>JAMLFY010000016.1:14845844-15074648 GCA_030441495.1 Dalbergia oliveri
ATTTTTTTAAATCAATATAAATCAAAATCAGAGCTCAATAAAATTCAAAGGACTAGCTTAGAATGTTAGCTTCAACATATATTTTTTCTAGCCCATAAAAATACCTACAACACACTCAGAAAATTCTTGATCATGCCCTACCTATGAAAAACTGAATTTCCACCAAGCATAGTTACACTTTTTAGCAAAACTAAAATTTTTCACAACACCAATATACTCTACCAATATACTCCACCAATACAAATACACCTACACCTATGTGTAATCACATATTAGATAAAAAATATCAATTCTGAAACCATCATAATCAACCAACAAAGAATTTAACCAAGTAAGAACACAACACCCACTTGCAAGCTTTAGCTTATACCAAATGTGTTTCAATAGGATCTCTCTTTCTCACTTCAAGGACTCCTTCAATCAAACCCCAAACCTCCCTTAGGCAGTGATGAAGTGAGACATCAAAGTTAGCTTGAATGAGATTAAGACTTAATTGGTTAGAATTGTAGGTGTTGAGGTGTACATTAAGTTTAGTGAAGGAAGTTGGAATTTTAAACAACTCTAGGCTAGTGTTTTTGGGATTTAAATGAAAGCTTGGAGCTCAAGGAAATGGAGATGAAGTTGCTGCTGTTCTCTTGTTGATGGCTCAAGCTTCTTAACTTGTTGGAGAAGAATTAAGCTTGTATTTATCTTGCATTTAATGTATGAATATTATAATATATATTTGGATAATTCTTAATCTAAGAAAGTAAAATGGATGGCTAGAATTGAATCTTGTAATTCAAGATTGAATCTTAGTCATTCATTTGATATAAATGGATAAGCTCCTTTATTTTGTAAAGATTAAATTAGCTTTCTGTTAGAAAATCGCACACAAAATTTCCCACAAAAGCTGGAAAAATCATTCGGGAAATCTGATATCACCCGAAATTTAATTCTAGATATAAAATTTTCATTTCTAACTATTTCTAACCTTATCCCTATGCTTTCTCAGTTTCAGCATTTTCTCTGTTTGAATTTAGGTTTAAGCTTTTCAGGCCTCCAGGGCCCATGAAACACTATTCACATTTTTTTCTGTAGTATCTTATCATTTCTATGTCTTCCAGATTTTTGAAATTACGATAATAATGTCCAAATTCATTTTTTTAAAAAATAAATTTTAGGGTGTTACACGATTCAGCCTTTGTTAACGTCGATCGGTACCAAATCGACTAGTCATAGATAATATTCATCATCATGATGTTTAAAGGTGATCAGTCATTATTAAACCTAAATTTGTTTAACCTAGTGTAAGGGTTGCTGAAGTTCATTTAAACGCATACATTCATAACTTATGTTCTCCATGGTTCGCATCATGGTGTGACACTTAGTACATCGACAAACCTTACTTGCTTGACTTTCCTTATATAGCAAATAGAGCAAATGCACTATGATATGATCACAGTGTTCCAAGCTCATAATTTCCATTATTCACGTTTATTGCATACTTAACTTAACACATTCCATTAATGAGACTAAATTCAAAATTTAATCATGAACAATACTTAGAATAAATGCACATAATGCTTGAAACAACAATATCCAAGGATGAAAATTAATATCATATATATGAGCTTGTAATTAGTTTTAGCACCTTAGACAGCCTTTATTCAAAAATCAACAGTTAACAATCCCAATCCAATCAAGTACAGCAATTAAGTACGATAAATAGCATATTCATCAATAGATAACCAAGAGTCATTAATATATATAGCATCACAAGTAACAAGTCCTTTAGATAAATTGGCTTGAACTTGATGACATGCAGTAACTGAAAAACATACTTTTCCTTTTCTCCAAGGGTGTGTGAAAACCAAGAACCACCTTCCCTTAAAGCATTTGTTTAATAATTTATTTTCAAAGACCTTAAGACTTCTAACTTTTGCTAAAAGCCCCAAACTTTATAAAATTTACAAAACATCCCTAAACTTAATTTTTCACCCAAAAACATATTTTTCAATATAATTCTACTGAAATTATAGTCATGCCCTTGAAATTTAAGAATATGCACAAATAACCCAAAATTTTGAGAAATTACATTTTAACCCCAAAACTCATTTTTTTTCTTCCAAACACATACTTGGCTTAGAAATCTATTTATAGTCATACACCTAAAAATTCGAGTTTGTACATAATTACAAAAATACCCAAATCACATGTACCAATTCCATTTTTCATGTAGATTCCAAATATGTGGTTAGTTTTAAAATAAAATTTTCCTTCTATGTGAACATGCCTAGCCAACCACGTGTCCCAAAATCCAAGCTTTTGTAGGTTTGAAACATGCATGAATGTGCTCTTTTTTGTGTGCAGATTATAAATATCAATGGTTTTTAAAACAAACATTCCCACCATAAAGAAACCTAAAAAATAGTACCTTAACTCAAGAGACTAAAGCTTGCCCAAAATTTCATAAAATACATAAGTAACTCTTTTTAAGTGTAGAACAAGGTTATGGGAGTTAGGTTTTGAAATAGAAATCTTTACTCACATAAAATGGTGAAGGCCAAAATTTGAAGGAGAAGAAATGATGAGCTTTTGAAATATTTTCAAAAGAAAGGAAATGTTTTGAGCAAAATAACTAACTTTCAAGCATAAACGGTTATCAAAACTAAAACTTTTTTAGAACAAGGTAAGAAAACAAGTTTGAACACCAACCCTACCCAAAAGAGGACTTTTGTTGGAGATCAAGGCAGCCACAAGCTCCTTGAATTTCAATATCACAAAAAAGGAAGCAAAAGCTTCTACTTTCTTCACCTTCACAATTGGCCAACAAGGATGAGGGGTTGGAGGTTTTTCTTGAAAAACTAATGTGGATTTGGGCTTGTTGGGTGGAAGAGGTATGGAAAAATATATTTGTTTGTTAGATTTGATGGAGAAATGAAGAAGTTGTGAGGTTGAAGATGGTGGAGTTAGGTGGTAAAGATGGAGGTTAAATGAGAGAAAATGATATGGAGTGTTTTTTTGTAAAAAAATCCAATGGTGTAAGAATGGGAGGGTGGTGACCAAGTCAAGGAAGAGAGGAGTGGTTAGCTTTTTGTTTGTTTTTGGGAGTGTTTGGATTAGGGTTAAGGGCATTTTAAAGATTAAGTAAAAAGTAAGGGTAAATTAAGTAAAAAGGTACTAATTAAGAGTAGTTTAGTAAAAGCCATGGGCAAATAGGATTAACTTGGTCTAATCAAAATTAATTTGAATTAATTATTATTAAAGGTGTCATTAGTCATAACAAAGTAGTACTTTATCTTGTGTCATAAGCATGTAGTCACTACAAGACAAATGTAGTGGTTGGTGACATCATCATGTCCCTTGTCTTTAAAAATGAGATTAAGTTCTCTAATAATTTTTGGACCTCAATTAATTAAAATAAGTATTTTGACTCAAAATTAATTAATAAAAAATAATTAAGCTTTAATTAGAGTCTAATATTACCTATATGCCCTTAATTACTTTAATTAAGCTTAATAGCATTAGCTAGGGGTAAAATGGTAATTATACAAAAAGTTCAGGACTACCCAACATCAATATTCCTCAAATTAATATTCAACTAAGTGATGACTAGGTCCGTTATCACTTATTTTTGTGTTAAATTATTTTAGGGGCATTTTGGTAATTTTACCCATGAAAAAAATCAAGAAATTGTAATTTCATACCTGGTACTATCTAAAACACATATAATCCCTTTCAAACATTACACTAACCCTTTGAAGATAGCCAGGACCGGCGTCCTTGATTCCGAGCCAAATGACCTCAAGGGCATTTTGCTCATTTTAGAGATGTAAAAATCATGGCATTACATTCTCCCATCCTTAAAAGAATTTCGTCTTCGAAATTTGTTACATGAAAATAACTCTGGGTGGCAAAGCCTCATACCCAATTCTAACTCAGGTAAACTCAACATTCCCCCTCCCCGTACCACCTTTACCAAGGGTATGGTCTTGTTCATAATCCTTTAACCCCAGTTTACGATACGTGTTAGGGAAACTCGAGTATCTCATACAAAAGAAATCAACATACTCACTCACAAATGGAATCCTCGAGGTTCTACTCAGGTCAACCTTACTAGTAGCTTGGAGAACAAATCCTTTACTCATGACCTATAACAATTCAAGTCAATGGCATTCATAAGAGACTCATGATTTAACAGACATGATTGACTCAATAGGAAATATCAGATTTGGCATAATAATCTAACAACACATGATTAGCAAATAACTAGTCCATACCCAATATCATACCCAAGCCCAACATAGATAAACGGATAAGGTCAAAAGTAAAGTGTCTCCGTATATGCAGGACAATCGAAGCAAACAAGACAAGTTTTGATAGGTTTTGCGGTAAGAGTAGACACATACAAGTCAAAAGCTAACTCCGATGTAGGTGGGTGCAAGGATAATGCATGATCATGTAAGATAAATGAGTGGATCACACCAGGATACAATACAATCAAACCATGCCTGTTAACCTCACACTACCCTGAATAAGCTGTCGGACTGAATAAATCCTTCAGATTGTCATGGTGAAAATCCTACCCTGCGCTCTTGGGGACGATTGGAAAGAGCTGCTAGGATCTCTAAACTGGAGTCTGATCAAGTCTCCTGACTTCCCACAACATAGCACACACCCTAGCCTACCAAGCACAAATGAGTACCATGGCTCTTCCACATCTACTCCAGGAGTAGGTGTAGTAGTAGTAGTAGGTGCTCTTCTAGTTTGAGTAGGGGCATGGCGGTAGCAAGTCTAATTGTGTACCCTCAATACCCTACCTGCATGTCTGTAACACCATCCCAAATACAACATCATCCTTAAGCCATGACATTAGACTTAGGAGTTGTTACTTATAATTTAGTGGACCTTACTTAAGTATCTAGAGCAAATTCGATTGATTCGTGTAATAGCTAATTCATAATTCTCCTGAAATATATAGAAAGATAACACGTATTCATTGAGCACAAATCCAAATACAAGAATAGGCTCTTCTACGAGCTTTAATATACATATGTATCCTTATTTAATTACAAACATATATACATAACAAAATAAAATTGATGAGGAACTCCAAATATTGAGCTTCTATAGTAGCCGCCTCATTATTTTCTTGAGCAATCTAGAGATAACATGGGAACACAAATAACATAGGGTAAGAATTATGAAATTCTAGTAGTGCATTCCCAAAATGCATAGTAAAATCCATGTCATTATCATCGTCTCAACCACTTTGATTTATTAAGAAAAATATGATCATGTAACATATATCAAGATTTCTTTTGAAGATCAAAATCATCCCTTTGAAGTGAGTTCTTTTTAATACTCAATCATTTGGTACACATATCTCATAATGCTCAAGATTGAATAAATCATCTTAGAAAAATAATTGAGTGTAATATGCATATGAATGATGTAGTGATCTTTACTTACCACATCATATAGAGGACTACTTAGGACAATTTCTACTTTAATTGTCTTGGTCATCAACTATGGTGACTTATTCCACCCCTAGGCAATAAATGTTTTTTAGGACTTAGTTCATTCCTATACATGATTATTGAATTACCTTCTCTAATTCTTACACAGACATATTCCTAGTCAGGTTTACTTTCCCTAACTCATTTCAAGGGTAGTCAAGTTTACTTTCCTCAACTGATTGGATTCATTTTCTCGGTTCAAGAAAAATAATATCTCATTCTTGTAAGCAATTGTAATAAGTATTCACATTTATATGTACCTAACATCTTCAATAGATTCACATAGCATAAATGAGATCAAATCATAATCATTCTATCATATTTTTCAGCTAGTTTAGTGTGTTGTCCTAATTTTTAGTCTCAAAGAAAATTTTAGCTACTAAAACTTATCAAAACAAAGCAACATAAATTTTTAGAGTTAATTCATCATGTTTATGAGACCCTGTAAAAATTTCAAAGCAAAATAAGGTCTCTAGCTATATTAACAAAATTCTATAAATTTGAAGGTCAACTACTCATTTTTAGCCAAGTTAAAAGTCTGATTTTATTATCCCACCAAATGAACAAATAAAATTCTACAAAAATTCAGACTTCAAGATGTCCACAACGCCCTGTAAACTTTTCAAGTCAAAATTCGATTATTTGACATAGTAATAAAATAGACAATTTCAGGTATTGCAGAATTGATTGTTAAGGCAGAAACCTAATCAACTCCGTTTCTAAATTTTTAAAATAGTAAAAGTGTTCAAAATAACTCAAGAAAATACTGGAGATATCTTGTTTGCTTCATAATATAAAATTTTTGGCTCAAAATAAGGTCTCTAACTAAGTCAGAAAAATCATGTATTTTCACCTGTTTTCCTAAATTCAGAATTCTAACACACAACTCAAACTATATTTTGAGAAAAAGGATTTTCTAACAATATCAAATCATTCCACCCATTTAAACACTTCAACATCTATGTATGAACATTCAAGTAAACCAAAGATTTCTAGCTAAACCATTCAAAGAATTTCAAAATAAATTTTGAAAAGAAAGAGGCTAAGAAAATCCTACTTGGCTCTTGCAAGCTCTTGCTCTTGTTCTTGGCTTTCTTCAATAGCTTTTACACCTAATTCTTGATCTAAGCCAACCAAACCCTCCTTTTAAACAGCAAGAATAGTAGCTACAATTGATGGCATGGTGATGTGAGGATTTATTATAAAGAGTTGATTTGAGGGTTTCAAGAGCTAGGTTGGTATTTGTGCTTAACCAAGGGATTTTTGGTGTTGAAACATGAGGTTTTAAGCTATTTTATGACACTTTGGTGGAAAAGAAAGTGAAGTGGCTGTAGAGGAGGAGGATGGCCAAAATTGAGGAAAAGAAAAGAAAAAAATTATTATCTTGATTCGTTTATTAGATGTTGTGTTGGAATTTCATTCCACCACAAAATTTGTTTCCTTAAGATAAATATTGTAATTTTGTGCAACTTTTATTGGCTCTTGATAAAAGGTAATGGTGTGGCCTTTTCTAAGTCACACACTTGTCAAGTGAAGTGTCCAACTTGTCCTGAAATCTCATATGGTGTAAAAAACTACACAATTGATATTTTACCTAACAGTAAAATACCATACGGGAAGATATTAGAGATTAAATTTCAGGTCTAAAATTTGTAACCCTTCCTAACCTTACTCCTATATTTTCTCAGTTTTGGGTATTTCCTAGTCCCGATTCTATGTTTTAAGTCCCAATGGCCCCTAAGATTACTATTCATGTTTTTTTTTTCTAAGTCATTCTTATGATGAACAATTCTATCATATTTGTGAAATTTTGATTAACAAAGTTCCAATAATTTTTTTGAAATAAAGTTTAGGATGTTACATTGTCCACCCATGTGCTACTCTCAATCTAAAAGCCCCTCTATGGCCATGCTTCTTAAAACTCTACCCTTGGTACCATCCTCTGCCAAAATGCCTAGATCAATCGGCAGCTGCCCTCTTCTTGTTGTCCTATATAATTCGGTAGGTGTTCGTCAGCTCCACAAACTCTCTAATCCCTAAATGCTTTACAACCTCTCTTAACTCTGGCTTCAACCTATCGATGAACTTGTCACACTTCCACTAATCGGTTAACCCCTTGGGTATGGGAGAACCTAAGGAACTCCTCAAACCTGGTAGTGTAGGTAAGTAAGTCATGGTCCCTTATTTCAAAGCAAGGAACTGCATCTCTCTCACGTCGCACCGACTTAGGGAAGTACTTAGTGTAGAAATACCCTTAAAGATATCCCAAGTGATGGTGGGGTGTTCACCTTAATTGTTCCCTCATATTTGCCTACCAAGCCTAGCATTCTCTCTGTAGCATAAATATAGCATAGGCCATCTTCTCTTCAAGCACAGAATGGAGAAAATCTTATCCATTTCCTTTATCTAGGCATCCACCACCTCAAGGTCAAATGCTCCTTGAAAATACGAAGGGCGGGCAACCCTAAACACCTAATACCCATCTTCTTCCTCTCCACGTCGCTTGTCTTCCCTACTCTCTGAGCTCTCCTCATGGCGATCCATGGGTCCGACATCCATCTGGAAAGCCCTCGTAATCTCCCTCAAGGTATGTAGCATTTCCCATCTTGGGAGCTTCCAAGAGTCTCTATCCTAGGGCACCTACCTGGTGCCATCAATCCCTAAGTATACAAAACAAGAAACATCGAAGTGATAGACTCAATTTCCAAGTTAAGTGGACCTAGTGGTGCCAAGCAAGTAAACAATCATGCATCTCTAACCTATAGCCTATCATCCAGACAAATAGCAAGCATGACAAAAAGTGTACTTATGCAACAAAAGCATAATGGTTCAAACCCTTAAGCTCCACTAGGCTGAACCTAGGTCTAATACCAAAATGTAACACCCTAACATATAATGAGGTACGCTCGAGTCATATTTAGTTTTAACATTAAAAGATCACTCCTTGGGACCTTAGCTTAACTTTGAATTTTGAAAATATTTGGCGGAAAATATGGGCCAAATTTTTCTTTTAAAAATGTTACCGTCAAAATAGAAGCCTTTGCATGCAAATATCATTCAACACTAAAACACATAATTATAACATAGACTTGTGAGCATACAACATAATGTTATCATCTAAACACAAAGACAATCTCAAACCTATCACATGAAATACCTCAATGTAATATATAATTTAGCATAAGAGCCATAGACATTATATATATATATATATAATAACGACAACCTAATTGTCTACTTCAAACCAAGGTACATAGCAACAAAAGCCTAATGGACAAACATGTAAAACGACCACATTGGTCTGGCATATAGTAATCCAAACCAAAATGACAGTCATATGCCTAAAGATATGAGCAAGGTAAATGTTTAATAATCCTAACAATGCCTTCCATAGCTATCCCTATCCGTCCATGAGCTCAAACATTAGCTTCGGGCACGTCATCTCGTCTAGAGACATACATTGAAATTTAAATGGGTGATAATTTTAACAAATCTCAGTAATAGTAAAACATGAATGGTGTCATCATCATACGTCTTTGACCCACTTGGTTTATTAGAAAAGGTGTACATGCCGTAATGTAGTCAATTTTGGAGTTTTCACAATTATCATTATCAAGTGGACATTTCGCTTTTGATATGGTCTTGATCATGAATGCATCAAATTAGATATATATGCATGATAAGAGTTTCACCTTGGAATGTACATTTCATAAGGGCATGCATGCATGGAAAGAGTAAACGTATCACTTAGGCCATATGCATGCATGAAAGGATGAAACATAATCTCATAAGCACATGCATGCATGAAAAGGGATGAACATAATCTTGTACAAGTACATGCATGCACCTAAACAATGAAGAGCATAAGGCCTTCAACTTTCTTTGAAAATGGCTTATTTTCACTTATTTATTAACCTCTCAAGACCCTAGGCTATAAGCTTATACCTAACATATATAATGCGATCAGCCATTGTTGAACCTCTATCAGGAACCTCAACTAGTCATAGATAATATTCATCATCATGATGTTTAAATGCGATCAATCATCACTAAAACCTACCAGTCCTGAACCTAGTATAAGGAGGTGCGAGTTTCAGATGCATATACATTCATCACTTACATTCTCCACCTTACTTGCTCTACTTTCCTTTCTTCGCAATTGGCTCGCAAATGCACTATGTGGTACACCACAAGTGTTCCAAGCTCATAATTTCTATTATTCATGTTTTATTGCATATTTGACTTAACACATTCCATTAATAAGACTCATTCAAAAATTAATCATGAACAATGCTCAAAATAAATGCACATGCAACCAGTCCAACTAATAATATCCATATGACGGTTAATATCACATATATTACCAGTGAATCAGTCAAGTACGTCACAATAGTTATTAAAAATCAACGTTAACAATCTTAATCAGTCAAGTACGGCAACTAAATACGATAGTAGCCACAATTCATCAATAGATAACCAAGAGTCATTAATATATATATATATATATATATATATATATATATATATATAGCATCACAAGTAATAAGTCCTTTTAGATAAATTGGCTTGAGCTTGATGACATGAGTAACTTAAAAACATATTTTTCTTTTTCTCCAAGGGTGTGTAAAAACCAAGACCACCTTCCCTTAAAGCATTTGTTTAAAATTTATTTTCAAGGACCTTAAGACTTCTAACTTTTGCTAAAGAAACCCAAACTTTATAAAATTTACAAAACATCCCCTAACTTAATTTTTCATCCAAAAACATATTTTTCATCCTAATTCTACTGAAATTAAAGTCTTGCCCTTGAAATTTTAGAATTTCACAAAAATCCCAAACTTTTGAGAAATTACATTTTGACCCCAAAACTTTACTAAAATCGCAAAATGATCCAAAACTCATTTTTTTCCTCCAAACATATAATTTACTTATTCTATTTTTACAATTTTACACCCTAAAACTTCAGTTTTTGCTTGAAAGCCCTTAAACTTTGTAAAATTACATTTTTAGCCCAAACTCTCTACATAATTACAAAAATACCCAAATCACATGTACCAACTCCATGTTTCATATATGGTTAGTTTTAAAAACAAATTTTTCTTTCTATATGAACATGCCTAGGCCAAACCCATGTGTCCCAAAATTTAAGTTTTTTGCAAAACTTTGAAACATGCATGAATGTGCTCTTTTTTGTGTGGAGATTCTAAATATCAACATGGATTTTAAAACAAAATTCCCACCATAAAGAAACCCAAAAATAGTACCCTAACTCAAAGAGACTAAAGCTTGCCCAAAAATTTCATAAAATACATAAATGTAACTCTTTTTAAGTGTAAAATAAGGTTATAGAGTTAGGTTTTGAAACAAAAATCTTTACCCACATAAAATAGTGAAGACGAAATTTGAAGGAGAGGAAATGATGAGCTTTTGAAATATTTTCAAAAGAAAGGAAGTGTTTTGAGCAAAATAACTAACTTTCAAGTATAAACATTCATCAAAACTCAAACCTTTTTAACAAAAATAGAAAACAAGTTTGAATACAAAACCCTACCCAAAGAGGGTCTTTGTTGGAGATCAAGGTAGTCACAAGCTCCTTGAAGTTCAAGATCACAAGAAAGGAAGCAAAAGCTCCTTTCTTCACCTTCACAATTCACCCAACAACGATGGAGGGGTTGGAGGCTTTTTCTTGAAAAACTAATGGTGGATTTGGGTTTGTTGGTGGAAGAGGTATGAAAAAGTGTATTTGTTTTTTGGATTTGATGGAGAAATGAAGGAGTTGTGAGGTTGAAAATGGTAGAGTTAGGTGGTAAAGATGGAGGTTAAATATGAAAGAAAATGAGATGGAGTGTTTTTGTGTAAAAAAAGTGCATTGGTGTAAGAATGGGGAGGGGTGACGGACAAGGCAAGAAAGAGAGGAGTGGTTAGCTTTTTGTTTGTTTGTGGGAGTGGTTAGATTAGAGTTAACGGCATTTTAGGGATTAGGTAAAAAGGTATGAGTAAATTAGGTAGAAAGGGTACTAATTAAGGGTAGTTTAGTAAAAGCCATGGGCAAAGTAAGATTAACTTGATCTAATCAAGATTAATTTGAATTAATCATCATTAAAGGTGTCATTACTCATAATAAAGTAGTACTTTATCTTTACTTGTGTCATAAACATGTAGCCACTACAAGACAAATGTAATGGTTGGTGACATCATCATGTCCCCTTGTCTTTAAGAATTAGATTTTTCTCTAATTATTTTGACTCAAAATTAATTAATAAAAAATAATTAAGCTTTAATTATATCCTAATATTGCCTATATGCCCTTAATTACTTTAATTAAGCTTAATTAGCACTGATTAAGGACAAAATAGTAATTCTACACAAAAAGTCCCTAGGACTCACCCAAACATCAAATATATTTTCAAATTAATATATCCAACTCCGGGTGATGATTGGGTTCAGTCATCACTTATTCCCACATTAAATTACCATAGAGGCATTTTGATAATTTTGTGCATGGAAAAAAATTAGAAAATTGTGATTTTCACACCAAGTGTTATTTAAATATATATAGTCCCCTTCAAATATTAAACTAACCCTTTGGGATGGGAGGACCAGCCTCTTGATTCTTGTGCAAAAATGACCTTGAGGACATTTTGATCATTTTGCATAGAAGGAAAATCAGGTATTACATAGAGAAATTGAAAGCTCATTATTGTTATAAATATTATTAAAACTAAGGAACTGAACATTCCAACATGTGAATAACATACAAATGAATAAACCCCAAGTTGGTCATTGACAATTTCAGCATTTTGGTCCCTTACCATTGGAAAGTGTTAACTTAGTCCCTGATAATGTCAAAAGTTAGACACTTAGTGGTCCATAGACGGAAAACATTAACGATATTAGTGATAATTTCATTATCGAACAAATTAGTCCCTAATGTCATTTACAAAAAACAAAAAAAAATCCCATTCCACATCCCTTCCTTCTTCCATTCTCTTCATCTTCACCACCACCACCATCATAAACCACAAGCACCCCTTCACAACTGATTCATCACAACCTCTAACACAACCAGGTCATCTACACCACCATAGCCCATTCAACCCAAAATTATACACAATCAACCACATTATCCCCATTAATCTAGCAAACCCAAAATCAGTAAAACCTAGAAAAAAAAACTATAACCCATCATCATCAACCCTTGAATCATCCAAAAACACTAGCCTTGAGTCTCTACCCTCATCATGAAGCCAGGTGCAGCAGAAGGTTGGTGGTGGTGCCATGAGAGTTGGGGCATAGGGTGATGAGGAAACTTGGTGGTGGTGGTGGTGGTGGTGGTGAGGATGAAGAGGATGGAGTTTGGGTTTGGGGTTAAGGGTAGTGGGATTGAAAACCCAACAATGGTGATTTGATGGAGAAAGATGAAGGGAAAAAAATAACAAAAAAGAGGAATTAAAAATTTAAACAATGGGCCAAATTCCTTTTTTTGTTTTTTTGGGGCCAGGAGGTAGGTGATGGTTCCTATGCATTTATGATGGTGGTGGTGGTGGTGGTGGTGGTGATGAAGAGGATGAAGGAAGGAAGGTGATGGCGATGTGGATATATTTTATTTTTTGTAAATAATGTTAGGGACCAATTTGTTCGGTAATGAAATTGTTACTAACACCATTAATATTTTCCATCCAGGGATAATAAGTGTCTAACTTTTGATATTGTTAAGGACTAAGTTGATACTTTTCAATTGTCAAGAACCAACTTAGGGGTTTACTTATATACAAACTTATTACATTAATTTTTTATTATTTGTAAAAAAATGGAGCATGTAATGAGAAATAAAACCATAAAATAATTAGCAAATTTTGTCACATAGAAAAATTAACTTTGAAATATTATTATTAATTAAAAATTACAACATGATCAAGATGATTTCATTATGAGTGATCTTTGTAAATGAGAAATATTCTAAGGATTTTGTTTTTGTTTTTAATCATAATAAATCTGTTATAAATTCTTAAATCAATTTATTGATTATGTGATTAAGTGAACTTTCAAATTCATGATTATGGCCCACTTTGATATCTTTTAAAATTATAAAAATACCTCAATTCAAGTGTGTAATTTCATTACCATGTGATTCCAAATATCATGACTCAGGTTCAGAGTAGCCTTTAGTGTAGGTATCAGACTTATGATGGAAAGAAGAGAAAACAAGCTAGCTCGTTAAAGCTTTAGAGAGAATATGAGTGAGCTGAATTATTGTGTCACTCATTGATGATGCTTAGACAATGATTACAAGGTTTATATACACTTCTAAAGCTTGCACTGAAATCTAGATAATATAGATAAGATCAACACTAGCAAACGCTAAGATAATATAACAACTTCTCTCTTGATATAATAGTCTTACTAACAAACTAACTGACTTTAGTTCCTTTCATAGCTTCTAAGTTATTCCTATCCCTTATATCCCCCTTCAAACTTAAGGGTGTGTGAGACACAACCTTGATTTTGTCACAAAAGTTAAGGAAAGATTGCAGATAGAGGTTTTGTTAAAAGATCTGCTACTTGAACATGGGAAGGAACATGTTGCACTTGAACTAGATTTTGAACTACCTTTGTCTTACAAAGTGTAAGTCTATTTCAAAATGCTTTGAGCGATTGTGTAAAATGGGGTTAGCTCAGAAGAACAGCACTCTGAGTATCACAATAGATAGTGGAGACACCAAATATTGTGAGATGCATTTCAGAGAGCAAAGTTTGTAGCCAAGTGAGTTTCAACTACAACTGCCATGCTCCAAAATTCTCTTCAAGCTGGACCTAGAAATAGCACTTTGCTTCTTACTTGACCAGGACATAAGATTTGGCCCAAGAAACACATAGTGTCCACTGGTGGACTTGCGATCATCAACGTCTTAGGCCAAATTGAGTCAAGAGAAAGCAATTAGCCTCATGTTAGTGCAGGGATAAAATTTTAAACCATGATGAAGTGTGCCACTTAAGTAGCAAAGTATTCGCTTGACGGCCTTCCAATGAATATCAAGAGGGAAGTGCATGAACTAGAAACTTTGCTTACCGCTAAGGAGATATTAGGTCGTGTGATTGTGGCATATTGTAGGCCACCAACTTGTATAATGTAGGATCAACAACTGTAGAATCTCCATGAGCTAAGGGTCTTGAATTGGAAACCATAGGAGTAGGCATAAGATTTGCATATGACATATGAGCTTTATGGAGAAGATCTTTGATGTATTTGGTTTGACATAGATGAATTTTACCACTTGGAAGCTTGGAAGCTTCAATGCCAAGGAAAAAATTCATTTCACCAATGTCTTTGAGAATGAATACATGGTTGAGACTTGATATCAGATTTTGAATTCTTGAGGATTGTTGCCTGTGAATAAAATATCATCAACATATATGAAGATGTATGTGGTTAAAGTTGTTGTGAACCTTGTGAAAATTAGAGGGGACAAATATTTTATTGGAGAAACCACACTGATTTAAGGTTGAGCTCAACTTAGAGAACCAAGCTCTTGGAGCTTGCTTTAGGCCATAAAGTGCCTTTTGCAGTTTGCATACAAGCTAAGGGGAAGAGAAAGTGAAACCTCTAGGTTGTACTATATAAACATCCTCTCGAAGATCGCCATTAATAAAGGTGTTGTTGAAGTCAAACTGCCTTATTTTTCATCCTTTTGAGAGTGCAAATGAGAGCATGACTCTCACTATGGCTGGTTTGATTCAGGGCTAAATATCTTATCAAATTCGACCCTTTTCTTTTATGAAACCCTTGGCAAATAGCCTTGCTTTGTACTTTTAATGGAGCCATTTGGATGCCTTTTGATTCTAAAAACCCATTTGTAGCCAATTGGTTGAACATGAGAGGTAGCTGTCCAAAGGACCAGGTTTGGTTTCTTTGCAAGGCACACATGGCTTTCTTCCAATGAGCTGGAAAAAGCTTAACAGACTGTGGTAGGTTCATGATGAAGGAAGTCTGAATCCATGACTAGCAGGTATATAATTTGGTTTAAATATACCAAATTTACTTCTGGTCTTCATGGAATGATGTTTTGAATTGTTGGAGCAGTGTGAATGATTGGTATTGCACCTTTATATCTGGTAGATCTATCAAGTGTTGTTATCAGATTGAGGAATCAAATTTGGATTCCTATTAGAAGCAACAAGCTGAGGACTTGATGATTGAGTCTCAAGCTTAATGAAAGAAGGTAAAGAACCTCCAGAATAGCACTAGATAAAGAATTAACAGTCTCAATAGGTGTAATAAGAGTTGGTTGGAATGTCAATAGATCAACATTGGAGGTTTAGGTCAGGGTGGATGACAAAGGATTGATAGGCATGACTTGTTGTGTGGGTGGGGTAGAATGAAAAGCTCCTGATATAGGAGTTCTTTTGCATCAAACACTACATTTTTTAAGATGTATAGCTTGCTAGAGGGAGATAAGCATTTATATCCTTTGTGATCACTATTATAACAAAGGAATAAGCATTTGTGAGATTTGTAATCTAGTTTATGTCGGTTGTATGGTTTTAGTGAGGGTAAGGTGCATCAAAGGTTTTTAGAAAGTTGTAATCAAGTTTTTTGTGACGTATGAGTTCAAATAGTGAAGACAGGTTAGGGGAATGGGATGGTAATCTATTTATGAGATATGTGGTAGTAAGGAAGCCTTCATCCCACATTTTTAGAGGTAAAGAGGCTTAGGCTAATAGTGTAAGGCCAGTTTCAGTGATGTGCCTTGCTTTCATTTAGCTTACCCAAGCCATTTTATTGATAGGTGTAAGGAAAAGAGAGTCTATGGGAGATACCATTTATGGTGAGATAGGTGGTGAAAGTGTTTGATAAGTATTCTTTTCCATTGTTTGATTGAATGGATTTTAGTTTATAACCTATCACAATTTCCAGGCATTGTTTGTCCTAAAAAGGCTTGAAAGGTTTGGGATTTATTGACTAATAGGTAAATGCAAGTGTATTTGGTGTAGGGATCAATAAAGCATATGTAATATCAAAAAGCTGCAATTCTTGAGATGAAGCAGGTCCCTTATATCAGAGAAAACAAGTTGAAGTGGTTATGTGTATGTAGTTATAGAATTGACAAAAGGTAATTAGTGCAATTTTCCTATACGGCATTCATCACACGAGTTTTAGAAGAAGAAATGACATCTTTATTGCTGGAATCAATGAGACTACAAGATTTCAATACATTTGTTACAACTTTAATAGAAGGTTGACCTAGTCTCTTATGCCAAATGTCAACTAAATCAGATTTACAAAGAGCATGAAAAATAGAAGCGCTAATGATGACTTTGATGCAACTTGGAGGTTCTATAGCTGATACCCATCTTTAAGTGTTCCTAAGAAGAGTCTCCTTTGATACCAGACACTTAATGTGACAAAGTTTAGGATGAAATTCAAAGAAGGCATTATTGTCTTTGGAAAATTTAGATACACCAAGTAAATTTTCAATAATGAATTGTACATGAAGAACATCTTGCAACTTAAAAGTGGTGTGTGCATGTTTGAATGCAAAAAGGAATTGCCAATGTGAGCTATTTTCATACCTTGACTATTACCTATGTATACTTATTAGATCCATTATATTCAAAGCTAGTGATGAGGTTCTCCTGGTTGTAGGTGAGATGATGAGCCACTATCTGGATACCATGTTGGGTCTACTGAGTTATGGAGTAGCAAGATATGCATGAAGATTTTGTGTGTTGGACGTAGGATTGTGAAAGAGCTAAAGGGTGAGAAGGACTAGAGTTGGGCGTAAAGGACTTTGGAAATTTTGATCAAACATCTGGAAACATTGTCACGCAATGTGTCCAATTCCCCCAAAGTTGCCATCGAGGACAATTCAAATTCCAAGTTCATTCTTCTCTAAAGTCTCGACCTTTGCCTCTTCTACCAACAAAGCCACCACTAAAATTTTGCATCCCATTCTCATTTCTTGATGGTGGTCCCCCTTTAGCCATGTTCACTTGAATAGATCCTTAGTTCCTTTCTTATCTTCTGACTGATACAACAGTCTTACTAACAAACTAACTGACTTTGGTTTTTCTTATCCAAGAGTTATTCCTATCCCTTACATTTAGGTGGTGGAGTTCCCCTTACATCCACTTTACACAAGGAGATCTGCTTTAGTTTGTAATTCAGTGTGTGTCATGAGTCTTGTTTTGCTCTCTTTTTTTCATACATGTGAGTCGCGTTTCTTTTCATGTATTCACACATCCTCTATGGTACCCACCGAAGCAATATATAGCATATATATTTGTTATTTTCTATATCTAAATGAGTATCAATCTATAAAATTTTACATAATGTAATGAGTTTTGTAAAATATTTATATATATTTATGTATACATATATAAGAGGGGAAATTGCACTTTAGTTCTTGAACTATAGGTCATATGCATTTTAGAATCTAAGGTTACATTTGAATAGAGTAATTTTTAAAATTCTATATGCTAGGCAATTTAAATACTTCAATTAAATTGCTTCAATTTAAAAAAAAATTATTTAAATAAAGTAATTACATTACCTTCATTTATAGAATATTTTGTTTGGATAAGATAATTCAATTATCTTCATTTTAACATATTTTATTTGAATAAACGAATATAATAAAATATCCATCAAGACCATAATTTTAGAAAGAAAAGAAACAAAAAGGAGAGAAAGTTAGAGATAAGTACATATTGGGAGTTTGAAATAGGAGATTGTGAACGAAGAGAATAGAGGCTATGATGTCACTTATGTCAGACGAGAAGTGTGGTTACTGGCCAACTTGCGTGAATCAAGCATTGCCCATCGAGCCCAAAGAGATTGTGGGCCTTCTCCTTGACGACATCAAACACTCCAAGGACGAGCGCGTTACTTCCCTTCAAATTGTCATTTCAGTTTTCGTAATACAATTTTCTGTGGCAAAAGGGATATCTTTATGATATTTTTGTTGTTGATGTTTCATGCAATATCACTGGGAAGCAATACAAATTAAAACCTGAAAATAGAAAATGATGAGTTTGATCAAGATAATAACTGAGAAATTGATGAAGTGCTGGAAGAAGATGGTTGTTGCAATAGAAAAAGAGACACTGCTGCAGTTGATGGAGAACGAGGGAGGAGAAGATAGATAGCTGGACGGAGTGGGCCTGCACATCAAATATGGACGAGGAATTTTCAAAGTTTCTTGCAGTGGCAAAGCCAAAAATTTTGAAAGATGGATCCAATTAATTAATATAAAATAAATTATTACATAAAAAAATATAAAATAAGTTATTATATAATATTTTTTATATAAATTGGAGATAAATTATAATTTATTATTTCATCATTTATTTTCTCATATCTCTTAATAAAATAGTCAATAATTTTCTTCTTAAACATTTTTTAGGCTCAATATAAAAAAAATATGCCAATGTATTATTTAGCATCTAAATAGAGTATTGATCATAAATAATTAATTAGTAAGTAGAAACTCCACTAAATGAATAAAATGAGTTAATAAGAGAAAAATTTTAAAAAATATATTCTAGAAACATTTATATATTTTATACTTTTATATCATATGTGTTACTATATCAAAAAACTTCTACTCTTTATTTTGCATACTGTGTATAAAAATGACTAAATTTTTAGGGGGTTATAATATAAAATATGATAATTATTAAACAAATGTGCAAAATTTGGGGGGACCATGCTCACCCATGCCCCTCCCTCCACATCTGGTTACTTGCTATATGTGAAAATTAAAATCCTCTATTTTAGACTTTTAAAATCCCCTATCAAAACTCCTTAAATTTTGTAATTTCTTCTAACTAAATATCCAACAGAATATTTTATTATAAGTAATTTTAAATTCTCTCAAAAATTACATTCTCTTCTTCAATTATTCTATCCAAACACACTCAACTTAAAAAATATGCAATTTGACGTTCCTAAATTTTCTTAAATGTGCAAATTTTTTTTTTGTTAATTTTGTCATCAATTGTTAATTTTAGTATCACAAATTTAAGAAAATGTATGGTATCAGATTGTACATTTAGAAAAAATTAAAGTGTTAAATTACACATGTTTCAAAGTTTAAGGGTATAATACACTTATTTTAGCTAAATAAAATGCATATTTGTAAAAGTTAGGTCATTTTACACTTATTTTAGCTAAATAAAATGCATATTTGTCAAAGTTCAGAAAGGTCATTTTGCACCTTTTTAAAGTTTAGAGGTTAAAGTGCACATTGTTGATGGGCTTCCCTACTCATGAGCCCTAACAACTTGTAAAAAAAAAAAAGGAATTAAAAATATTGAAAAAAAAGAAAATGCTACAGTTGCATGAAATTGAAAAGTGAAAAAACATGAAAGGCATGTTTGGTTTGAGTTTTTAGTTTTTTAATTTTTCAGATTTTGTGAAGGAAATATTAAAAATTTAAAACTACAAATGCTAGTTTTCAGCTTCATTTTTAGTTTTATTTCCTTCACCAAATCCTAAAATGAAAAAAGTGAAAATGAAAACTAAAAGCTAAAAATTGAAATCAAACAAGCCCAAACTGTGTGAGAAAGTAGGAGCACCACGGAGAGAAGAAGAAAGGGAAAAGGAGGAAGCTCATCATAGACGAGTAAACTTATCTGTTTATCATGAAATTTTAGTATGTTGTTCTTGGTGTTGAACTTTATATTATGATATAGTCTAATCATAGTATTACCTTCTCTAGAGGCTGTTT
Source organism: Dalbergia oliveri (assembly GCA_030441495.1). NCBI lineage: Eukaryota > Viridiplantae > Streptophyta > Magnoliopsida > Fabales > Fabaceae > Dalbergia > Dalbergia oliveri. Next base: position 14,866,075 of record JAMLFY010000016.1, read on the forward strand.
TATGATACCCACATTGTAGAGTTATATGGTTGTGTTTCACCAATTAAGTGAGTATTCTATTGATGGCTAGATTGCCTAGTGCTACTAGGAGGACTGGTTGTATTTCTATTGATTTATAGTGGAAGTTTTTGCTATACTAGATCTTGTGAGTTTTTTATCCCTCTAATTGGGGGTTTTTTCTCATTAAAAATTGTAATGTCTTCTATTTTATTTTTCTAGTAAATTATTATATACTAGAGTATTTTTTGGTACTACCTATTTAAATGCACATGTGTGGGGAAATGTTTCTTGCTTCCAGTTATTAACAGATTTATTCTTAATATTTTCCCAACACACATAATCTATAATTTAGGAGGTAAAGTGCAATTTTTCCTATATAATATATTATCAACATTCAATCTTTGACTAGGTTATAAAATTCGATCAATAGACTTAAATGTCAAAATTTCAACGATAAATTAAAAATGAAAAATTAAATAACTGTCGTTACTTTTGATATAATATCATACTTTGTGGAATTTCATTATATTCACAATTTTCTCTTCGTTCAAATCTCTTCTTTTTATATATATATATATATTGAGGGTGTATTTAGTGAGATAAATGATTTTATATGAGAGTAAGAAGATCAAATATGGATTGTATAACTATACATTAATGGTTATGATTAAAAGTTCACATCATTATTTAAAAAAGTCACATGACTTTATATTTTAATCTTGACCATTAATACAAGATCAGGTGACCCAAATTTACTCCTCTCACTCTCATGTAAAATCACTTGATCCCGTCTCTGATTTTATAAATTAATTATAAAAAATAAAAAAATCAGGAAGGAGTTGATTATCCTTCTTGTGGTATGTTTGGTTTGAGAGTAAAAATGAAAATAAATTTTTCATGAATGAATTTCATCTGTAATTTTACACATATAACTTATTCATGTAAATTTACCCTTTTGTATCCCCTGATCAAGCAAACCCTTATTATTTTTGGCAAAGTCCATGATTCCTTTTAAGTAAAGAAAAGTTTTAGGCCATTCTCAAAATGATCAAATTACAAAAAATTAAAACCTTCACCAAAGAAGAAAATGTTAAATTCTTCATTACAAACCAAATATATATATATATATATATATATATATATATATATAAAAATAAAAACATGGAAAAAAAACAAAAGAAAAAGAAAAGAGGAGCTTTCTAGTACCGTTATAAAATTCAAGAATATCAATATCTTATAGTTATTTATAGCTAAAATTATGTCATGTGTCATATTAACTCAATTTATTAAAACATAGAAAAGAAATTTAATCATAACCATTAAAAATAAGAAGGATAATAGCACTTAGGTACCAAAACAAAAACCATAAAAAAGAGATAGTATATACACCAACAAGGTGATACAATGCAGAGGAATGAGAATAAATGGCCAAGCTATGGAGGTGAGAAGGAATCGTTCTTTTAAAATATTGAGTTCGAAGCAATGCAACATTCCTTTGCAGTTGACAAGGAAGGTTTCTTTCCAGAAAATATTGATTTGGATGCAACCTGCAGCAAGATTCCTATGGACCAGGTGATAAGGACAATTATTTTCAGAAAATATTGATTTGAAAGTAACCTTGTGCAAGATTTACTCTGTCGCAATTTAGACATTTCCTTCTACAAATACCATCTTGGAAAGTAAAGAGATAGGGGGGAGCAAGAACAAAGAAGCAAAAAGAGAAGAAATTAAAATATATATTCAAAAAGGAGGAAACAGGAAGAGGAAGAGGAAGGGAAAGCAAGAACTCAGGCGGAGAAGCTTTTAACAGGATTACAGAATAAAAGAGATTAAAGAGGAAGCGTAGCAGAGGTAAGGCTTCATATGCCCATGCATTTTTAGCTGAGTTATATGTTATTTGGACACACTAATATGTATATTGCCAGAGGAGAGTGCATTATTTAATAGCGGGATTTCATGTAATTAGTGAGGGAGGGAGAATTACAATGATAAATAAATAATAATAATAATAATGTTATTTGATGAAAATTCATACGTAAATAAATGAGAATTCACGTATATGAGTGGAAAATCAATACAACGGCATTTTCACTTTTCCATCATCTCATTCTCCATGATCAACACAAAATCTTCCTTACTAATACATTCATTATCCTATATCAATAATTAATTTTAAAAAAAGCTATATGAAAATACCATTTTTTTTGCAACATGCTCGTATTACCTATTTGCTAGCATTTTTATGAATGTCATATATGGCCTATGTTGTTAAAGAGATTTATTACCATTTTCTTATGATTTAGTAATATTTTTTAAAATGTTTACTAAATCTCAATTATGTTGCATTGTATAAAAGAGAAATCAAATTTTTTTTTTTGACAAATTACACTTACCACCTCCTAAAATTTCTAGAAATGTATCTCACTTTCTTTTAGTTGTCCGCCTTACCCTCATCTCCCCAAACACACCAAATACCAACACCAACGCAAACACAAATAGAAATCCAAAACCAGCCCCAAAATCATCCCAAATCACAAATCAAAAGCCAACAAAAAACATGCATCATAAAATAAAAAAGGAAACGACGAACAACAGCAATGACAGCGACAATAACAATCGCAGCAGCAACAGTAACAGTAGAATTTGAGCTATCCTAAGGGCAGTTTCTAGAAGGTTGAACCGCTTGAATCTCTTGAATAAATCCAAGTGGGTTGCTGTTTTCGTTGTGTCCCCTCTAGGGTCATGTGTTGAAGCTGTGATCTTGGTCATTCTCTATTCCCTCTTCTCATAAACAAAATTTCCTCTTTTTATTTAATGCCTCAAAGGCCTTGCTTGGATGGTGGCAGTAAGAGGAACAGGATGGTGGCGGTAAGAGGAACAAAATGAAGGTTTTTTAAAAAAGACAGACTACGGGATAATGGGGATGATGAGGAAGAGAAAGTAGGGTCTAGGAGCTAAAAGGGCATTGATGGCTGAGATGTGAACCAGAGGGTGTTTTTTTTTTTTAATTAGTATTATTCTTTTTTATTTTAATCGGTTCTTGTTGAGGAAGAAGCAGGTGGAACACAAGAAAATGAAGTGGATGTTGGGAGTTATTGTTGCAACATTATTCAGAAAGGGCAATGAAAGGAGGAGGAATAGAGTGATTGTTGGAGTGAGAGTGAGGGCATTTTTGGAAAATCAATAATAGTTTAGGGGGGAGTGTTGAAAATTGATGTGCTCTGGCCAGGTGAGTAAAGAGAAATGTGAGTTATATTTCTACAAATCTTAGAAGAGACGAGTTTATTTCCTATTTTTTTGAGCTGCAGGGTAACAATACACATGAGTAGTTCTACATACAAAATGCTCTCTATACAAATTCTTCTTTTTAGATTTAAAGTGTGAACAATTTATTAGAATAAAATAGGAAGGATTATTACCACTCCTATTTGGTTATTATCACTCCTCATTAATTATATTTATTTGTATCATTCCTGCAATATCTTTGTAAACAAAACTTGTTTTATGTTGAATAATGATATATGTACAAATATTATTGTACAACATTCTTATATATAGTAGTAAAAAATAAAGGAGGTGGTGGACCCATGAAAATAAGAAGTTGAAATTGATCCACTATCTTCTTTGTTTTTTAAATTATGTTGTAGAATATTGTAAAATAGTACTGTACATGTAATATTAATCTTTTATATTTAACCATTTTTTGAAAAACTAAATTTTGTATGATAGAATTTTAATTGTTTATTGTTACTCTATATTTATTGCTTTTATTTGTCACATTTCTATATTGTTTTTATTAAAAATTTACTTTATATTTGAGGCATATTGCTATTCTAATATTTTAAATTTATGTTTTATAATTTTGATAATTAATATAAAAGTTAATATAACACCAAAATTAATTATAATTAATATAACACAAAAATTAATATTAGCAGCGCACCAAGACACCAAAACAGAAAGCACTGTGTTACGTCAGATGGTGATTTGGTTGCTGCTTTTTGTTTTCTTCCATTGTTGTCCCTGCGCACGGCCTTGGACACGAGATGGATATTGAAGATAGTCTGGGATAAGTCGAGAAAAATTATGATGTTATTTGGCATTAAAGTTCCTTGTCATTGAAGATGGTTTTACAAAGGAAGTGTAAACACGGACACAGTTGGGTTCAAGCCAAATGAAAAGATTTCGTATCAATTCCACAAAAAAGTTAATCTAGTTTTTAAAACAAAATAATTGGCTAAATATAAAGATGTTTTCTAGTAAGGATATTTTAGGAATGTTGCAAATGAAAGGAATTAATGAGGAGTGGTAATATTGTCACTCCCAACAAGGTGCAACAAAGATAAAATTCCTACCATCATTTGGTCATATATAGTGATTTTAATATCATGACATGAATCATCCCTTTCATAAAAACTTAAATGGATGGATATATAGACACATAAATAATTTTATATCTAATAATTTTATCTAAACTATAACCGAGTTTCCCAAGAGGCCAAGACTGGAAAGGGTAACTAACGGTATCTATTGGATATTGAAACAGAGAACATGAAGTATGATCCGCAATATGCAAAACTGTACCAGGCCGTGCGCACTGGTAATTTGGAAGCTACTAGAGAATTTCTTAATGAGCACCCGGAAGCAGTCACTGCAAGAATTTCGACCGAGGGCAAGCTACCTCTTCACGTTGCAGCTTTATTCGGGCATGTTCACATTGTGAAGGAGCTGTTGAAATCAATGTCAGCAGAAGATGTTGCTTTGCAAGATTTCAATAAAAAATTAACAGCTCTTCATGAAATTTCTTACACTAGCTATATAGATCTAGCAGAATGCCTTGTCAAAAAGAACAACAACTTACTTACAATTGGTTCAACCGAGGATCTCCTTCCAGTCACACGTGCTCTTCGTGTTGGTCGTATTGAAATGGTTCGTTATCTTTACTCAGTCACCCCAGAGGAAGTATTAAAACCTGAATATGGAAACCATGGCGCTACACTTCTCAACATGTGCTATTACTCACAGTTGTTAGGTAAGAATAGGAAGGATATTTTAAGTCTCTAACATTATACATGCTATCTCTGTTATAGTAAGTGTCCACTTTAAAAATTTTACTTTTTCATGGATAACTATTTATTTTAAAAAATAAAAAAATGTTAATTATATATATATTTTTAACTATATCCCTATTAAATAATAGTGGAGGGGAGAGAGATTAATTAAGATAAGGAGAGGAAATAATTAGGGCAATTGGAAAATGCCACGCAATAAAAAATTTATTCAAAATTTTATATCGAGAAACATGTATCATAATCGATAGCCATTATATAAATCACTGGCCTATGACATGTTATTTCATTTAACAACTTTTATTATTTTTTTCAAAAATTCCGTAAATATTCCTTTTATTTTATATGTATATCGTTATTGTTTTGTAAAACACACCTGATAATATCAAGATTTCAATCATTTTCTTAATTCATACAACATTTAAAATTGTACACTTATTTAAGAATGGAGGAAGTGAATTTTAATTAAGATATGTTCTACCACTTCAATTTCCCACTAAATTATTTCGCCGTGCCTGCATCTGGTTTTTTTTTTCTTTTTTTTTTTGGCGTCGCGCATGATAGATTTCGCTCTGGATTTGCTGGATCGTTGCCCAAGTTTAGCAGTAACACCAGACGGTGGTGGGGAAACATTTTTGGAAGCTTTGGCAAGTATACCTTCGGCATTTCCAAGTGGGTGCCAACTCTCATTTTGGCAAAGATGGATCTACAACTGTGAGTACCACAATATTAAACTGTCACTCGAATCTATCGTCAGTTTCATAATTTGCTATTCTGTCATGGTGTTGGTATTTTTAAATTCAACAAACTTGCGTCCATTAATTATCAAATGCAACAGCTCATTTAATTTATAAAAGAGATATGGATATAACTTATTTTTATTTTTTTATAAAATTTAAGGATCAAAATAAAATATAAAATAAGAGCTAGTATGCTCTTAAACTTCAAAGCGAACTTTTATATGCTTAAAATATGCATAACGCAGAGAATTAATACTTGTATTTCCAAAATGGACATTGCATTTGAAATAATTTAATGTGGCTGCAGGGATCGACATCCCAAAAGAGCAGCTAAGGACCTCTTACAGCGAGGCTCGGCATGAAACAATCCAGCCAAACTCTGCGAGCAAAGACATCTCTGTAGACTTGGCAGAAGCTACTACGAGCCAAAGTGAAGAAACGATCACGACCAAAAAGAAAAGCGATAATAACACGATGGTATTTTCTGGTGAGTTCATGGAACCATTCATTCCAGCTTTGTAATAGCACGATAATAACACGATGCTTAAATGAGACATTCATTCCAGCTTTACTTCTATTACTATAGTGTTTTTTAACCTATTATGACATAATCTCCTAAAAAAAAAGTCAACCAATCTATAAAATTTATTTACTACGGAAGCTAGCCTGCTATGAGCCGTCGGAATGCAAATGTTGAACCTCATTTTCTGTCTGCTTGGGCTGCATTGCATTGCGAATCGTATAAATTATTAGGCAAGATCAATGAACTAATTCTCGATTATCGGTGAGGTAACGAGTTAAATTTAGTTAAAAATATGAGACTAGCTAGCTTTTGGTTATGGAATAGCTATATCTTTGAATAGTTTCCTGGCTAGACATTTTTTTCTCTTCAATTTAAGTTCAGTCTACGGATGAGCAAATTTCTATTTATTGATTATTTTAAAGTTTTGGGTCGAATAATTAAGTATGTGCACGATTTTTGAAATTGTGGATAAAATTTAAAGGGGCTAAAAATAGAGAAAAGATAAACACTATCACTAAACTTTGATCATATACTTACACCAAGTTAAAATGTGTAAATCAGGATGCAAAAAGTTGTAAACCAATATGCAACAACTCTTTGCATACCTGATTTATAACTTTTTACATACTGATTTACAACTTTTAACTTGATATAAATGTATGATGTAAGTTTAGTGATAGTTATGTATTACTCCTCCTAAAAATATTATCTATACATAGGCCAGGAAGCGCAAACTGGCATCTAGTAAATACGATGATGTCATTTAACAAAAACAAATCTACAAAATACTTGCTTTCATACATATATATATAGAATTTGAAATATATCATATGATATAAATAATAGATAAAATTTCTATGTCCCAAAGACCAATTTAATTCTAAATATGACATATGTAATAATAATTAAAAGATTGTGTTAGGGTTACTTGAAAGGATTAAGGACGAGTACAATCCATCCATAGTGATCTCTTAACTTAACAATAAAACACAAATATAAGAAATAAGATAAAACTCCAATAAGGGATTTAAGGAGATTTACTCCTCCTATTCCATAATAGGTTTTCTGTCATGATATCAATAGGGCAACCAAACACCCTATATATTGGCTAGGAGGAAGGCCTTTTTTATATTAGGAAAGTGTTGGGCTAAACCATCTATCATAGCGAAGCCCATACACAAAGACCTATAAATATACCACAATAAATAGTACTTAACAATAATTAGCCTAATAGGAACAATGATCACAAATCATTGGGGTTAAACAATAAACTCTGTTTAACATCCAATTAATTTGGGTCCAAAATTAAATTCAACATTGATTTATGTTAGTCAACAAAATTATTTCAACAATCTCCTATTTGGACAACATAAATCAAAATATTATAGAACAATACCCCAATTAATTTATAATATATATGGGAGTAACAAGATGCCAAAACTAAACAAGCACTTCCAACTAAATAGTCTAGAATGGGATAACAAACATCTCAACAATCCAGAAAATCATACTTGAAGGAGTACTAACATATACATACAAGATACCCATTTCTTGATGACCCAACAAAAATGTGGCACATGGGTAAATGGGATGCACAACAAAATTTGCATAACAATATGTGATCCAAATGCAATTCCTAATCAAATGGTCCAGGATCCGCCCAAGATGCTAAATGAGATTTAATAAATTTAATTAAGTACAATAGCAAAATGAGATTGGGTTCAAAATATCTCATAATGTGCTATATTAACATAAGAGTGTCCACAACACCAACAACAACAAATAATAACAACACAACATCAATAGTAACATCATCAATATTAGCAACAACAACGCAAAATATGAGCATAAGCATCCAACGAAGATGCTTTATGAAATTCAACAAAATATCACAATATGACAACAAATAAAAAATGTGTCCAAAATATCTCAATAATTTGCCATTATACCAATTATATTGATAATTCTGTGTAGGCTTAAAAGTAACACATGAGGTCGTAATAAGTCAAGAACTAGTTCCTACTAATCCAAAACACCAAAGAGACCTCAATATATTCATATAGGTTATGTAACCAACAATAAACTTTAATGGCTAGCCTTTGATTAGGGGATCAATAATAATAAGTTCTATAGTACCTCGAGAACAGGTCATCACAACTTACCAAATTAATCTCGAGATAATAACATAATGATAATAATAGTGTACACTTTTCTCACTAGTCCAACACATCAAGACAACATAAACATTCCCATAAAAGATCATGAAATTAAAAAAATACTCTAATGGCACAATAATCATTAGTGTGATCATTAACAACTCTATGGAAGAGTACTCAATGTGAGTATGAAATTCATCATTATTTTCTCTAGCAACAAAGGTACCAAATAAAGCGATACAAAAATGTAGATTTATTTCTATTTATAATAGAATCTCACAAAATTGTTTAACATGGTTTGCCAAAACAATTTGAGGAGATCATCAATGCCCAATTGACATTGTACAACAAATAAATATCTCTTCCCTATCATCACAAACTAATAATCAAATTCTCATTTGAACAAAAAGAAAGTTGTCGGTGGAAGCACTTTAGACCTAGAAACCAGGCAAGGACATAACAAAACATAAAATCCCTAACTTCGACTATAACAAAATTTTAGCATTAATTGGAGTAACATCATAGATAATCCAAGAGACTCAACAATGTTTTGTATATAGATCTTACACAATATAGCGATGATAGAATAATAAGGGAAAGAGAAAACCATATAACAGAATATTATAATGAGTATAAAATTAATTTAGTTTTCTCTCATTCAATTAATTGGGTGATTAATTGAACTAGAGTCTTTTATCATTGCAATCTCACCAAAAGGTCCTAGATCACAATATACAAGACTCTTCAATATGATAAAGAAAAATAATAACAATAATATAAAATTTTTAAATAATTTAATTCAAATTATTTACTCTATCATCAATAATTATGTCAAATAATGTCACACCAAAGGGTATGTCCATTATCTACATAACCTAACAACATTTGCAATCCAACACAAAAATTGTATCAGATAATGTCACACCGAAGGGTATATGTCCACTATTTACATAATCCAACAATATTTGTGAAAGATTTATAAAATATTGGATTGCTACAAAATTGCCCAACAATTAAGTAATTACTCATGATATTATTCAGGAGTTAATGCTCATACACAACAAAATCATGCTGTTAGAGCTAGTACTGAGAGGATACTAAAAACTCCAAAAGCAATAATCTTAAATTAGCCACCACATGCAAAAATACAGCCAAAATGGGAGTAAAACCCAAAAATTGTGAGTACACAGATAAGTATAAAATACTCACTATATCCAAAAGAGTACACAATAAATAATAAGCATAAAATTGTGTGTTAAACTCCCTTTAAAATAAAACAACATTGGCTGTAAAACAAAACAAAAAGAGATTTTTAAACTCATAATTATTTTCTTATTCAGAATGGTGCATAACGTCACTTAAAACAACTTTTTCTTTATGTCAAGTGGGATTTTAGCCAAAATCAAATAACATTATGACTATAATAAATTTTGTATAAGTAGCGGAAACTTCAAAAACTCATTATTTTCAAAACTACAATGTGCTATAATATTTTTGCACATAATAATTTTTTATTTCCAAATTAAATCCAATACTAATTTATGCAAGTCTGCACAATCTACACAAAATCAAGCATTCTCCCACTTGACTACACAAATTAGATGACAAAATTTTAGAAAAGAATTATTCCATATAAAATGGGAGAAAAGAGTATAATCATGTTCTTAAACTTTATACAAGGAAAACTCAAAACAATATTAAACCAAATCAAGCAATTGTAGTTTTCCATAAAACTACAATACACAATTATATTTTTCCAAGATGATTTATAATTTCTAGAATTATATAATACACAATTTTTATAAATAGCACCTTATCATAATCCATTTCCAAAGGCGACCTCACAGTTATGAAAGATGCCTAAAATAGTTTCAAAAGGTTGAAGGTAGTGACTTTCAAAACAATATTGTGCAAAATCCAACAACAATTATTTCATAATTAATTTGAACAATATTAAACACAATAAACAAAATATATTAACTCTAAGAGTATACAAACTATAAAATATTCAACAAAATTGCCAAAATATTTTAAATAATAACTCTCAGAATAACACTTAGAATAACATTGCATAAAATACATAACCAATACTCCAAAATGTATAAAAGAAACATAAACAATACTTTAATAGCCAAAATACATCAAATCTGAAAGTGCCTCACTTTTATCCGTAAAATTTTCCAGATTAGAAATCAATTGTGTCTCAAATTGCAACATCATAAAATCTTGAGGTTCAAATTAAATAATTCTAAGATACTAAAAGAAAGAATTAAAATTTATTAGAATTTATTTTTGGCACATAGCATAACACAATAATTAAATGGAATATTTTATAATTCTCAAAAATTATCTCTCAAAATAAATTATATGATATTATCAATAAAATAGTATTTATCAAAATTACTCTTACAAATGTCAGATCACAATCATGAAAAGTATTCAACATAATATATAGCTAAACTATATTAAAACTGAGAGTATAAATTTAATAATATGTCAAATAATACCATAACTATACATAAAATATATCTAATCCGATCTAGTGAACTCATGCACCTATAATACTAACGCCTCTCCCACCAATAGTATAAAACAAGTGAATTCATGAGCCTCTTCACTCAATCAAAATTAATATATATATATATATATATATATATATATATATATATATATATATATATCTCAAAGGAGGCACATAATATTTTCAATATATAAATAAAATAAATAAACTCTAGAAGTACATAAAATATGATATGCCAAATATTTCTCAAATATTCACAAAATATTGAACTCCAAATTTAAAGAGTGCCTTACACCTTTTAATATTATAAAATCTAGAAGAACAAAATAAATAATTCTAGAGCACTGAAATAATTAAAAGATATAAAATTTATTTTTTAGCACATAAAAACATGATTCAATAGTAAAATAAAATATTTCAGAATTTCTTGAGCAAGAACTCTAGAACATTACTGTACATAATCAAAAAAAATTTATACACAATATTATGTATATATAGAGGAGCCAAAAATATCAAAATATAATATTTCTGAAAGTGTGAAAATTGTAATATGCCCAACAACACAATAAATATGAAAAACAAAATTTTAAATATGATTATCTCAAATCAAAATTTATAGAGAGTAATATTGCACATTCTTTAATAATAATAATAACACGTCACAATTTGATGTACAATATGCTAAATATAAACACCGCAAAATTATCTCAATGAGAAAATCAAATAAACTCTGAAAGTATATTTCAGACAAGGTGCCTAATATTATTTCGATACTCAACAGATATCAACTCCAAGAGTGCACAACTTATGGCATGTACAAAAATATCATAAATCCTCTAATTTTTCAGAACTCAATTTGGAAAGTATCATATACTTTTAATGAGATTATAGAAAATCACAATAAACATTTCCCGACACATAAATTCAAAATAAACAAACTTATAGCATTCGGTCCACAAAAGAACTTTGTCGAGATAGCCAAGAATCATCTCATAATCTTTATCATCACAAATTTTGAACAAACAAATATATATATAGAGTTAATGCTCATTTTAGTCGCTCACTTTTTACTTGAGAGTTATTTTAGTCCTTCACTTTTAAAATGAGTTAAATTAGTCTCCAATATTACAAAATGTGAGTAAATTTAGTCCCTTATTCCACTTTTATTTAACATTTTATCAATTAAATGATGATGTGTAATGATAAGTGATATCTTATTATATCATGTGTAATTTAAAGTAGAATAAAATTTAAAATAACTTATTTTGGTATTTAAAATTACACAAAATGAGTCATTTTATGACTTAAAATGAATATTTAAATGACTCAATTTATATAATTTTAAACACCAAAATAAGTCATTTTAAACTTTATTTTACATTAGCTGACATATAGTATATCAAGGTATCACTTAAGATTACTTATCATCATTTAATTGATAAAATATTAAGTAAAGAATGGGTTAAGGGACTAATATGACTTACATTTTGCAATGTCGGGGACTAATTTGACTTAATTTAAAAGTCAGAGACTAAAATGACTAATACATATAAAGTAAGGGATTAAAATGAACATTTACTCAATATATATATCAATAAGTGACTCTTTTAAAGTATGATGACAAAGTGTGCTATGGGATTCATATTAGCACAAAAGTAATGCAAAAAAATTGCAAATGTAATATCCCATGGGCATTATAAATAGAATGTAATATTTGGGTGCGTATCTGGTTTGGAATTGATCCTTCTTCAAGAGCCTTATGCCCAAAAGTAACTATTAGCAAAATGATAATTAACAAAATTGGAAGTCAACTCTTGTCCACGATGGGCAAAATATGGGGTATGTAATTATATATGAATTGCAATAGAATTTAAGGGCCAAGGATGATGCTAAACATTAAAGCATCCACATTGTGTACAGTCTTGTCTTGAGTAGCATATCTCAGATCAATATTTTACAAAATTGCACAACAGCAACATTGCATAATAATCATATATAATAAACACATAAAGAGTGACAAGTTAATTCAATAAGTATGTTGCATAAAATATGAGAGTATGCATAAATACTAATTGTACACTAACAATAAGAATATGTATAAAAAATTTTAGGAAAAAATATGGAGAGTATCACTAATTTTCAATAATTTAAAATTGGAATAAATCAAAATAAACACTTCCAATATCTAGAAAAATAATTAAAAATACTAAAAATTCTAGAACATCAAAATATCCTAACTAAAAAATGGTTAAAAATGCGGCCAGGAATGGGCCCTACTCGCTGCACATGCCCCGAGGTGCGAGTGGGGAAGACACAATGAACTATTCATCATCTTCAATCTCCAACATAACCCAGAAAACCTGAAACTGGTCAACGATGATTCTCACTCAAATCTTAACCAAACTGAGTGATTTTTATCTCATTAGAACCGAAATCAAAACCTCTACAAAACCCATAAAGAATTGTGAAGAATTGTGGCCTATTATTTCAGGGATAAGTTAAAGAAATTATGCGTGCGTTTCACTATTTTTGGTTGATTTCTCTCTCTATTCTTGATGAAATTTCTTTATTTTGGTCTTTATAGATTCTAAAATCCAACCTCTATAAAAAGCCATAAGGTTCTGTGATATGAGTTGATCACAAAATCGATCTGGGTTTTGGACCTAAACATTGCTTAGAGAGTTAGGGTTCATCATGGCTTTACTAGAAATTCTCACTCAAATCTTATATAAAATTCACGATTCAGGTGCCATTTGATTCTTGATTCAATAATATACAAAAGCCCTAAACAAATTTGGTTAAAATAAGTCACGAAGTTTTGATTTGGGTTTCGATTCAAAATCGCTACAATCTATGGTTCATCAATTTCAATATGAAATTCTCAGTCTATTCTAAACTATATTTTATGGTCTTGGTGTCGATTCATTTAGAATAAAATCAATAACAAAAGCCCCAAACTAATTTTAATCGGCCAAAAATTTCCCAATTTGGAAGTTTAGGATACATATACATACAATTTCGATTTTAAAAAACACTTAAAAAGAATAATTAGATGTTAATCACAACCATGATAAGAAATTAAATTGACTTTGATACCAATTGATGGAATTTCAAATATATATATATATATCATATGATATAAACAACAGATGAAATCCTTGTCCCAAAGACCAATTTAATCATCAATATGACATGTGCAATAACAATCAAAAGATTGAGGACAAGTACAATCCATCCATAGTGATCTCTTAACCTGATAATAAAACACAAATACAAGAAATCTGATAAAACTCTAGTAAGGGATTTTAGGAGATTTACTCCTTCTATTTCATAATAGGTTTTCTATGTCATGATATCAATGAGACAACTAAGCACCATATATATTGGCTAGGAGGTTGTATTAGTAAAGTGTTAGGCTAAGTAACCCATCAAAACGAAGTCCACACATAAGGACCCATAAACATATCCATAGTAAATGGTGCTTAATAGCAATTAGCCCAATAGGAACAATAATCACAAATCATTGAGCTTAAATAATAAACTCTAATTGTTTGACATCCAATTAATTTGGGTCTAAAATTATAGTCAATATTAATTTATGTTAGTCCACAAAATTATTTCAATAATATATATATATATATATATATATATATATATATATATATATATAAAGTGTATTATATGAGAGGAGTAATTTATTGTGAGAGTGAGAGAAGTTAATCTTGACCATTGGATCTTACACAAATGGTGAAGATTAAAACACAAAGTCATATGCTATGAAGCACGGTAATGACGCTAACACGAGACATGACATGGAGACAAGGGACACATCAAAGTTGAAAAATTATAGGACACAGACACGGTATATATATAAGTAAAAACTTAATGAAAATGATACATTATTCAAAATATCATTTATATAAACTTCACTTATGTTTTATTTTCCTAGAAACTCTAAAATTTATTTCTTTTTATAACCTTGTTTATATTGTATTTTTCTATGTTAGAGTAAGAAAAAAGTACATTTTAAATTAAATATATACAAAATTGTGTCATTGATGTATCATTTGTGTCATGTAAGATTCGACATGGATACATGTCTGACATGTATACACGGCACCCAATTGGTGTGTTCGTGTTTATAAAGTGATATGAATTTTTTAAATAAGCATGTGAGTATTAATTATCATTGATTAAATTTTAATCTTGACTATCTATGTATAGTTATATGACTTAGATTTGCTCCTATCACCCCTATAATAAACCAACCCTCTCATGTGAAACACAGGGAAGGTGATTTTATATTATAGTGAGAGGAGTGGTTTTGTATTAGAGTGAAAGGAGCAAATTTGAGCGGTTAGATCTTGCATTAATGGTCATGATTTAAACATAAAGTCATATGATTTTTTTAAGTAATCATATGATCTTTTAATGATTTTTAATCTTAACGTTTATGTATGGTTATATGACCTGAATTTAATCTTCTCACTTTCATATAAAATCACTTCTCCCACTAAATACATCTCCCCCCCACACACACACACACACACACACACACACACACATATATATATTATAGTAAAATTCACTCCACATTGCATTTAAAACTCATTCTAATACTTACATTATAATTAGAAATTTAGAAATTTACCCTAATATAATTTATAATTGTATAATCATAATATGATTTGCGTTTACAAAAAAAATCATAATATGATTTGTAAACTCACTAAAACTTTATAGAATTTAATTCAATTCACCAAAGTATGACTTATATATAGTAAAAACAGGATACATTTCGAGTTTTTTTTTTTTTTTTTAGAATAGGACATATTTCAAGTTTCCCATTTTTTTTCCTACAAGAAATTCAACAATTATATATGCAACAATTATGTATTGTCATATAATTCAAAATTTTCAACTCTTACAATAAACACTAGAAGATTTTTGAGGAATAAAGATAGATTTACAAACAGATTTTTAACACATTACAGGTGGATTTAATTATTACAACAGATTTAGATAAAAACAATATAATGCGCGGATTCACGGGGCGAAAAAATTATTGAAAATATTTTCATGGAGTCGCCACCAAGGTTTATTAAGGAAACCCATTGAGAAAACCTTTTTGTAAAAATTATTTTAAATTGGTCTACTAAAACGAGCTAGATGGGAGTCTATTTATGTCCAGAGAAGGGTAGAGATTAAACCCACGCACCTCTAATACATCCGTCCTAAAACGGTTACCCCAAAAGTTAATTGTGCAAATAGAATAACTTAAAGCATATAAAATTTACCCAAAAAGATAAAAAAAAATAATATTTACAAATAAAAATCAAATTCAAATATTTACAAATAGATAAAATAAAATAACAATAATTAGGGACAAAATTATGAAAATTTAAAGTTTGGCTTGAGGGAATGCCCTCCTACGTATCCTCTGGTACAATGAGGAACTCAAAGCCACGTAGTTCTTTATAGAAAATGATTATGTGTTAACAGGTTTTAATTAAGAGAAAAAAATGCATTGGTTGATTTTAATTACAAAAAGGATTTTTATTGTCAAATTAATTGAAAATGGAAATCTGTTTGTGCACAAGGTTCAAGTTAGCACTAGATTACTCAATAAACCCTTACAATGTAACACCTATGAAGGAAGTATTGACCTTTCAATCATAATTGTTAATTGTACTAGAACAAAATTATTTTTAACTATTCATTCATTTTTTTATTTATTTATTTTTTTAGATTTTTCCTTTTTTTATTTTAGAAGAAAAAAATCCTAAGACATAAACAAAAATAGATTCAGACCAAAATAAACAAAAAAAAAAACCCAAACTAAAAACCCCAACACTAAGTCAACCAAAGAAAATAAACTTAAAATGACCCAAGCCCACACCTAACAAAACAAAAATATAGAGATTTGAAAAAAAAAAAGGACAAACTTAGACCCACTTTTTAAACCTACAGCCACGTATATACCAAAGGGAAAGGAACCTGATGGGGGAAGTCAGGCGCTGGATGAGAGGCTGGTGGAGGAGGAAGATCCTCAAGCTCCTCCCAGCAGTGCTCCTACCCGCGCGCCGTGGATTTCCAGGCGGAGATGAATTCGCGGGGTTGTAGAGGCTCGCAGTGCGTGACGAAGGCGCGAATGGGGCGTCGTTCGGTGCAGCGAACTCACGATCTGACTTGGAGAGCTGTTGGCGGGCTTCGCGGGAGGAGGATGATTGGTTTCGGCACTCAGGGAAGAGGCACCACGGCGGTTGGCGTTTTGAAGGGAAGGGCGGCAAAAGGCTGGGCGGAGCACCCGCGAAGTTGTTGTATGCGGTGATGCAGGAATGAGAGGTCGACTCCAGCCGAGAGCTTCACGCGCGCGATCTATGTGGTGGCGCAAGCTTCCTTCTTTTCCCCTTTTATTTTTATTGCTTTTGCTGATGACAGCTTGTGGCTTTTATTTGGTTATGATTATGTAATGTGAAGAGGATTTGTTTAATGATGATGATGCAAGGAATGGAAGTAGTGATGGTTATGGAGCAAGGTTATGGTTGATGGTTAAAAGGCTATGTGAAAGGGGTTGAGGTCCTGTAATGGAGTTGAGTTGCAACGATGAAATGGTTGTGGCTTCCTTTTGTCTATGTTCTCCTCCTAGGTTGAAGCTGCCTCCCTTCATTTATATTGGGTTTGTCACGATATTTAATTTATTCCCATACTGGTTTTGAAATGTAGAAGTGCCCCAAACGGACTTGTCCCCCACGTCTCTGATTCCTCCTTATTCTGCTAGCATGGTCTTTTCCTTTTTATTTCCTGGGCAGCTATGATGCACTGGTTCATGGAAGAAAAAGAAACCCATAGGTGTGGCAATGGAGACTAGTTCATTCTGAGGGCGGGACCTAGCAGCATGTGTGTCCATCCCGTTCTTCTTTCTCACTTCGGAAGGGTGGAGATAGAGGATACATTAAAATAATTTTGGTGATGGAGACAATTGTAATGGAACTGAAAGATGGGGGCTACATAACACTGGCCATGGGCCATAAAAAGAAAACGATAAGAACAATGTTATTTTTTAATTTTGATTTTTGATTTTTTTGTATTTTGAATTTTCAAAATCAACGGCACAATTTTATTTCACTCAAAAGAGATGAAAACAAACAATTTTTTTTTGGATTTTCTTGTTTAATTGATTAGACAAAATTGGGTATTCACTAACATGATATTTAAAGTTAAATCAATAGATGAAATGAAGTTGAAATTAAATTAAACTAATTATTATTTAATCAAAAATTGGGTGCTGACATAGACAGATTCCTTGATCCGTCTGTAATTTACAACAGCCTTACAAATGGAATTGTCTATTTGTATAAAATATAAACGGATATATCCTGTAAATGGATGAAAAAAGTTGTTCCAAATTTGCACATTGCAGATGAATTTTACCATCTATAAACTTATAAACGGTAAAATCCTTCCATAATTGGCCACAAAAATGGTTCAAAATTTTATTGATTCCAGATGGATTTTTACCATCTGTAAGTTTATAGATGGTAAAATCCATTTGTAAATGAGTGGAAATCTATCTGTATCCCTTTTTTTTTGGGCTTACTTTTACTAATTGTTGCTTACTATTATAATTAGAGCTTATTATTGCTAATTGTCATAATAAATGATAAACATAAGGAAATATATGAAATAAAAATTTTAATTTCTAAATACCATTTTATAAATAACAAAGTAAAATGTCACAATAATAGTGAAAGTAAACAGTCATTATAATAATATTAAAAATAAAATAACAAAGTCTAAATCAATACATAAATGATCACAAGTACTTGGCATCATCAATATCTGGCTTGCCATCATCAGGTACTATCATCATCATCAAGGAGGAGGAGGAATCCCACATCGCCCTAAAAAGTAGTGGATGCTGGAGCTGGTAGGGGAGGAGGAAAAAGCATGGAGCTACTTGCTTTTATGAGCTCGAAGTATGCATGCATGTCCTGCCTTCTATCTACCGCTACACTTCCTTATGCATCCCCGATGCCATCTTTTCTTGACCTTCTTCTCAATTTTCTTAGCTCACTTCTTTTTATATGCATCCTCCTTGTTCTTCTGCATCTCCTCATTTTGCTTTTGTAACTCCTCATTTAGGGCATGGGCTTGAATGTGGCCATGTCCTTCGCCATCTCAAGCGCAAAAAAAAGGGGCATGCCTAGTCACAGATGCAATGGGTATCAATTCTGCAAAGTGATCACCCATGCCATAAATGTGACCTTTATAAAGGCCGACCACCGTCTTGACCACGAGTGTGCTTATCAACGGACTCTAGGTCCTTAGCAGAGGCAGCCTCCATCTTTTGAACATAATCACCCTACAATTTAATCTAGACAATTATTAATTACAAATATTTTTTAATTCTTTAATTAGAAAATATGATTAGTAACTATACTCACATATACAGTCTTAAAGCATGGATCAACCCATATTGATTTGTCATACTTGTAGGTATATGCCTCCTTAAACACCTCCCCATGTATAGGTGATCTCTTTAGTATCTTCTCCTACAATTTCAATTAATAAACTAATCAAATTCAATTGATAAATTGTATAACAAATTTTTTTAAAAAAAGTCCATCACTAACCGAATTGGCCTTAGTGGGCTAAAGGATGAAGCCACTAGTATGCAATGAGCCACCTTTAGTAGATGCTCTATTTGCCTTGTTGGCTTGTTTTTCAATGAGAGATTTTGAAACTCTAGCATACGCAGGTATTCTTGCAAGGCTTTTAAGAAGTAGGGTGCTATCAATATGTAGAAGGAGATTCTGATAGATCTCATTGTACACCTGCCTTAGTCGTTTTGTAGTGTGACTCTTTCAGGCCTTGTTCTCATCATGGGGGAATGGAGAAGTGGCTTTACATGAATAAAAATTAGTTAATACATGTAGAACATTAGAGTTCAAGTAAGACTTTAAATGAATCAATTGACTTTAATTACCTTCTAATCCTTGTACCACTCCTCCTTTGTTTTCTTAGGCACCTTACCAAAATTGAGACAAGGTGCATCATACATCTTTTTAATGGTATCTATGACCTGGTGGATACCCTTTTAAGGTGGATACCAACTAAATACATGAAGATATAAAAGACAATGAAAACATAAAATAAGAAAATTATAAGTTAATATTCACATAACATAATTTTTTGTGACATATTTCGTAAATCTCTTACCAAGTGGATCCATCCCATCTAATATTAGAAGTGCTCTGGGATGCCTGCTGTGATTGCTACCTGGAGGATGCAGCAATAGTGGATCCATTGCCTGTATGCTATGTAGGAGATGACGTACCGATGTAGTCGGCGAAGTAGGTTGTGAAGCACGTTGTATGGGAGGGGAGGAGGCATATACCCAGGGTTAGGCACCATGATGTACTACTCCTATCCCTAGGTTGGGATGTCTACACTCCAATTGGTATGGAGGTGGAAGTTGGAGCGGTGGATGCGAAAACCTACCACTACCACGTGACCAGTCACTGGCAGCACCTTTCTTCCCTTTACCTCTACCTACTATATCTGAATGAAACATAATACATGTTTAGTCCAAAATATCATAATTAAAATAAAACACGATCAACAATACACAACACATAAATGTAAAAATATTAAAGTATTGTTCACCTTATTAATTTACCTCATTTACTTTGATAGTTTAGGACTGTCATCATTATTCTAGATAAAATGTCATCCACAAGTTCTTGCTCCTCATCTTTAATCGTGTCATCCATTTCATTTGTTCTTAAAGTTTGGGTAGGAGGGTCAACTATTTCAAGTTCATTCAAAGGGGAAGCTAAGGTTGGGGATGGCAGTGTCTATTACTACGCATGAAGGGATTAAGTCATCAATTTGATAAGCCTCCTCATCACCTACTTCTTCGATTTCAATTTGACCCCTTTGTTTAGTTTTTATTATGACCCTCCAACTCTTATTACATTTTCTAGGGTAAGAAAGAAAATATTCTTGTCTTGCATTTTGTGCAATGATGAACGGGTTAAAGCCTCTATATCTTTAGGTATGGTTAATCTCAATGGTGTTGCACTGGTTATGTTTACGTGTTCCTATAGGGCATGTTGGATCAAACCACAGTTTTAGAACTAGAACGATGATTGACTCGATCAAGGTACCAAGTTACTAGGTCATGGTTCAACTGGTGGGTCACTAGTTCAACCAGGTAACGTCACTGGGTGAAACCAGATTTAATTAAATAAATATATAAAAATATATTAAGTATGTAATATATATAATCATTAGTACTTAATGAACAAAGAGCAAGTTAGCTTGCTGGTATGTGCATTGTCATTTATCCCACTAGCACATGGTTCGATCCTAATTTTGAATTCATTTATATATAAAAATATATTAGGTTTATAATATATATACTTATTGGTACATTATATAATAAGAAGCAAGCTAGCTTAGTGGTGTGTGCATGTGCCTTATTCTTCTTGGTGCAGGGTTCGAGTCCTCACAGGGAATTTTTGAACTTATTCATCAATTCTTAGTGGTGGTTAAGTTGGTTTGTTGGCCGATTCACCCGATTTTCCGAGTTTGACCTGTATTGACCAAGTCATATGTAGAACCGAATCCTATGATGAATCGAACCAATTAGGTGGCCGCCTTGTTTGTTTCTAAATTGAATCGGCCGGTTCCAATGCGGCTTTCAAAACTATGGATCAAACTATTCACACTTGAACAAGAGAACCCTTTTTATAGGTTCATCGGCATACTGACTGAACTATTTCCTTGAGTTTTCTATAGCAAACGCATTCACCACCACTTGAATCCCCTTTAACACTGATCCCTACTATTGTTTATTTTTCTCCCTCTACATGATTCTATGGTTTGGAATTTGTCTTGATAACGACTATTGTTTTCTTCCCAAGTCACATTACCCATCCCAACCTCCTAATTACACAGCACTTGAACCTCCAACCTAATCCATTCCAAATTGATTTTCTACATCAACTACTTCCCTATGTTTAGTCCATATCCAATAATCAAGTTTAAATCCGAATTTGTATAGATCATACCTAATTGAATCAATATCTAAGAAATTCCTACACTTGCGCTTAGAATATGGACACCTAACTCTCTAGTCAGGAATGAATTGTTGTGAATTGCAAGTAACATGTATGAATTCCTCAACACTCTGATAGAATTCAGGTTTTATTCCCCTGACCTGGATTCAACCTATTATTCATCCATGAACAGTTTCTAAGGAACATCTCAATAAAAAACTATATAAACCTAAAACTTGAACACCACTTTATGAACCTTTTTTATTTTTAATTACACAAATTTTTAATGTAAATTACAGTAGAGTCTCCCTAATGTATGAATATTCCCTTACGTATATCATGATTACATTCAAACAATAAAAATTATATTTTGAAAATTTTTGACAGAGTTTCCCCTAATTTAAGACTATCTGGTTACATATTATGTCTTTAACAATCAATTAACAAGCCACAATTTCATTGCAATTACACATCAAAATAATTATATGCAAATAATAACATTAGACTACAAAATAATTAATCAACACATTACACATCACAATCCTAAAAATTTTCTAGAGCACACCTCCTTATAACTCCACAACATGCATATCTTGTAATATCCGCAAACACAAAAAATCCCACAATAAACTATACAAACAAGTTGAGGAAAGACTTCTATGCCCTTGCCTAGTCAGGTAATCTCCAATCCTAAAATTTTATCCTACAAATCATGTCTTTATCCTATATACATTATAACATATCAATAAAAAAGATTTCATTACTAACCTATATAGCAATCCACGATAACAAACAAATCAATGGCTAATAGTACGCTCCAACCAAACCCTGGAAATTAAAAATTAACAAACACATTTATTATAAATACAAACTTTTTAATTCATAGTAAAATTAGAAAAAAAAATTCACAAACACTATTGAATTCCAAGACACCAAAATAAAAAATGTTATCAAATATAAAAATTTACTAATGCACAATAAAACCATTAAACAAAATGTGCTCCAAATGACTCCAATAATGCTCCAAATGTGCTCCAAATCCTAAACAATTGAAAATTTTTCCAATTAGTAACACTAAAAACTAAAAACATTGAGCAATAGAAAGCACGAACAAAAAGACCAAAAATAAAAAGATAAACCAATTAAAAGGTAAAACACAATACCATGAACACAATGGCACAAACCATTTGCAAAATGGAGGCTCCAATCACCGCGGTGGCCAAAAGAATGGTTGCGACGCTAGAGAGAGAGGGAGATAAGAGAGTGGGAGATGGAAAGTGGGGAAGAAGAAGGCCGTGTGTTTTGGTGATATTTTCGCCCATAAACGGAGGGATAGGAAAATCGTCTATAATGCGATTAATGAAACGAATCGTTTCATTCAACGCATTATAGACGGGAAAATCTGTCTATATTAGTAGGAACTGAAACAACATGTTTCAATCAAGGCATTAGATGGAAATTATTGTCTATAAAGTGTGTGTGTGATACGTGCTTGAAAATTCAAATTAGATGAATTTTACCATCTGTAATTACTTGAATTTTATTTTTTTAAAAAATTATTAAAAAATCATCTATAAATTCGTCTGTATTTTCTCTCTTTTTTTTTAATTTTTTCATTTAAACACTGCTGTAATAGTTATGCACCATGTGACAGGAGTTTGCATCAACATTTATAGACAGATTTACTAACTATGACAACCCTTTTTTTTTCCAATTTTTCATTTTTCGTCTATAAATCCATTTATATCGGAGATGAAAAATCCGTATATAAAATCATTTTGTGCTCCGCAAGTTTTGAGTTGTATTATAACACCTCAAAAGTTATATATACATGCTATATAAATGGTTGATAAAGTGTAAAATTAATTTTTGTAATTTTAATTTAGAAAATTAATCTATTTAATTTTTTAAATGTAAAATTAAATTTGAAAAATAATCATAAATTATTTGATAGTCAATTTTAAAGGAATACATGACCTTAATATAATCAATATCAAATTATTAATATATTCTATCTCTAAATTTTATAAAGTTAATTTGTAATCAAATACTTTAATTTATTAGCTCACGTGAAGTTATAGATTTTTTTATTTAAATTTCGATAATCAATATCTACTCAAAAATTTAAAAATATAAAATTATTTTTTTAATTAGACAAATTGTTTTTATAAAATTATTAAATAGGTTTAGATTATGATGCATATGCATTTTGTTGAGAAGAAATAAAACATATTAAGGTTGCTATACAAATTGCAATACATAACATATTAAGGTGGCTATAAATTTTACTAGAGCTTATGTATCTAGAAAATTTTTTCAGAGATTTAAATTTTGATTACTATATTCCTAAACTATTTTCAATATCTCTAGTTAGTAGTTATAATGTATTAATAGCATGACTATTAAATGGAAATAGATCGCTTGCATTCAACATTTGGCTGTTTGTTTTTGTTCTCTCTCTCTCTCTCTCTCTCTCTCTCTCTTTCTCTCTCTCTTTTACAGGGAATAACTTCTCTCTATTTGTAATAACAATAGGAATAAAGAATACATACCGAATAAAGTTGGCCCACATGCAAGCTCTGGAACTTCTACGTATTGCATGTCGAGTGCTATTAGCATTAGATGAAGAACAGGTCAAAACTAGTCGTGCACGTGAGGCAGTAGCTCAAGCTACCAAAAAGGGGGTCCCAGAGTTTTCACTGAAGTGTCAAAGGTGCACCTGGACTTTTCTGGACCGACGTAACTTCAAGAAGCGCCATATTTGAAGCTGTTCGATTTCGCCAAGCCAGTGTCTTTAATCTCATCCATGGTGTGATTTGGAAGAATGCAGTTGCGAACCTGACAGACAATCAGGGCAATACCCTACTGCATATGGCAGGACTATTAGCTCCCTCCAAAGAGTTGCATGACATCTCTGGTGCAGCTTTACAAATGCAAAGAAAATTACAGTGGTTTAAGGTTAGTCAATGAATAGTTCATTTTCTTTATAGAAAATTATTATTAAATTTTTTACAACACCCAAATTCATCCCTAAAAAATGTATTGGGTAGTTGCTCATAATTTGAAAGTTCTAAATTAGCCCATCAATACAGTTTTATACCCTTTTTTTTTTTAATTGTACAAACCTGGAGAGCTCAAAGCCTGACAACTAACAAAATTAGTTATTGTGGTTAGAGTTGTTAGAATTCTGCTAGTATAGATAAGCTAGTGTGAAGCACACCAAAAGCACCTTGTATATAAAAGCAATTTATTGAATTTTGCTTACAGTGCATACTCTCTCTTTTCTCCTTTTCATCTCTCATTCTCCCTTAGGATGTGTTTGATATGTTGTACTAGGCATAATAATATAAGCTTATACTATAGGTTATACTCTTATACATTGTTTGATGACAACGTATTGTATAATCTTATACATCATAACCCCCTTATATATTAAAATGTTGTATAACTTAATACAACATGAGGACGCCATATTAGGCCTTATTTTCTTTTAACCTATAAGGTTACTTTATTTTTTAATATTTTATTAAAATAAAATTTTTTTAAATAAATAATAATAAGTAAAAATTTTTAAATAAAATTTTTCATAATAAATAAATATTGTTAACAAATAATATATGATATCAATCTAGCTATATACAATAAAACTAAAAAAATAATTATAATTAATAAATATCAAATAAAATAAAATATTAAATATTAAATAGAAATAAATATTTAAAATAAATAATAAATAATATGTAATATATAAAAGTAAGGATCAATGATAAAAATATTTTTAGTTAATATTTATTTTAAAATTTAAATTTAAATAATTATAATTAAAAATATATAAAAGATTTATTTAATATTTATATAATTTATTGAAATAATAAATAATTATAAAATATTGAAATAAATAATAATATTTAAAATAAATTAAATTTTAATTAATAAATTTTTACACAAATATGATATTTGAAAATTATATTTAAATCATTAATAAAAAATTTATTTTATTTAATATTTAATTAAAATATTAGAATTATTTATAAATAAATGATAATATTATAAAATATAAAATATAATACCTTATACAGGTATTACACTAAACGTTGTATAGTATTAAAAGCTTATCAGGTCCTATACTATCAAGCCTTATTCTATCATGTCTTATATTATCAGCTTATTCTATCCAGGATACCAAATGAGCCCTTACATCATTACTTGAGCCTAATACCATTATGGTATTAGAGCTTTAGGAAGAAAGCTCCATGGCAAACGCATAGAACAACAACATAGTTCAAGTGCACAAGATCATAAATTTGTGCCCTACAGTTTTCTCAAATCAGTTTCATTGAAAGTGGATGATGACAATTTTCTGGCTCAAAACAACAAGCTGAAGCTATGATAATTGGCTATCATTTGGAAGATTATTTCGATGAAAGGAGGGCTCCCAAGGAATTCAACTCTGCAAGTGGTGAAAATCAAGGGAAGATTGTAGAGCAATATCGCATCTGGCTTAAACAAGATAAGCTCCTCACATCTTGGTTATTGGCTTCGATGTCCTCTACCGTCACCACAAGAATGGTGGGCTGACGGCTCTTGCCAGATATGGAGTCGCATAGAAGAGTATTTTTCTTCCCAAACAAGGGCTCAAGTTAGGCAGCTTCTAACACAATTGAAGGCTTAGAAGAAATAAGGGCCTATTGCTGAGTATATTCTTGAAATAAAGAAGATTGTTGATATTTTTGCTGTTGTAGGTTCACTCATGAGCAAGGAAGAACATATAGAGATAATCCTTGATGGCTTAAATCATGATTATAGCTCCTTCATTACTACAATAGTGTCAAGATCTAAGCCATATATTGTAAGTGAAGTTGAAGCTGTGCTCGTGGCACAAGAGCAAAGGCTTGAAAGATTTGAAAAAGAAGAATTTGAAATGGTACAAGCCCATCTAGTTTAGGCAAGTGGTGGAGAAGGTTCTTTGGAGACCAAGGTGGTAGACAATTCAATAATAGACGGGTAAAGGTCGATTCCAAAGAGGGGAAGATTTGGCTAAATAGGAGGACAAAGGCCACAATGTTAAGTTTGTGGAAAGGTTGGTCATCTAGCTTGAAACTACTATCATATATTTGATCAACAATGGCCTAACCCGTACCAAACTCAAAGGACACAATCACAGCCACCCCAGTTGTTTTTCATAAGCTAGAAGCCTATTTGGCTTCTTCAACTGCATTTGTTGCTTTTCCAATGTCAGTTGTGACTCCAACTGGTATCTAGACTCAAGAGCTAGTCATCATTTAACAGGAGACCTCAACAATCTTGTATGCAATAAATCAGATTATGGAGGTCTTGATGAGGTTCACATAGGTAATGGGTAAGGTATGACTATTAATCAAGTTGGACACTCTCTTTTACATTCCAAATTGTCAAACACTTATTTCCACTTAAATAAACTTATACATATTCCTAGTCTAGCATAGAACTTGATCAGTGGTAAAAAATTTGCAAGAGACAATAATGTCTTCTTTGAATTCCATGCTGATATTAGTCTTGTAAAATCACAAGTTACCAAGGAAATGTTACTCAAAGCAACCCCTAAAAGTGGTCTATGTGCTTTTGAAAATGTCTCAATAAAACCTGCGTTGCTAATACACAAAAGACAACTTGCAAATAATTCCTGGATTGATACTTTCATGTTATGGCATAATAGATTAGGTCATCCATCTTTTATAAAGGAAAAAATGTACTCAATTCATGTAAGATTTCCTGTAATGTCAATAAAAATCCTATTTTTTTGCTTCTTGTTGTATGGGCAAAAGCCACAAATTACCATTCATTCCTAGCACTTACATTTATAATGAACCTCTGCAACTAGTGTATACTGATGTATGGGGGCCTGCACTAGTCATATTGCAAATAGGAAAGAAACTTAAGGCATTACATCTGATCAGAGGCAAGAGTATCTTTCCCATGTTTTTGAATCTTATCTCAAGAGAAATGGCATTATGCATAGGCTAACTTGTTCCTATACACATGAACAAAATGGAACACCAGAAAGAAAACACAAGCACTTAATAGATATAGGACTAACCCTCCGAGCCAAAGCCTCACTACCATTAAAACATTGGGATAATGCCTTACTCATAGCTACCTATCTAGCAGTATCCTGCCTGCACCTACTAAACCACTTCACTCTACTCAAAACCCCTTCAACTAACAACCAAATTACAACAACCTTAAAAACTTTGGCTGCCTGTTACCCCTATCTTAGACCCCACAATACTCATAAACTGGATTTCAAATCCAAAGCCTCACCTTTCTAGGTTATGCCTTATAGCACAAAAGTTACAAATGCCTTTCTCCTAAGGGAAAGATTTACATTTGCAAACATACTGTATTTTATGAAGTAAATTTTCCATGCAATATATCTGTCACAACCACTCCTTCATCTGTTTCACCAAATTTAGTCCCCATCCCTCAATTCCTCTTGTTCACTGTCCATTTGATAATGGTCATTCTCCAACCATACCTCATGTTCCTATCTTTACTTCCACTAATCCTAGTTCAAGTGCAGATATCAATCCTTGTGCAGGTGTTGAATTAGTTCTTTCTATACCAGAACATGTAACAACTACAACACCTGCTGCCACTATAGTTTTATCTTGCATCTAAACCCATTTGGTACCTTAATTGCTATTAATTCAGCCACGTCTCAATTCCTATATCAATTCCTTCACAAGAGGCTCTTATGCCTATAAATAAGAAACTATCAGCTATATTACAAAAGCCAAAAGCAGAAAACATTCATTCAATGTAGATTAGAGAGCCAAGTCAGGTATCACAAAACCAAAGTCCAATCTTAAGCCTTCAAAACCTTCCACCTAACTTAGTAAACATAGAACCAACCTCTATCAAGCAGGTATTATAGTCCCCTCATTGGTTGCAGGCAATGAAAGCTAAATATCAAGCCCTTCTTAGGACAAAAACTTGGTCCCTAGTTCCTTTTCCAAATGGTAGGCAACCTATAATTTCTAATTGAATTTTTAGAGTCAAAAGAAACCTAAATGGCTCAATCCAAAAGTACAAAGCTAGGTTAGTAGCTAAGGAATATCATTAAAAAGAAGATTTTAATTATTCTAAAACTTTTAGCCTTATTGTAAAACCTTCCATTGTAAGACTCATTCTCTCAATAGCTTTGTCAAAAAGATGGAAAATCAGGCAGTGTGACTTTGACAATGCTTTTCTTAATGGAGATTTAAGTGAGAAAGTATATATGACACAGCCTAAAGGATTCTCTACTAGTGACTCTACCATGGTATGCAAACTAAATAAAGCATTCTATGGACTTAAACAAGCACCTAGAGCTTGGTTTGATAAGCTAAATGCTGGACTTTGCAACTCATATTCAGCAACACTAGGTGTGACTCCTCATTGTTTTGTAAAGCTTATTTGGGTAAGGTCATGTATATTATTGTATATGTAGATGACATCCTCATAACTTGGTGATGACTCGTTGCTATATCCAAGCTAATCAATGACTTACACCACACTTTCTCACTCAAAGACATGGGAAAATTGCATTATTTTTTGGGAATTGAGGCAACATATGCTACCTTTGAGGCTATTCATTTGAATCAAACTAAATACATCAAGGATCTTCTAGTCAAGGCTGTCATAGAAGGAGCCAAACCAATGCTTACTCCCATGATAGGCAACTTGAAACTCACTTCTATAAAGGAGACAACTTTCTCCAATCCATCATTGTATAGGTCTATCATTGGGGACTACAATATGCTTCCATCACATGGCCAGAAATTTCATTTGTTGTAAATAAGATGAGTCAATTTATACATCAACCCTTAGAACCTCATTGGAAGGTAGCAAAAGGGTACTTAGGTATCTTAGTGGCACTAATACTCATGGGGTGATTTTTCATCCTTGTACAGATTTCAGGCTCTATGGCTTTTGTGATTCAGATTGGGGTGTAAGCTTGGATGATAGGAAGTCAACAAGAGGGTTCTGTGTTTTTCTTGGCAATAATCTTATTAGTTGGTCCTTAAAAAAGCAAGGCGTGGTCTCATGTTCAAGTATAGAAGTGGAGTTTCATAGTCTTGTAGCTGTCATGGTAGAAATCACTTGGATTTATTCACTATTGACAGTAACTCCATTTGCCTTTGACCACCTTGCCATCTATGTTCTATGACAACCTTAGATTTGTGCAATTAACGGCTAATCATGTGCTCTACAGAGAACCAAACACTTTGAGCTTGACTTGTTCTTTGTAAGAGACAATGTCATCTAAAGAAAATGGTTGTTCAACATATTTCCACACTAGATCAGATTGGAAATGTGTTAACAAAGCCACTCTCCGCTACTTTATTCCTTTCCTTTAGGTCCAAACTCAAGGTGCTTGATTCAATCCCCTTAAGTTCAAGGGGAATATAAGGGAGAACTCAAAGCCTAACAATTTAAAAAATTAATTATTGCAGTTAGAGTTGTTAGAATTCTATTAGTAAAAATAAGCTAGAGGTAGCTTGTGAAGCACACCAAAAGCACCTTGCATATAAACACATGTCTTTGAGTAATTAATTACGATTGAAAGCATTTCATTGAATTTTGCTTATATGCATACTCTTACTTTTCTCTCCTTTTCTCATTCTCCCTTACATCACTACTTGGGCCTGATACTATTAGTATAGAGCAATCAATTTGTCCCCTTTCTTGAAATGTGAGGACCAATTTTGGACTTTCAAATTCTAGACACTGAATTGTCCCCCATATATTTCTAAGGGAACAATTTGAGTATTTTGTCTAAATTTTTTAATAATAATTTTTTACATAATGAAGTATGTTTTCTTGGATTCTAAAATGAAAAAAACAAACCTATAAAATTGCTAATGTTGCTTGTTTGTGCTTGTAAAAAAGCAAAAGTAAAATTAAAACAACCAATTTCTCTATTTTATTAGTAGCATATATAGAACTATTTTTTAAGAATATATAAAACAGTAGAAAAGAAAAAATAGGACATGATAAATTAGACAATTATATTTATTTATCATGCATCTTTGAACCACTACTTAAATTTTCTGGATCCGTCATCAATTATGCAGGAAGTGGAAAGTATCATGCCACCTTGGAAAAAGGAATTTTTAAATGGCAAAGTGATTAAGATGACACCTCGACAATTGTTCACAAAGAACATAAGAAATTGGTGAAAGATGGTGAGAAATGGATGAAAGGAATAGCCAATTCTTGTAGCATTACTTGGAGCACTTGTAGCTACCATTGTGTTTGCTATAGCCTTCACAATTCCGTGGTAATGAGCAAAACACATGTTACTCGATCTTCTCAAAGAAAGGGGATTTATGATCTTCATAATATTAGATGCATTTTCACTCTTTTCTTCAACAACTTCCATACTAATGTTTTTGGGCATTCTCACTTCTCATTAAGCGAAGGATGATTTTCTCACATCATTACCCACAAAGCTAATCATAGGCCTCTTGACTCTTTATCTCTATGGCAAGCATGTTGATAGCCTTTTGTGTTGCTCTTTTCGTTATGCTTCATAGGGAATTGTGGATTGTCATACCTATGAGTTTTCTTGCTGCTATTCCAGTTTTTCATTTGGCTTGGCTACAATATCCACTTATTTGTGAGATGATAATGTCAACCTATGGGCCAAGCATCTTTGATAGGGATGTTAAGTCATGGGTCATGGCTGATTTGATTTGATTTGATAACCTAGTGGCAATGGTCGTAATGTGTTAATTTGTCAATATTAATTATGCCTTGAGTATTTGTTTGTAGCATAAAATTTCAAACATTTGGATATGTCGAATTGCATACTAAATATTGTTCTTGTGTTGATTGACATTGATGTTCAATTAGAAGTGTACAACTGATGCTTATTGTATGGTGAAAAGAAAATTAATAATGTTATTAATACATCTTAAAGCATGTGTCCTATTGAAACACCTATCACCATTAGGTGAGATAAATGAGTTAGAGTGAGTGGAGACTATATAACGTCACATTCAATGGTGAAAATATGAGTGTTTATGACACTTACTTTTGAAAATACAAATCGAATAGCATTTTTGAAAGAAAATATAGGGCAAGTGTTTTTTGATTCATAAATAGAGGACAAGTATCGCATAGGTGTTCGATTTTTTGTATTTTATATATCAGTGGTGACAAATACATAAAAAGGTTTCAAAAAGCCTTGAATATTTGATTTATAAGTATCAAACTGAAATTGTGCAAAATAAGATATTAGGTTTTTTAGCTAGTGTAATCAAATTATATAACCTTAATCATCAAGAAGGATTTAGTACAATATATATAATGATGACAATTGAGCTATACTTTTAGAAAAAAGATTAAGTTTGAATTTTAAAAATACCTCAATTACATTTTTTCTTTTTAAAACATTACCTACTAGTATAGTTTTTAAAATCGACGCAACTGGCCGATTTGAATTAGAAATCAATGATCGGGTATTGGTCAAGTCCAGTTCTTCAATTAGATCAATTTTGCACAAGACTGATCAAACATTGGTCAAACCTAGGTTGAAGCAACGGCTAGACCAATGGACTGGTCAATAAATTGGCATTGCATTGGCAGACTAGCATGTGTGGGGCGGACAGAATGTGAGGTGGCTAAGGCAAGGGAATTATAGAAATTAATTCCAAAATTCCAACCATGGGAAATGAACCTATGCCTTCTATAATGCTAAAACCAAAAGCTACTTTTTGGATAGTTATTTTTAAAATCAAGTTTTAAAATTAATAAAATGAAAACTTATTTGACAATACACTAATGTTCATCAACTACAACATGTCAAATATTTGAACATATGATTCTTGTATTTGAATACAACAAAGAGTACAATATGTAATATATTTTAATAGGAGTTCATTGTATTTGAATATAAAATTGAGTACAAGATGCCATTATTCAAATACAATAGATAATAAAAGATATCATATATTTGAATACAAAATCATCGTATTCGAATACAATAGAGAGTATGTCAATTGGCATAGGGGTATGCATCATTTAATAATGGTGTTTTTGCATTTATGGGGGATCATAATGATAATACTCTCCCTTATCATCGCAATCATCCAATTTCTTGTTACATACCTACAAATCCTAAGAAATTGAACATTGATTCCCTTTGTAAGATAGAATATGATGACATGGAAAGAAGAAGAGGGATAAGAATCGTATACAAAAATTTCAGGAGGGCACCCAACTCTAACAAGGGTGTCATCGTTATCATTTTCAGTCACTTCATATTTCTTTATAGAAAGGTGTGCATGCCTAGAATGTTCATTTTAAGTTTCTAAAGCTATATTATCTGAAGTGCATGTCTTTTAAACATGAGTCTTAATGTTATGAATGCATCATATAAAGTCATGCATGCATGGTAATACCATATGCAATAAATCATCATACAATTTATAATCATAACATTAACAGGATCTAGGTCTCTAGGCACATAACATTTATCCGTTTCTAGGTGACTTATTATTTATATTTGCTCTGGTCACCTATTTTTCTCCGTTCTTTCTTTCTTTCTAAGGCTATGAGTTCACTTAGCTGACCATTACCAGCATAAACATAATCATATAGATCTTCCTAGCCCTAAGGAACGGGTTCTCGGGCTGTTGGATCTCCTTCCTTGCCAGTATCTTATTAGGGAATAAAGGATCATTCCTCTCATTCCTTTGCCAGTTTCTTATTGGGGACAGAAGGTTATCTTAGTGTGTCTTATGTCAACTTTTAACTTCAACATTTCTTTAGAGATGTATAAATGAGGAAGTACTATATAACATCAAAATGTTTTGACCATCATTATCGCATGCTCATAACTTTCATAAATTCTTCTAAGTTCACAAATTTGACAGAACTTCGGCAACATAACGGCTATAGTCGAAACTTTCTCAAATTTACCTTAAATCATATAACATATATTAATCATGCGTCTCAAATTATTTATACATAATCATAACATGCAACAATCATCATTTCATTGATTACATAAGCATGCATCTCATACTTGCATATATCCATAAGCATGTTATCATCAATATCTTATAAAAATGTAAAACATGCTCTTACCTAGTTGTGAAAGTCAAGGGACTAGACTCAACTAATGTATATGTGATGCTCAATAAGATATATATAAATATCATCAATACATAGTTCAAGGTTCAAGCACGCACAACCATCAATTCATATTTTCACATATCATCTGAAGTCATTCAACTACCAACAAATCTAAAAATCATAATCCACATAATATGCCAATCACATCAATATCAACAAACTATTAAAATTCATAACTTAGCCCAAAAAGGGTCAAATCTGAAATTTTTATAAGTATGTGGTTCAAAGTATAAATTTCTCATTTTAACACTTTTCTTAAAACTAATGATCCTCAAAATTATTTTATACTTTTAAGAGATCCAATACCACTTAGATATCATTTTTAAATGTCATAGCAATCATTTTAAGCTCTTGACAAAGTGCAAAATTTCACTTTTTGACAACTAATAAGTCCAATATTTCTAAAACTCCTTTTTTAACTTTATAAGTGACACTTTGCACACAAAAATACATTCATAACTATTTTACATTATAATTATACTTTCTCGGTTGAATCACATATTTAAGAAGTTCAAAGTGCAATTTTTCATAATTTGTAAAACTACTCACACCTAACACTTTCAAAGATTCTTTTAGACACCTAGGATGCTAAAAATAATTTTTACAACAACTCTTAACATTTTAAACATCCAAAACAGTG
The DNA here is from genome assembly GCA_030441495.1 of Dalbergia oliveri. Classification (NCBI taxonomy): domain Eukaryota; kingdom Viridiplantae; phylum Streptophyta; class Magnoliopsida; order Fabales; family Fabaceae; genus Dalbergia; species Dalbergia oliveri. Next base: position 14,900,952 of record JAMLFY010000016.1, read on the forward strand.
ACAAATAGTGGCCAAATAGAAAGGAACAATGGCAAAAAAAAAAAATGCAATAAGAGTTAAAATTATGTTTTTACCCCTTCTATTTACTAGTTCCCTTAAAAAATTATCTCAGGCACTTTAAATACAAGATTTCATTTTTACACTTAGAAAAACCAATTTTGGACCCCTAAACAATAGCTAAATTGAAAATATAATCATAAGGGTCCTTCCTATCTAAAAAGTACATTTTTACCTCTTATTAGTTTCTAGCTCTTTAAAATTTTCCTTTAAATGTTTTAAATAGAGATACAAGTTTTAAATCAAATAAAACCAACCTTAGGCCTAACATACAAGCTGTGGCCAAATATATAAATATAAATATATATATATATATATATATATATATATATATATATATATATGTGTGTGTGTGTGTGCGTGTGTGTGCACACCTATGTTCAAAAATTCCATTTAAAATAGTAAAAAGAAAACTCTTGAGCATTAAGACATAAAAGAGGCATAAAAGGACAACATAAGGCATAGAAAGAAAACTTTAAGAGACAAAATCACAAGTGACAGGTGTTAACTCTAGAACAAAACCTTCAAAAAGCTATTATAGCACATGTTTTGAATGATAACAAAGCAAATTTTAATAAAATGATTTGAAGAAAGGACTAATAGTTTGTTAAAGTCTCTACGATAATTAACAATACTATTCTTGTAAAATATAAGTTCAATTCATGACACATTTTTCACAATTTCATGTTTTAATATGATTAAAATCTCATTCAAAGAGATTCAATATTATAAAAATGTGAAAAATAGTTCAAAGAGTGAACTGAAATATGTAAGAGACATGAAAAAGCAAGACATAACATCAAAAACTATATCTGGATGTTCAAAAAGAAATTCATGCATTTGAAAAAATACATATCTTGTAATATCCTCCTAACTCCTACATATTACTCGAGACTTTCCACAATAATTAAAAGTGTGTTACTTTCATTTTACTAACTTATACTAGTCATTAAGCAAAATAAAATAAAATAGAATAAAGAGAAGTAAATCTAACGTTGTTCATGGTTTAAAGTACTATTGTGGCCTTCAATAGCCCATCAATATACATACACACATATATGTCAACATGTGTGTACAATCATCTTTAATATCTCCTAAAATCCTCTAAGAAAAGTCCTTTACTTAATCAGATATTAACCTTTCCTTCATGCGATACCAAGAGAGACGATGATGACTGAGTTGGTACACCAACATATAGAGATTTGAGAACGTAAAGAAGCTCTGGGGCAAACTGATCAAATGAATAGTTGTATTCCTAATACTTCTCCTACTATAGCAAATTGATGAAGGTCCATAGGGATGACATCTACAAAATTCTGAGGATAATACAAGGTACAAACATGCAACATATGGGTGGGAATATTATAAAATTCTTAATGGGGCACTCCCTCATGCATAACATATCATCATAATCATTCATCATAATCACTTTATTCAAACATCATCATTTAGAGCATATATTGTCAACTTGAAACTTAAACATACTTGTCCTAATATAAGCCCTAATGTCATTCTTAGCACATAACATAAAGAATGACTTAAGACAATTGCTATCTTAACTGCTTGGCCCTTGATCTATGGTGGCTTATTCCACTTCTGGGCAATAAACTTTTTAGGACTAAGCTCATTCAAATATATGATTATTGGATTTACTTTATCCAACTCTTGCACAGATCTATTCCTAGTTAGGTTTACTTTCCCGACTCAATTCAAGAGTGAGATTTACTTTCTAGGTCCAAGAAAACATAATCTTAATTATCTCACGTAGTGGCAATTGTCAAAAGTGTTCAAGGTTACATAGGCATAATATCATCAACAGGTTCACATAGTATAAATGATATCAAGTCATTGGCATTTAATCATAATTCCAGCATACTATCATTTTATCCAAAATTATAAGCCTTCAAGAAAATTATGGTTAAATTACTAAACATAATAGATAAGGGTAAAATAATTTTAGAGATAGTTTAATGTATCTACAAGGTCCTGTAAACATTTAGAGCAAAATAAGGTCTCTAGCTATATTAGCAAAATTATACAAATTTGGTGGTTAGTAACCATCTAATTCGAGCCAATAATTAGAGATTCCAATTTTATTACCATACAAAATGAATTCAATAAATTTTGTAAATATTCAAGGTTGGACGTCAAGGTGTCCACAACATCCAAATAAAATTTCAAGTCAAAATTCGATAATTTGATGTAATAATAAAATTAGACAAAATTAGTGTTTCAGACTTGATGTTAAGGCAGAAACCCTGACCGCCTTTATTTCTGAATTTTTAAAAATAGTAAAAGTCTTCAAATGGACTAAAACAAATCATGGAGTTACCTTACAGGTTAGCTACACTATATAAACATTTCATATCAAAAAGACATTTCTAAGTATGATATAAAAATTAGACAAAATTCCTGCCAACAGAAATTTGAGTTTTTAGCACACTCAGCTAAGATGTAATTTGATCCAAAAGGTTTTCTAGCAACATATTCTAGCCAAATTATGCATGTTCATCAATATTTAACTCAATCTTATCACACAAAATCAAAGATTAACCTAATTCTTTGAAAAATTTTTAGAGAACAAATTTGATTGAAAAGGAGTTGCAAGAAAATTCTACTTGTTGCTTGAAGACTTTTGCACTTGTCTTGGCTTTTTCCAAGAGCTTCTATACCTAATTCCAACTCAAACCAGCCAAGTACTCCCCTTAGATAATAGTTTTTAAAGGAGGACTGGTCGGACTCCATCACGGCATTGGGTCACTAAGTTACTAGTTCAACGGTCACAGGATTAAACGAATTTAATTAAATTAATATATAAAAAATAATTGAATATAACTAAATCTTGTATATATATTAATGAGAAACAATGCCACATATGTCAACTTGGCCTAGTAGTTGGGGAGCTCCTTTTCTCAATCCACAAAAAAAAAAAAAGAAGAAGTTTAGCTACAAGACTCAACAAGACCAAAAAGACTATGGCTAACATATAATAACAAAACTAACACAACTTAAAAACATAAGCTTGTCAACTTAGAGAAAAGCTATTAACACCTAAAGCACAAGCATCAGTTCTTGCACCAACATGGGTGTGCCCACGTCTAAGCAATCTTAAGCAAATATATCATTAAGCATCGAAGAAGGAAGATCAAATAAATCATGGGCTTATATTGGGGGATAAATATTTTGTTAGATGATCTTCATACAAGGTATTATGTGATACAAATTAAGGCTCACGCTAATGCTCCTGCACTCATATGCTATATGAGAGGACACTTTCAACTCTTCAGCTGAAATGAGCTATTGGCCATATCAATGTGCAAAGGAAGTCCACATTGATGGGATGTAAAAAGTGGAAGCAAGTGATTTTATTATAAAAAGAAAGGGTTGCTTCTAGCATTTTGCAATGACAAGAGTCAAGTCATTTTGACAAGTGGACCTCACAAGGTTCAGTAATTGGGTTGACAAAAATGATGTACAATTGATTTAATGGAGTTAAAGTTTTTCTGAAAAGATGGTTAGCAATGACTTGGTTTGGTTTATCAAAATCGGTAAGTCGCAGTTCATTAAAACTGGCCGAGAGCCGGTTCAATTGGTTTGCATGCATGGCAAATCTAATGTGTCACTCGGCCTGGTTTCAGGACCAGTCACCAAGTTATCGATTGAACCTCTCTAGCCGGGTTTAAAAACTATTCCCTAGACGGCAATACATCAGCTACTCTTGATGGTGAAGTGAGATGAGGATTCTTTATTGGTGGTTCATATGAGAATTTCAAGAGGTAGGTTTGAGTTAGTGTTCAAGTTATGGATATTTGGTGTTGTAGCTTGAGGTTTCTAGTGAATTTATGATACTTTGATAAAGAAGAAAATGGAAAAGGTTGTATAGAAGGCTTGGTCAAATTCTTGAGGAATGAAAATGAAAAGTTGTGATTTTGTTTTGTTTATATAAGGTGTATTATAATTCTTTACCACAAATAAATATCACTTTGTAATCAAAATTATAATTTCATGTGGTTATTAATAAATCTTAACAAAGACAATGGTGTGGTCATTCCCTAGCCATACACTTTCAAGTGTAGTAGGAAACTTATTTTACAAGTTTCATATGGTGTAAGAAACTACACATTGAAATTTTACCGAATAGATAAAATACCATACTCAAGAAAATATATATTGCTTGAAATTTAATTTTGGGTCTAAATCTCATTCCTAACCTTTATCCTATTTTTTCCTAATCCTGCATTCTCCATCCTGGTTCTAAGGTTTCTGTTACCCCTGATAGGCCCATAAGGTTACTATTCATATTTTTCTGCTAAGTCATTCTTATTATGACTAATTCTATCAGAATCGTGAAATCTTGATTAATAAAGTCCAAATAAAATGGAATAATTTTGGGGTATTACATTACCATCCACCTTAAAAGAAAAATTTTGCCCTCAAAATTTCATACTTGGAAATAGTTCTAGATAATCTTCCTCATATTTGATTCTAGTTCCCAAGTGTATTCTTTAATTCCTGGCCTTCCCAAGCCACTTTTACTAAACAAGATTTATTCTTAAGCTGCTTAACTTCTCTTTCAATGATCTGAAATCAGAGGTATTTGAAATGTGTGGTCATCCTTTAACTATATAGATTTGGGTTCTAATACATGATTAAGGTTCTAGATGGTATTTTAAGCTTGAGATATATGGAAGAAATCATGGAGATTTGACAAATGAGGGGTCCATTGCTGATATGCAACTAAATCGATTCATTGAAAGATTTGGAAAGGATCTATAAATGAGGTGACAACTTTTTAACTTTTGGGGATCTACCTATACTTGTGGTTGGGGTGACTTTCAAGAATACATATTCTCTTTCTTAGAAATCTAAAGACTTTCTCCGAATCTCAGCATAACTCTCTTGCCGGCTTTAAGAGAATCTTACTTCGAATCTTTCGTATTTGTTTAGTGGTTTGGTTGACAAGGTCAAGTCCTAACAAACTTGCTTTCCCGGGTCATACCAGCATAAGGGAGATTGGCATGTTTTGCCATATAAAGCAAATTCAACTAGTGGTAACAACTTATCCTAACTCCTTTTCAATCACAAACACTCTCAACATATCCTCCAAGGTTTGTATGGTTCGCTTGTGTCCATCAGTTGGCGATGGTAAGTAGTTCTTAAGCAAAGCTTAGTTCCAAATGACTTTCGGAAGACTTTCCAAAACCTTGAAGTAAATCTTGGATCTCGACAGAGATTATAGTGGAAGGAACACGTAAGTCATCCTGTCCTCCTGAATGTATAGGTAGGCTAGTTTTTCTAAAGGATAGTTGGCCCTAATGGGTAAAAAGTGTGCGACTTAGTTAGCCTATCCACTATAACCCATATGGCATCATATTCTGATGATGTTTTAAGCAAGAACAATATGAAGTCCATCGAGACAATTTCCTACTTCCACTCAAGGATCTCTAGAGGTTGAAGCATTTCTTGGCTTCTGATTCTCTATTTTGACTTTCTAGTAAGTCAAACATTCCTAACAAATTGCTATGTTTGACTTCATCTTTGGCCACCAAAACATTTTCGTGATATTCGCATATGCATTTTGCTTCTTTCGGGGTGCATAGTGAAATTACCCTCATGAGCTTCCTCCAAAATTTTGCTTCTAAGATTATTACTTGCAAGTACACATATCCTGTTTCTATACCTCCATATACCTTGCTTGTCCTGAGTAACTTTTGTCAATTTTCTTGCCTAAACCAAGTTTAGAGTCCCTTAGAACTCTTGGTCATTACATTGTGCCATCAAAATCAGTTCTTTAAATTCACTTGTCACTCCTATTTGACTCAATTTAATGCCTTAGGGAGTTATAGAAATTCCTAGATTAAGACTCCTAAAGCTCTCCATTAATTATGCCTCCTTAATCATAATCCATGCTATACTCAAAGATTTCCTGCTTAGCACATCGGCTACAACATTAGCCTTACCCAGGTGATAGTTCAAATCGAACTTGTAATCCTTGAGGAATTCCATCCACCTCCTCTATTGCATATTCAGTTCCTTCTGATCAAAGAGATATTTCAAATTCTTGTGATCAGAGAAACTTTGAATTTTACTCCTGGAGGTAATGTGACCAAATCTTTAAAGTGAAAGCCATAAATGCAAGTTCAAGGTCATGAGTTAGGTAGTTTACCTTATGTGGTTTTAACTTCAAGAAGCGTAGGCAACCACATTGTGGTTCTGCATTAGTACACACCCTAGTCCCTTACTAGAAGCATCACAGTGTACTTCAAATGGCTCATGAGGATAGGGTCAATACCAACACTAGTGCTATGGTCAATTTTTGCTTTAACTTTTGGAAACTCCTCTCATATTCAAGTGTCTACTTGTATGAGACATTCTTCTTAGTCAGCTTTGTCAGAGGTAAGGCTATCCGTAACCATTGTTGGTCTTTTCCAATGAAGTCCTGCCTCAACTTTGCTTGGGTTTACCGATATTCCCCTTGTGACAGTATATGTCATAGGAATTTGACTTCTTCCATCCAAAACTCACATTTCAACAACTTGGCATAGAGCTTCTGTTCACTTAAGATTTGGAGCACTATCCTAAGGTGTTCAACATGCTCTTCCTTGGTCTTCAAATAGACAAGTATGTCGTCCATGGAGACAACTACAAACTTATCCAGATAAGGTCAAAAAATTCAATTCATGTGATCCATGAATCCAGTTGGAGCATTAGCTAGCCCAAACAACATTATAGTATATTCATAATGTCCATAATGAGTCCTAAAAGCTATTTTGGGAATATCTTCATTTTGAACTCCAATTTGATGATACCCTAACCTAGATCAATCTTTAAAAACACCATTGTCGCTCGTAATTGATCCATAAGATCATCATTTCTTGGCAAGGGATATTTATTCTTTATCTTTACTTTGTTTAGTTGCCTATAATCAACACACAACCTCATGGCTCCATTCATCTTCTTTACTAAAAGAACAAGAACTCCCTATGGTGAAGCACTTGGTCTAATGACTGCTTCTTCGAAAGCTCTTTAATCTGTGTTTTCAACTCTGTTAGTTCAAGAAGAGACATCTTATATAGGGAAATATAGATAGGGCCCATTCCGATACAAGCTCAATGGAGAATTCAATTTCCCTTTCTAGGGGAACTTCTAGAATAGCTTTATGGAAGACATTTGTAACACCCTAATATTTAATCCAACATGCCTGGGACGTATTTAAGTTAATTATTAGATATTACTCTTTTGTTTCAGTTTTTAACTTTAACACTTTGAAAATACGTAGTGAAAATAGGAGTAAATTTGTTTTGAACTTAAAAACAAAATGTGAGCTACGCATACTAAATGAAACTCTCCATTCGCCTCTTGCAGAAAAAATTATAATAATTTCATGGGCATACATAAAATCCATATCACAGCAAAATTATGATCATAAACACACCAATTATATATATTATAAATAATAACCGTTCCACATCACGCACCAAAATAGTATCATGCCCACCAATAGAGGTTGGGCCTAGTCCAGTAATTCGATAGAAAACTTAAGACGAACATGTGTAGCGGATATAACGCTTACTAAAAACCTCCCCTCCCACTACTCCTACTAGGATGATCCTAGAGTAGATAACCCATAACATACTAATAAAAGAAAGGCTATCCTCTCCACGAGATATGCACAAGCACTCTACGAGGTCCACCACCAGCTTCTAAGAACATCGCTCCTAGGAGGGAGAAAGGTAACCGATCACACAAGCAAGGTCAGTAAGCCTAGCAAGGAGACCAAGGGAAGAACGTGGGCACCTCGATGAGGAGTGGCTCCCCTATGAACATGTTGAACTCCTTTCAAAGGCTATGTCACTGTAGCCTCCCAATCTCTACTACTCCCCACCTCCATGGGGACTATAGGTGCAGAGTCGCCGAGGAATCCTGAGAAGGTGACTCCTCAGATGAGTCTAACCATGGCATATAAGGGCGAGGCGGCAGCGGGCAAATTCACTGGGAAGTTTCTTATGGTAGATGCAGTACAACGAGTATGAGGCAACTCCTCTTTCACGGACGTGCACACTTAAAAGTGAAGTCATCGATGAATGAGGTGGCCATAGAAAATCAAAAACTCATAATAAGGTATGCAAATGGACTGTCCAAAAACACAAATAGATGTACTACACAACGACCAACAAAATGGTAAATAAATTGCCCAAGTAGTAGTGAATCTCCTATGGGGGCGTTAACGTAAATCATAAGTGTAGCCATCAACCTTTGAAGACTAGATGGAAAAAAAGAGCAAGGGAATGAGATAATCGGGGTGGGCTGTCGTCTCCAAACATAGGTCATCATCTTTATTGTCAATAACCTCGGGTTTCATTGTAAAAATAGTGGACATAGCAAAGTTCATTTATTAGGGTTTAAAAGCCTTTAGCCGAGGTCTGTGTCTTTTAGTATGATTCTTAATGTCATGAGTGCATTATACCAAGTTATGAATACATGTTAATGCCTTATGCAACACACCATACAAATTATAGTAAAATATCATAGCATAAGGAACATAAATTTCTTAGCACATAGTTTCTTCTTTACTTTTCTTAGATAACTTGACTTTCTTATTCTCTTATAAGGGCTGCCCTAATACTCTCTTGAGAGTTCTAAGGTTACAAGCTTATACCTAGCTAGTCGTCACTAGCCTACACTTATCCTATTGATAAGCTATTTCCCAACTCCTAGAGTGTGGAATAGGGGGCATTGGATCACCTTTCATAACCATTAATTCTTGGATTTTAAAGGATCATCTCCTTGGATCACCTCCCATAACCATTAATTCTTAGAGTCTGAAGGATCATTTCTGTGTGTCTTATGCTACCTTTAATCTTATCATGTCATTTAGAGATGCAAACATGAGAATATAATTATTTCCATTGTCATAACTTATCATTTAACATTTTCATGCTCATAACTTCATAATTTCTCTAAGTCCACAATTTTGGCGAAAATCTGCAGCATAACGACTAGGAACGAAGTTTTCCCCAAATTTACTTCCTATTTCAACATATCAATTATGTATGTCAATTATTCATTTATAATTACAACATCCCATAAATCATCATGTCATTGTTCACATAAGCATGCATCTTAATTTTGCATATATCCACAAGCATGTTAGCATCAATATCTCATTGAAAGGTAAACATGCTCTTACCTAGTTACAGAAAATCAAGGACCATACTTAGCTAATGCATATGCTATGCTTAATAGGATATATACAATATAAACAGTAGTCACCACTTGCATAATTCAAGAATCAAGCATGCATAGTTATCAATACATAATTTTACATAATCACTTCAAGTCATATAATTTCCAAACAACTTATATGATCATAGCTACCATTCATACCAATTTCATCAAATCATTGATATTTATACTTTTGCCCTAAGAGGTCAAAACTAAAATTTCTAAAAGTTTGTAGGTGAAAGTGTAAATATTTCTCTTTAACACTTTTCTTGAAATTAATGATTCCCAAAATTATTTTACACTTTTAAGAGATACAATTATCACTTTAGAAATCATTTCCAATCATTATAAAAACCATTTTGGGCCATTGGCCGATTTTGTTAGATTTTAGAGGTCAAAGTACAAAGTTTCACTTTTTGACACTTTGTAAGTTCGAACACTTCTAAAAATTATTCTTAATATCATAAATGGTATTTTGAACATATGGATAAATATAAAATCATTATTAACTTTAATTAAACTTAATTGGCCAAAATTTACATTTTCAAAAGTTCTAAGTATAACTTTTCATATTTGTAAAACTACCTAAATCTAACACTTGTAAATATTCTTTTAGACACCTAGGATGCCAAAAATAATTTTTGCAACAATTATTAACATTTTAAAACACCCAAATAGTGCCCAAAGAGTAGCAAATTATGTTTTTACCCCTTTTAGTTACTTGTTTCTTTCAAAAACTATTCTAAGACATTTAAGACACAAGAAATCAATTTAAAACTTAGAGAAATTATTTTTTGTCCTTAAATAAGTGGCTAACTCAAAAGATCATCCACGGGTCTTGTTTGTTCGAAATTCACACTTTTGCTCTTTATTGATTTCTAACTTTTTCTAAATTCCTTTGAACACTTTAGACATAAGGCTTAAGTTTTAAAATAAAATAAAACTAACTCCAAACTCATTATATATGCTTGGCTGAAATGCATACATATATGTCCATGTTCAAATATTCCATTTAAGACAAAAGGAGGCAAGTCTTGAGCGTTGAAGACATAAAGTGATAACTAGAAGTATAAATGTGCAATGCAAGCTCATTTTAAGCCTTTAAGGATATACGTGATAACTTGGAATTCAAACATGAAATGCAAGGCTTAAAATATAAACATAAAGTGCGAGTTCATTTTTTAAGCCCTTAAGAATATAAGATGATAGCGTGGAATATAAATATAGAATGCAAGACTTGAAATATAAACATAAAATGCAAGTTCATTTTTAAGCCTTTAAGAATATAAGGCGATGACTTCAAATATAAACATACCATGCTTGTCCATTTTTAGCCATTATCCATAACATTAAAGCCTCAAGAAACAAAAACATCAAAAAGTGTGGAACTTTACTCCATCAATCTTAACAAAATAAAGACCCTTCTCACAAAAATGAACAATGGAAGAGCCTTAACCCTCAAAAGCAAGAATGAGCTTTAGAGTCTCTCATTTATGTGGTTCCAAGAACCTTGTTCCCTTTAGACTCACCATCAAGCTCAAAACAACCAAAAAAGAAAAATGAGCATTCTTTCTCTCTCTCTCTCTCTCTTTTTTTTTTTTTGAAAATCAAAGATTAAGCCTTGAGCTTTAGAGATCATAAAAATGATAGCCTCACAACTATCATAAAAAACACTCACATTAAGCCATAGTTTTGATCACAACCAAAACCAAAGAAGAGTAGAAACGAGAGGAAAACATAAGAACAAAATCCTTACCAAAGTGTTCTTTCTTGTTGAAGATGAAAATGCTTGTTCTTTTGCAAGGGAAAGAGAAGAAAATTCTTCTCTTGGAGGGAGTATAGGTGTGGCCAAGACAAAAAAGAATAGGGGGAGGGATTTTTGTGGTGGTTTTGTGTATGGGGATGAAAGCTTATGTGTTTTGGGGATGATCTATGGTGGTAGTGTGTTTGTTTGAGTTTTGGAGCTTGGATAGAGAGCAACAATGGAGGTTCTTGAAAAGGAAGCAGAAAGAGAGTTGAGATGGAAGGGAAGAGAGAATTTTCAGACGGCTAACTCAAGTTTGTCCAAAAAAGTTTATGGAAAGAAATGAAAGAGCATGAGTGTGAGAGTGTTTGAAAAAAATCAAAATATAAGAGTAAAATGGAGGGAATGGCCACCGGCCCTTGGAAGGGGTTTGGAGGGACTTTTTGTGTCTTGTGAGTGTGGGGATTAGGGTTAAGGGTAGTTTTAATTAGGGAAATAGTTAGAAATTGGTAATTAGGTGTTTAAGACTTTCAAGACAAAGTTAAATGGATGTCTTGCATGTTTAATGAGGCTAATCTTAATTAATTCAAAATTCAAATACTAATATGTCCCTAATCTTAAGGGAAAGAAGAGAGAGAGAGAGAGAAAAAGTACATTTTGTCCCTTACTTTTGCTTTTTGGTCTCATGAGGTACTTTTTGTCTCTTTCTCACTAATCTTGAATTAAGAATGAGATTAAACTTTCTCTAACCAATCTAGGGCCTCAATTAACTCAAAACAATTATTTTGGCTCAAAATTAATTAATAAAAATAATTAACCTTTAATTAGAGTTTAATATTGTCTATATGTCATTAATTACCTTAATTAAACTTAATTAGTACTAACTATGGGTAAAATGATAATTTTATACAAAAACTTCCTAGGACTTACCCAAACAACATATATCCCCTTAGATTATCATATCCAACTCCAGAGTGATGATCGAGGTCAATCGTCACTTAATCTCGCATCAAATTACCTCAGATGCATTTTGGTAATTCTATGCATGGGAAAATTTAGGAATTGATTTTTGTGCCAATTGCTATCCAAAGCACCTATAATCCCCTTGAAACATTAAACTAACCCTTTGAGAATAGTCAAGGACCAAACCCTCGATTTTCATGCAAAAATAACCTCAAGGAATTTTGGTCATTTTGTACACGGGAAAAATCAAGGATTGCGATTTTCACACCAATTACTATCTAAAACACATGTGGCCCCATTCAAATGTTAAAATAACCTTGTGAGGATGGCCAATCTCGCTGTCCTCGATTCTTGTGCAAAATGACCTCAGAGATATTTTGGTCATTTTGCACTAAAGGAAAAAGTGAGGCATTACAACATCTTGGTATTACCATTTATTTTAAACTACCACAAATCGAATCTAGATTGAGAAGCTCCTTCAGTTTTCAATGTAAAAATGTTCCCTTGGAGTTTTGGTCTGGAGATGAGAAAGCTAGCACAGTGGAGCCATTACCTTAATAAACTCATCATTAGCTTGTTCTCCAACACTTTGAACCCCCACTAGGGTCTCAAGTCAATGATAACTCTACCTGAGAAGCTTATTCTGGTGATTCTTCTCATTTCAACATTTTTGTCCTATCATTGATCATGATGGCTGTTGTTATTTTCCCTAGTTATTATTTGATAGGGATCTTCCCTTAGACTGGTTAGTAGGCTTAAACCTTTGGACCCTATAGTGTCAATCCCTTCCTAAGGTGGTCTTGTGCAACTTGAAATTTGCTACCTTTCTATTAAATTCCTTTGCACATCGACACTTGTTCACCAAAGTAAGCAAATCTGTAATCTCTAAGAACTCACAGCTGGCTCAATATCTTCATGTAAACCTTTTTCATATTTCATGCACTCAAGTTTCATCAGGATCATAATGATAAATAGTCAAAAATTTTATGAAACTCTTCAAACTTCATAGTGAAATCTACATTTCTCACAATCCATTGGTGGCATCCTAAGTAACCTTAGTCTGAAAGGTTTCAAATAATTTGTTAGTGCCAACTCTCCATAATTCTACATCTGCTTCCGATATATAAGTAGCAAAGGCCACTTTTTTATTTCAAGAGTTATACATAACTATCACTAAACTTACACCATAAACTTACACCAAATAATTTTGCATCCTGGTTTCCAACTTTTTGCATACTAGTTTACAACTTTGAACTTGGTGTAAGTGTATGGTGTAGGTATAGTGATGGTTGTTTATCTTTTCTCTTTTTATTTTCTATACAAGGAAGTCCTGAGAAAATTTTCTCTATTACTTTAATCCATTCTTTTGCTTTGTTTGGATTGAAAATTCCCGATATGGTGGAGGATTTGCTTTCCTAAATTTAGTAAATTTCTAGTATTCTACTTCACCCTCTATTCCCCCAATGTTCCTCCTGGGTTTTGCTCACCATTGTGGTCCAACCTTTCAATCATTCATTATCCACTATAGCTTGTTATCTCATAGCTACGGCCCTCTCCCAAAATATTCATCATCCCAGATTTACCTTCAATACCATTCCTATTTCCTGGTTTGAAGCCAACAGTTCTTGTAACAGAGTAAGAGATATTGATCAGGCTCAATGCTAAGCTAAGTGTGGCAGCAACCTACAAAATTCATAACCAATCGTCACACATACTAAATTACAATACATGATAGCCACTAAGGAAGCATACCCAATTCAATCCTTGGGTTTTATTCCTGTAACATCCTCCCAAGTACAACCTCATCCTTAAGTCATGGCATCATACTCGAGAGTTGTTACTTATAAATTAATGGATCTTTCTTAATTATCTATAGCAAGAATTGGTTGAATCATGTATTAACTAACTTGTGGTTCTATCAAAATATATAGCAAGAAACAACGTATTTATTTAATACAAGTCAAATACAAAAGGAAGCTCTTCTAAGAGCTTTATAGTACATATGTTATCTTTTATATTTACAAACATATGCGTACACTTAAGTACAACAAATAAGGTTTCCGCTACTAACTAGTGCAAATTCCACTTTATTCTTTCCTATCAGCCTCATCGTCTTCTAGATCAACTTGGAGACGACACGGGAAAACAAATACATGGGGATAAGAATTCTTAAATTCTCGTAGGCGTCCCCAAAACATATACTGAAATTCATGTCATCGTCATCGTCCAGCTACTTTGGTTTATTATGAAACGGTGATCATGTATTACATAATAACTATTCATTTTTAAAGTTCAAAATCAATCTTTCCGAAGTAGGTTACTTTTTAAAAAATCAATCACTTAGTACACATTTATCATAAACTTATAATCATAGTAAATAATGGTAAACAAAATGATTCAATATGTATAAATATGTATATGCCTAATATAGTGAAATTATCTTTGATTGCCCTTGATAAATCAAAGAAGATATCATCTCTCTCTTTATTTTCCCTCGACAAGTCAAAAGGATCTCATCTCTCTTTTTGCCCTTGACAAGTCAAAAAGGATCTCATCTTTCTTTATTTGTCCTCGACAAGTCAAAAGGGATCTAATGTGTTTTTATTTGTCCTTGACAAGTCAAAGAGGATCTATTTTTTACTTATGGCTATATAACTTAATTCAGTGTGTCATTCACTTTCCCTTTTCCAAATGAATGCATAAAACACATATAGGCATTCATTCACAATGTGATTTCAATCATGCCTTATAAACTAACCTTTAAATTCACTAGCATGCATTCATATACAATATACTTGAATCAAATGTCATTATATCATCAAATCAATACTTGGATTCAATTCTAGCATATTGGCAGATTTCACAACTTTGTAACACAAATTTATTTGCACATCAAACAATCAATTCAGGGGCTATAAAATTTCTCTAAGACACTTCAATATGTGCACAAGATTCTAAAAAAATTTCAGAGCAAGAAACCATGCTAAAAAAATTAGACAAATTTGGTGGTCAAAGACCACTTAACCTTAACTCAGAACCCAAAATTCATAATTTTTAATATAGCAAATGATTGAATCAATTCAAAAGAAAAATCATGTTGAAATTTAAGATGTATCCAATATTTTGTAAAAATTTCAAAGGAAAATTCAATCATTTACTATGGTAAAAAAATTAGACAAATTAAGCTTAGTTCTAATGATCAGGCAGCATGTATACCATTTCGGTTCTTGATTTTTTTAAGGCTTTAGGAGTCAAAATCAGAGCTCAAGAAAATTTATGGGACTAGTTTTAGCTTTAACATATAATTTTTCTAGCTCAAAAGAATACCTACAATTATACCAAAAAATTTGTGAACAATCACTGTCAATATAAAAACAAAAAATCCAATAGCATAGACCAAAACCCCTTTTGACAAAAATAATTTTTAATATCATCCAAATACACCACCAAAATTAATACATCAATATCCATCTATTATCAACCAATACAATAAAAAATTTTGGACCAAGACCAATCATAAATATTCAGAATAAATTTGAAGAGAAAAGGCAAAGAAAACCCAACTTTGATGGCTTTAGGTATCTTGGCTCCAAAGGATGATCCAAAAATAGTTTTCTTCACTTCAAGACCTCCAAAATAACACCAAACCTTTCCCTAACCAGTGACCTATGAGATATCAAGGTGAGGATTGGTGAGGAGTTGAGATTTTAATCGGTTAGATTAGTAGGTATTGATGAGTAGAACAAGTTTTGTGAAGAGAGTTTGTGATTTTATCAACTTTGGACAACGATTTTGATGATTTGAAGATAAAAACTTGAGCTCTTGGAGAAGAAAACAATGGTGGTTGTTTTCTCTTTGTGTTGACCAAAAATATCTTGATGGAGTGATAAGGTTTGGTGAATTGTATTTATCCTGAGTTGAATACACTAATTATGTAGTCAAAAAGTATATTTCTTTCTTTTTGAAAAGAAATAATGACATGGATGACTAGGATTTGGTTTGGTAGTCAAAGAATGAATCTTGGCCATCACTTGGCTCATGATAAGTGACTTACTTTAGCTTGGTGAACAAATAGCTTTTTTAAATGTTAAAATTAGACATGAAATTCCAGAACGGATGAGATATTGGGTCCGAGTAAAATATAATAAATGAAAGGTCAAGATTAAAACTTGCTTTTCAAGTTTTAATCCTTGCCATCCACTTGGCATAAAGTAGTTGGTAAAGGTTACTTGGCTACCAAGTAACTTGTACGGTATTAAAACTCACATCCAAACTCCATCGAACAGGTAAAACCGTATTTGGGTAATCAAACATTACCCAAAAATTAATTCTAGGTATAAAATTCTCATTCCTTACCATTTCTAACCTTATCCCTATCTTGTCTCTCTCGGGCATTTCCTGTCCCAATTCTAGGGTTTCGATTGTCCCAACAGACCTATGGCCCGCAAGGTTACTATTCATGTCCCGGCCTGAAACTTTTTTTAACACATCCATTGGGTCATCCTCATTGTTGCTAAAACTGTCAGATTTTTAAATTATGACTAATAAAGCTCAAATTAATTTTTAAATACTTTTTAGGGTGTTACAATTATCCTCCTACCTATTGCGTATTACACACAATAATTAGAAGTGTGCTACTTTCATTTTACTAACTTATACTAGTCATTAAAAAACAATAAAGAGAAGTAAATCTAACCTTAAAGTACTAATGCGTCATTCAATAGCCTATATATACACATACATGTCAACAAATGTGTACAATCATCTTTAATATCTCCTAAAATCCTCTAAGACAAATCCTTTGCTTAGTTGGATATTAACCTTTCCTTCATCCTGACAACATTGAGTAAGACGATAATGACTGATTTGGTATACCACCATATAGAAATTCGAGATCGTAAAGAGGCTCTAGGGGCAAATTGGGCAACGAATAGTTGTACTCCTAATGCTTCTCCTACTATAGCAAATCAATAAAGGTCCATAAGGATGGCATCTTCAAAATTCTGAGGATGACACAAGGTACAAGCATGCAACATAGGGATGAGAATATTATAAAATTCTCAGTAGGGCACTCTCTTGTGCATAAACATATTATCATAATCATTCATCATAATCACTTCATTCAAACATCATCATTTAGAGTATATATTGTCAATATAAGCGATAAAGTCATTCACTTAGCACATAACATAAAGAATAACTTAAGACAACTGCTACCTTAACTATCTTGGCCCTTGATTTATGGTGGCTTATTCCACTCCAGGTAATAAACTTTCAGGACTGAACTCATTTCTAAACATGATTATTGGATTTACTTTCTCCAACTCTCACACAAATCTATTCTTAATCAAGTTTGCTTTCCAGAGTCAATTCAAAGGTAGTCAGATTTACTTTCTGACTTAACCAAATTTACTTTCTTCGGCCTAAAAAAACATAATCTTGATCTTTCTCTCATGTAGAAGCAATTGTCAAAAGTATTCATAGTTACATGTTCATAAGATCATCAACAAGTTCATCCAGTATAAATGATATCAAGTCATTAGCATTTAATCATAATTCCAACATACTATCATTCTGTCCAGAATTCTAGCCTTAAAGAAAATTATGGTTAAATTACTAAACATAATAGATACAAGGTAAAATAATTTTCAGAGATAGTTTAATGTATCTATGAGATCTTGTAAACATTTCAGAGAAAAATAAGATCTCTAGCTATATTAGTAAAATTATACAAATTCAATGGTTAGTAACCATTAATTCCAGCCAATAGCTAGAGATTCCAATTTTATTACCATAAAAAATGAATTCAATAAATTTTGTAAAAATTCAAGGTTGGACCTCAAGGTGTCCACAACATCCTATACAAATTTTAAGTCAAAATTCATTCATTTTATATAGTAACAAAATTAGACAAAATCATTGCTTCAGACTTAGTTGTTTAAGCAGAAACCTTGATTGCCTTTGTTTCTAAATTTTTAAAAATAGCAAAAGTTTTCATATTGATAAAAAAAAAATCATGGAGTTACCTTACCAGGTTAGCTACACTATATAAAAATTTCATATCAAAAAGACATTTCTAAATATGATCTAAAAATTGAACAAAAACTGCCAGCAGAAATTCAAGTTTCCAACACGCTTAGCCAAGAGGTAATTTGATCCAAAAGGTATTCTTGCAATATATTTGAACCAAATCATGCATTTCATCAATATTTCAACTCAATCGTATCTATACATATTATAAAGGTGATAGTCTCATTTTGGTGTCCAATTCATTATTCCATTTTTACCCTTATGGTAGTTGTCCATCTTTCTTTACGGTTATTAGATGCTCATAACTCGCAATTACAATTCCCTCTATAATTCATAAATAATGTTAGTGATTGTGCCCTAGGCCATTTATTGGACCTTTATTATCAGTTATATTTTCATTAATAAAAGATGCTTTATTCATTTTATTATTATTATTATTATTAGTATATTTGCATGTTACATATAATAATAAATATATCCCTAGTTGATTATTAATATTATGATATGAGACTAATATAAGCTTAATTGATAATTATAAGATAATTATGTGTATGGTACAAAATTAAGCTTACGGGTATTTGTTAGAGAATAAGATCCTGGATAAATTTGTTGACTACATAGATTAATGTTATAAGTGATTCTCAAAATAGTTATACCAGTAAATTCTCATATTGACTTTACACAGTTTCCTATATAAAGAACATTATTTTTTTGACATAATCAAACGTTATCTTTAACTAGATAATTATAAAGATTGTGGTTAAATATAATGTAATTAAGGAGAGGATAGTGATCAAACAAGATGAGATTTGTCCCTCTTTTTTATAGAGATATCTATTAGGCCATTCGATAAGTGAGACTGAGAAATGCGTAGTCGTGCTCAAATAAGCTGAAGGAGTCATCAGTGTCATTTGATTTATTGAGTCTACTTGGAGATCAAGAAATTGTATTTGAACAATATAAGGATGATATTGCCCATGCCTTATCTTCAAATTAGATATCGTGCAAGCAAAAGGATTATTGCATATTCAATTGGTTAAGTTAATATAGACTTTTAATTTATTATTACTTAGGTAGACATAATGTCTTGCTAGAGACCACTTATGACTTGTAGGCATAATATTGATATTGGGCCTCCTGCCAATGTAATATAAACCTATTGGGTCTCACACTAAGAATGTAGCGAACAAATTAGGGTTGTTTAAGAATCCGAATTTTAAATATATAGATATATATTAGATATACCATCTATGTATTGAATTTGTGATTCTATTTTATATTATTAGATAATATAAATTTTAAATTTGAAGAGTTCAAATTTAAATATGTAGATATATATTAGATATATTATCTATATTAAATTAAAATTTATTTTATGTTATCAGATAGTATAAATTTAAAATCTAATGATAAGTATATTAGATATTGTGGAGTCAAATTTTTAAAAAAGATTTGTTCTTAGATTCTAAAAGATATTTTTGTAACTGAATATCCTTTTCCTAATTAGTTGGCAACTTGTATATCTCTATAAATAAAGGACATAGGTATTTTGGTTTTACTATTGTGTATCATGTAACACCCTTTTAATCTCGTGTTCCACTTAAACTATAACACCAAAACTAAGAGTATGCTACTACACTCTATATTCATACATCGTGAAATACAACTATACTTATTCAGTTTTAAGATCGTATCCAAAACGATTATTCGTTATTACCTCAGTAGTATGGAGCATTAGTACATAGTAATATCAGAAAGAAAGTAATGTAAAATAAAGTATTATATGATTTTCTGTAAATACTAACAACGTTAGAAATTTTATTTATAAACATAAGGGTTCACGACCATTTTAGTACATACATAAAAGCATCGAGTCCTTGCAAGGACTGCCAATATATATCAAAATATAAAACATACTCCTACTCTAAAGCAAACCTATCAAAAAGTCATGTACAAAGGTTTTCCTATCAATCAAGTCCAACAAACAACGGTCATCTACCATACTACTAAAACATAATATAAGCATCTCGATCCTAAGTCATAGTAACACTCTAGAGAAATCCATTTGCCATTGAGATGATGGCCTCACCTCAGGAAGGGAGTCAGGGTAAGAAGTTGAGCTATCATAAGGATAAATGGTGGTGCTGGCACAAGAGTAGGGTTAGGAGAAGCAAGGGCCATATCTACATGGAGGCAGGTGGTGCAGGTGGAGCTAGATGATAACTGGAGATGCCATGTGCAGAGGCATTCCACCAACGGGAATCAGGGTCAAAGAGTGGACTAATAACTGAACCAGCAACGAACGATGAAAAAGATATATGCACGTAACTAGGCATGAGCTAATGTGAAGAAAGAGTCCAGAATAGGGTCATAGTGCCACTTTAGCTGTGGTGATGGATGAAGAACACCATTGATGCCATTCTCTGGATCTATGGTAGACATGGAATGCAAATAGGGATGTGAATTCTAAAATCCTCAGTAGGTATTCCCATACATCATAACTATCATCATTATCTACACAGTTGCTTTAGTTTATTTATGAACATTTTAAACGAAGATTAAGAGTAATTATCTAGATTAACAAATATTTATCCGAAGATCCATTTTATGTGGTCATCATCCTTGGACTTAAAATAGTAATTTAACACATAAACATCTTGATCTCAACCAAATATTAAAGCATTATTCATATAGCACATAAAGTAAAAATAATAATAATAATAATAACTTAAACAAATTGCTACTTTGACTATCTTGGCCCTTGATTATGGTGGCTTATGCCATTCTAGGTAACAGATTACTTTTTAGAATTGAGCTCATTCCTACATGTGATCCTTGGGTTTTCTCTCCAATTCACACACAGACCTATTTCTGTTAAGGTTCGCTACCTAATTCAATTCAAAGGTAGTTAGGGTTACTCCCAAACTAACCACATTTACTCTCCAACCCAACAATACATAGTCTCATAATTGTCTGGCACATATATGAGCAATTGGAATAAGTAGTCACTTTTATGTATGTCTAACATCATCAATAAGTTCACAAGTCATAATGAGAGGAAGTCATAAACACTTTGCCATTTCTTCAGCCAACCATGCTTGCTGCAGGATTTCAGTACTAAGAGAAATTATGGCTAAATTATGAACAACATTAGAACATAGCAAAGCTATTTTTTAGAGGTAATTCAAAATATTAATGAGGTCCTGTAAAAATTTCAAAGCATAACAAAGTCTCTAGCTATATTAATAAAATCTCACAATTTTGGAGATCAAAAACTACATAGTCAACCAACAGTTAGAAGTCTCAATTTTTCTACCCTATCAAATGAACACCTAAATTCGTAGAAAAATTAGGGTTATACTTTAAGATGTCATCAACATCCGGTAAAAATTTCAGCTAAAAGTTCAATCATCTGCTAAGGTAATAAAATTAGACAAATTCAATACTACAAACTAAACTGTCAGGAAGAAACCCTGACTTGTTTGGTTTTCAATTTTTAAAAATAACATAAGTGATTAAGAAGACCCAAAAAAATTACTAGAAACTCTTCCACATGTTAGCTTCATTATATAAAAATTTCAGCTCATGACCTTGTCTCTATATCAGTGAAAAAAAATCAAATCCATTCACCTGCTCAAATTGGGGTGTTCTAGCATCATGAATCACAACATGTTTTAGCAAAAAGAGTTTCCTAACATCATCAAAACTCTCTACCAAAATTAATACATCATTATTCATATATTATGAACCAATAAAATAAAAAATTTCAAACTAAATCAATCAGGAAATTTCAGAGTAAATTTTGAAAGAAAAGAAAAGAAACTAAGCCCTACTTGGCTCTTTGAAAACTTAAACTCTTGTTCTTAATTTTCCTCGATGATTCTCCACCAATTTCTTGATCTAATTCTCTCTTTAATCCTCTCACAACACTACAATTAATAGCTAACTTGATAATATGAAGAGGTTGGGATTTGTAATAAGGAGTTGATCTTGAGTTTATGAGAGGCAACACATAGATTATGCTTTAGGATATGGGATTTTGGGTGAAGTTTAGTGTTCTTGGCTAAGGCTCATATAAGGGTTTGAAGAAGAATATGTAGAAGGCTGTAAATCAAAGATGCTTGGCCAAAAATTACTAAGATAATTGAGTTGAAAAGTTCTTGTAATGTATTGATATTTTGAGTAATAAATGAAATTAGGAAAATGATTTTTCTTCAAGATAATTGCATGCAATTTTGGTGGCTTCTCATTGATTCCTAGAAAAGACAATGGTGTGGCTTCCTCTAAGCCATACACTTGTCTTGCTAGGTGTCCCTCTCATACTATAATTTTCATATGGTATGAGAAACTATACATCGTAATTTAACCAACGGGTAAAAACCATACCCGTAAAACATATAGTACTCAAAATTTTATTCCCCTAACCATTTCAATTTTAGTCCTCCCTAAACTAAATCTTACATTTTCTAGTCTAAGCATCTCAGAGCTTAATTCCAGGGCTTCAGTGGTCCAGGCAAGCTTGTGGGGCCCATAGCGATACTATTCACGTGTTTTTTTTTGTCCTCATCAAGTCATTTGTATCTTGACTAACCCTATCAGAATCGAAAAATTTTGATTAATAAAGTCTAAATAAAATTTTCTAAAATAACCTTGGTGTTACATACCACATAACATTAGAAGTTGAAAAGGAATTGGAGAAAACAAATAAGTGCAATTTAGAATTGCACTAAGGTAGCACTTGACAACCGTTTGTTATCATTCATATGTGGATCCTGGTAGAGGCAGTCATTCATTAAGCAGTACCTATAGTCTAAGCACATGGTTCGAGTTTTGTAAAGCATGTTCCAAGGTACAAAACTCGAATCCTTTCTTTCAAATTGATCAAATCGCATGGATCCAGTTTTGGGTTTTTACAAAATTTTAAAATTCTCCTTCACAATCTTTACCAATTGCATAAAAACCCATCAAATAACTCCTTCATTCTATTCCTTTACACCCACTTTGGACACACTCTACCATAGTCGCGGTACTATCACTTCCCCTCTTGTTGCACCAAGTTTTGTCATCACACTCTCATGAACCCCACTAACCGTCCTTTAACAATGACCAACTGATACATGCTAGCCACGTCGGCTACTAGACCAGTTCCAAAGTTATTATGATCAGTGGTCGCTCTCTTATTTCTACATGGTCTGTACCCATGGCCATTACCCTTTTTCTTAGTCCATAAGGCAATGCCCTTCCATTTTTTCTTTTTTGGTACTTACTCTTTCAGTTGTTTTTTTTTCTTCAAAGTGGATGTCATAATCGAGAAACTCTGATAGACAACTAAAGCATCTATCGGTAAAGTTTCAATCGCTATTATACTCAGGGAGATATTGGCTTATTCTTTTTGTAATGATTGTAAGAGTTTTGTTTTTCATTAAATTATTGTGCAATAGCAAGTATAATAATTTCCTACATGATTTGTGTTATCTACTTACTAATCCTAGTGTGAAAATTAGGGCAATTTGCTTATCATTGTCTAGATGCCCGGTTCAAACACAAATTCACATTCCATGGAAAGAATATGAATTTTACAAAAGTTGAACTCATTGTATCATGCAATGGCATGATGTGTTTTTCATTCTCTAAAGAATATGCAATGACATGATGTGTTTATTAATTTATACAATCATTTGACAATATGCCTTTGAGTAATTATGAATTTTATTGAGCGTGATTATAACGACCATATATTTACCATTGACTTCATTAGTGTAAATGTGACCAAGCAACTCAATCATATTTCACATTGGCTAGTTTATTATTTCAGTTACACCTTTTATTTCTTTTGCATCACGAATCCACGATTGTAGTCTATTTCTCCCAATCATCCTTCCATTATTGTACTACAAAGAGACAGCCTTGGCCACTTCCTATAAAATGGTATGTTTTTTTTTTCTCTTTCTTCCAATTCAACAACCCCTTTCTCATATTTTGCTTTAATTGTTTTTTATTTTCTTTCATTTTCCTATAGTATGGTATGGCTCATGTAACTAATAGACTAACTCTAATAAAAGGGGGATTAAGATGATGGTCATTAATGCCTTAAAAGTAAATAGAGTTAGTAGGGGGTTTTAAAATAATTTTTAAAAGTCCCTCCCTCTCCCTTTGAAATCAGTTGGTGATTACTCAGATAAAAGAGAAAAGACAATCAAAGCAAAGATAATTATGTAACTTCTTTTACCATCAAAAAGAAAACTAAAAGAGAAAGGAAGAAAGGGCAAGAGAAAGAACACTCAAGGGACGAAGAAAGAAGAGATCAAGGATTTCAACAACGGATCCAAGTATGTCATTTTACTCCATCTTATATTCTATTATGTGATAATCATAAAATCTAAGATCCTTAAGGGCTTTGTAATTTTCTGTATAGTTTATCAAAATGAAAATTATAGTTAACAATTGGTATAAGAGCTAGGTTATGGATTTTATGATTCTCCATGAATGGTGATGGATTTCCTAATTTATATGAACCCTAAATTAATGAAATTAGGAATTACTGTGATGTATATGATTGCTACATTATCGAACAATTTTTTATCTTTATTTTCTTCGAAAAGAAAAAAATTCATTCAGCAAAGTTCTTGAAATGTTTTACAATCACTATGGATTGGTGATTGGCTTTAATTTCTTTTCCATAAATAATTGATATTCACGAACTGGTTAAAGGGTGTTTCCTTTAGTCATGCATGTTCTTTTAAGTCCTATGTATAAACATAAGAAATGCATTTATTACTTGACTTGACCGAACATGACATGTCTAATTGTCATTTATTTGGCTTGACTTGATAGTAGTATTTTATAGGCTTATTGGTTGTGATTATGCTTGGACTTTCATGTTAATAAATACATGTGAATGGACATTCAATTTAGATGGCTTTAAATGGTTATCATGCTTCCATAAATTAGAGTTTCATCAATGGACATATCATATGTGGCTTCATCTTATATGATTCGATACATGTTAATTGTTTAAGCATATTCAAGTGAAGCATTGACATGAGATTAAAGTATGTAATTTGTATTTTGGAATTATTATTATGTGTTAGATTTGTTAATCACCAAAGTGGTCAAATCTAAAAGTTGTTTAATAATTCCAAATTTCTTGAGATTAAAGAATATAATTTGCATCTTGGAATTATTTTATGTTAGATTTGTCAATCACCAAAGTGATCAAATCTAATGATTGTTTAATAATTCTAATTTCAGATATTTTATTTCAATTACTCATATGATGGATGCTAAGTGATGATTATATTATGTATGAGTATATTGAAGTTCATTATTATAAAACATTTAGGGATCATCCAAAGGTTAATTAATTGTTCTTATAATTATTGGACATGATGGTTGATAATGTAAGTGCACTATTAGTTTTATTTATATATCCAAAGATAGTAAGTATTTCTAGTTAGTGCATATATCATTGCCAAAATAATGTTAAATATGTTAGCATCATTATGTTGTTGTATATTAATGTATCACCCAAAGGAGAGCATTGATATGCAATGAATGTTTAAATGATTGATGTTTGATCTATTAATTTTATTCAAAGCATTAATGTATGAGCTTATATAATGTTTGCAGCTTCCATGAATATGTTTGCTTTGGCAATGGAATTGTCAAGTTCAATGGGCTTAACTCCTGATTAGTCTGAGCAAATCCACTTTCAGTTGGGTGTTATGGACTTTGGACCTAGCATAAGTTATGGATGAAAAGCTTGCTGAAATTACTAAGACCAATAGAAGAAAACAAGTCTTTTTATGAGGCTTGGGAATAGTCTAATAGGCTTAGTTTGAACTTGATGAGGATGACAAGCTGAAAAAGTTAAGCCATCTATGCCTAAGACGACAGTGCAAAGGAATTTATGATAAAGATTAGGGAATATTCTCAATCGAACATTACTAACAAATCCATTGTGAGTAACTTGATCACTGAGTTAACAACTAAAATGTTTGAATGGTCACAACCCATTCATGATCATGTGACTGGAATGGTAAATCTCAGCAAAGTTGAAATTAATGGGTATGGATGTGAGTGAATCTTTTCTAGTACAATTCATCATGAACTCTCTTCCTCCTCAGTTTGGCCAGTTCTAGGTGAACTATAACACCCTTAAAGAAAAATGGAGCTTTCAGGAAATTAAGGCCATGTTAGTTTAAGAGGAAGGGAGGTTAAAGAAGATGAAAGATCACTATCTCCATCTCACATTTCATGATGGTTCTAGTAGCAGCAACACTAAGTCAAGTAAGAAGGGCATGAAGGACAAAGCCTCACTTAAGGTTCGTGAATGCCAAATCCATAACGGGCAGAGATGTTTTTTCTACAAGAAGGCTAGACATATGAAGAGAGATTGTCCAAAAAGAAAAAAATGGTTCAACAAGAAAGGTATTTACTATGTTTCAGTAAGTTTTGAATCAAATCTTATTGAAGTGCCTAATAATACCTGGTGGTTAGATTCTAGTGCAACAACTCATGTGTCACATGTTATACAGGGATTCCTTCGATCAAGCCAAAAAAGGAACTGAAAAGTTCCTATATATGGGAAACAGAATGAAGGCACGGATAGAAGGCATTGGGACTTATGGATTGATCTTGGATAGTGGCTATTGTTTAGATCTAGAAAAGTGTCTCTATGTTCTTATATGTGCTAGGAATTTAGTTTTTGTTGCAAAGTTGGATAATGTAGGATTTAACTTTAGGATTCAAACTGGTTTGTTTTCTTTGTTTAAACATGTGTACTATTATGGTTATGGTACTTTGGTTGACAATTTATATCATTTCAATCTTGATGTTAAATTTGCTGAATCTCTGTTTCATGTTGAGCATGGTATTGGTAGTAAGTGTAATGCATGTAATGAGAATTTTGCTTTCTTATGGCACCAAAGGTTAGGTCACATATCCAAAGAAAGGATGTTGAGGTTAGTAAAAAATAAAATCTTACCTCAACTGGATTTTGTTGACTGGGATATATGTGTGGATTGCATTAAAGGCAAGCAAACTAAACACATATCAAAGAATCCAGCCATAAGAAGCAATCAACCTCTTAAGTTGATACACACTGACATCTACGGTCCTTTTGACATTCTATCTTAGAGTGTTGAAAAGCATTTTATCACTTTTATTGATAACTTCTCACGGTATTGTTATTTGTATCTACTGCATGAAAAGTCTCAATCAGTAGACACCCTTGAAGTGTTTATTAATGAAGTTGAAAGGCAGTTAGATAAAAAAGTAAAAGTTGTGAAGTCAAATAAAGATGGTGAATATTATGACAAATTTAATGAAAAAGGACAATATCTAAGTCCATTTGCAAAGTTTCTTAAAAGTAGGGGCATATGCGAATAGTATATAATACCCAGTACACCACAACAAAATGGTGTAGTTGAAAGGCAGAATCGTACTCTTATGAAAATGGTTAGGAGTATGACAAATTATAGTAATATACCTCTATCATTGTGGATATATGCATTAAAATCCGTTGCGTATCTACTTAACATGGTTCCTAGTAAAGTAGTTCCTAAGACTCCTTATGAATTATGGACAAGAAGGAAACCTAGTTTGAGGCATCTTCATGTTTAAGGTTGCTCGGAGAAATAAAGGTATATAATCCACATGAAAATAAGCTTGATGCAAGAACCGTTAGTGGTTGTTTCATTAGCTATACTGAAAGGTCAAAAGGGTACATATTTTATTGTCCTAACCATAGTACAAGAATAGTTGAGTCTGGTAATGCAAGGTTTCTTGAAAATGGCTAGTTCAGTGGAAGTGAGGAATCACGAAAGGTGGATATTCAAGAGAATCGTGTTGAAACTCCTACACCTAGTGTTTCTCCTCAAGGTTGTTATCCTTTTTGTTGTGTCACAGTCACACAACATGCCAAGACAACAAATTAATATCCCAAACCCACAAGATGAACATGTGAATGATGAATCGGCTAACAATATGCAAGTCACAAATGAGCAAATGGTAAATGAACCACAAGAAATGACTTTAAGAAGATCTGAAAGGCAAGAGAGACCAACAATTTCAAATGACTATGTGGTTTATTCACTTGAGCAAGAGTTTGACTTGAGCATTGATGAGGATCCAATCTTATTTAAGCAAGTTATGGAATATAGCAATTCTGAAAAGTGGTTAATGCTATGAAAGAAGAGATGAAATCAATGGATGATAATAAGGTTTGGGATCTAGTCGAGTTGCTTAAAGGTTCAAAATAAGTCAATTGTAAATGGGTCATTAAGACCAAATGAGACACAAAAGGCAACATTGAAAGGTATAAAGCTAGACTTGTCGCCAAAGGTTATACCAAGAAGGATGGCATTGAATACAACGAGACATTCTCTCTAGTTTCAAAGAAGGACTCTTTAAGGATTGTTAGGGCTTTGGTGGCTCATTATGACCTAGAGCTCCACCAAATGGATGTAAAGACCGCCTTTCTTAATGGTGACTTGGAAGAAGAGGTTTATATGGACCAACCCGAAAGGGTTCACAACCACAAAAGAAAATTTGGTGTGTAGTTAAAGACGTCAATATATGGACTAAAACAAGCTTCCGACAATGGTATCTCAAGTTCAATGATACTATTTTGTCATATGGTTTTGTAGAGAACGCTCTTGATCGGTGTATCTATATAAAGGTTAGTGGGAGCAAGTTTGTCATATTGGTCCTATATGTTGATGATATTCTTCTTGCTACTAATGATCTTGGCTTGTTACATGATGTAAAGAAGTTTCTCTCTAATAAATTTAAAATGAAAGATATGGGTGAGGCATCCTATGTCATAAGAATAGAAATATTCTGTGATAGGTCAAAAGGAGTGTTAGGATTGTCTAAGAAAGGCTATATCAACAAAGTGTTAGAGAGATTAGAATGGAAAGTTGCTCAGGAATAGTTTCAATTCAAAAGGAGACAAGTTTAGTCAAATGCAATTTCCAAGAATGATTTGGAATGAAAGGTAATGAAATCTATTCCCTATGCTTCAGTGGTTGGGAGCTTGATGTATGCCCAGACATGCACTCAACCGGATATAAGTTTTGCTATTGGAATGTTGGGCCTGCCAAAGTAATCCTGAATAGGCCATTGGAAAGCTACAAAGAAAGTCCTTAGGTATTTGCAAGGTACCAAGGATCACATGCTCACTTATAGAAGATCAAATAGCCTTGAGGTGGTTGGCTACTCAAATTCAGATTATGCTGGATATGTAAACTAGGAAAATCCACATTTGGTTATATTTTTCCACTAGCTGGAGGTGCAATTTCATGGAAAAGTGGAAAAAAGTCTATCATTGCTACTTCTACTATGGAGGCTGAATTTGTGGCATGCTTTGAGGCCACAATTCATTCATTGTGGTTGCAAAACTTTATCTTAGGGCTTAGTGTTGTTGACAGGATAGCTAGGCCATTGAGAATTTATTGTGATAATTTTAAGTCTTCTTCTCTAAGAATGACAGTACTCAAAGGGTGCAAAACATATGGAAATGAAGTACTTGTTAATCAAGGAAGAAGTGTAGAAATAGAAAGTGTCAATTGAGCATATTGGTACAGATTTGATGATAGGGTCTGCTGACTAAGAGATTGCCACCCAACACATTTTCTGGTCATGTAAGATAAATGGGTATCATTGGCAAGTCCTTGTTAGCATGATTATATGATATGTATACATATGTATGGCTATCTTGCTTGTACTGTTGTGACACTTATGAATTCAATTAAAGTTATGTTTCTACTTATTTTACTTGTTATCCACATTATGTTATGTACATGTAATATTTAGTGTGATAACATACTATGTTCTTTGAAAGACATTATAGTCAAAGATTACAGTATTCTTTGATTAAAATTCTTAGAGTTGAGTTAATTTTGTGATACATGGAAGCAACTATGTCACTAAATGACATTGACCGCCATGATCCAATCAGTTCAATTCGATTGAGGATGATGACTTGATTGTTTCAATGTAAAGTATGCACTTATGGTTGTTGAATCTTCAACTCGTCACATGGACCAAGTGGGAGATTGTAAGATTATTTTACATTATTACGGTATGGTCCATGTAACTAATAGACTAACTTTAATAAAAAAGGATTAAGATAATGGTCATTAATGCCTTAAAAGTAAATAGAGTTAGTGAAGGGTTTTAAAATAATTTTTAAAAGTCCTCCCTCTCCCTTTTGAAATGGTTGGCAGGTTTTAAATAAAAGAGAAAAGACAGGTAAAGCAAAGATAATTCTGGAACTTCTTTTCACCATCAAAAAGAAAACTGAAAGAGAAAGGAAGAAAGGGGAAGAGAAAGAACACTCAAGGGACCCAAAAGAAGAGATCAAGGATTTCAACAATGGATCCGGGTTTGTCATTTTACTCCATCTTATATTCTATGTGATAATTATAAAATCCAAAATCCTTAAAGGCTTTGTAATTTTTTGTATTGTGTATCAAAATGAAAATTACAATTAACATCATGTTCTTAAACAAGACTAGTTTAAGTTGGAAGCCAATGGCAATGTGACAAGTATTATGGTTTAATTTTCTTTGAGATATCAATTAAATAATGTCAGAAGTGTAAGGCCATTGATTGAACATTTCCGAGCATCTTTGTTCTACTTTTCCAATGAAATTATCTTCAGTTTTCTTATGGTGCATGACCATATTAGTTATTTTATTTTATTTTTTAGTTTGGGACTGAATGAAAATTTGATATAATATGATGTCATCCTATTTTACTTCATTTATGATGTTAAAGTACATTTTATGTTGTTATGGGCTAAAGGATGCAAGAGTAATATCAAGGCCAAAGACATGCAATGATAAGGATATATTCTTGAAATAACGGTGCCTCTGATTAGATATTAGTCTTGGAGAATATCCTAAGAACATGTCACGAGGTCAACATGCTTATTCAGCAAATTAGTCAAATAATATGCAGTAAGGTGTATATAACATATGGAATTTATGGATATCTGTAGTGGGAAGTATATGATGTGATGCAGTTGCTATACTCTTTGGCATGACATGCTGAATTATTTGTTAGTCATCTTATTATTGATATTGATATAGGTGCATTTTATTCATGTGGACTATAGCTATAAAATATTAGGGATGCAACAACTTCTATATTGGTTGCTTATCTTTGTATGAGCATTTCTAGACAAATTTATCATTTTGCATGAGGCGTTGTGGGAATGGGGGTGTAAGTGAATTTTTTTTTTATTCATGCTAAGAGCATATGTTTGGCTCTATTTTGGTAATGTGGTGTCTATTTTCATTTTTGTTTTTCAACTAGTTGGAAACCCGTGCAACGCAAGGGGTTATAGAGGACAATTATTGCTGTAGTGACAAATATTAAATTTAAAGTGACCATTAATATTGTAAAGGTTTAATTAATCTGCCAGTCCCTATAGTTTTCCTGAATTTTCAACTGGATCCCGACATTTTAAAAGTATTTAATTAGGTCCCTATACTGAAAATAAATGTTTAAATGGGTCCCTGACCCCATCAAAAGAATATTATGTGAATATTCTATTAACTCTCATGTTTTTATAATGGGTGATGGGGTCAGGGACCCATTTAAACATTTATTTTCAGTATAGAGACTTAATTGAAAATTCAATAAAACTATAAGGATTGGTAAATTAATTAAACCCATAATAAAAAACTATTTAAAGCAATATGAGTATATTTGACTCTAATAATAACTTAATGAAATTATTAGTACAAATCAAATCGTGGTATCACCTTTTTCGTATGGTATTATAACAACCCTTTTTTTTAAGATCTTATATAAACTAACCACTAAGTCTAAGACACACCCCAATGTAATCATACATTGTTAAATATTTTCAGATAAACTACATTCCTGGTCGATTGTGTAGGTTGACCATCCTTATTGCATATTAAAATTGAGACATTTTCTACATTTGACCCTTGATATTACAACATACAATTGTCCATGTGAAAACATGGCTGTGGCAAGAATAATTCTAATGGGATATAATTTGTCCCTGACTTTTATTGATGGTCATTGCAAAACATACAGTCAATGGGAATTGTCGTTGGAACTTCAAGGGCCCAATGTTTATACAAGTGGTAATTTGGCAACTAATTACATTTACACCTGAGTCAGTGACTATAGTCAAGTGCCATTACAAAGCCCAATAGATTGATCAATATTCCTCAGCAACATAATTGGCATACCTTGTTTGAGCCTTAGTATATGATTTGGGAGTCCAGAACACTTGATTCCATTAAAAAACTCAATAGTGATCCAGTCATGTTTAATGTCAATATCTACATCTACCTTACATATGGAATAGATAGTCCTTTTCATCACACGATATCATCTGGATAATAAAATTGTTAACAGTTTCAATTGCCTTAATAGTAGGTGCCAAAATAGCTCTATCCTTAAAAAATTTGTAATTCCCAATATTATCCAACAACTTAGAATAAGTGTATGAGACGATTGTCGAAATTGGATCATCACAATCTAAAATCAAAAATCTCTAGGAATATCAACCTCAAAATCACGGTCAACTTCACGCCATTTTGCCCTCCCCAATATCCAATATCCACTTACCAAACAACTTCAAACTTTCACATCATCAATCGAAGCCTACTCGCAAACGTATATTTTTGTTCAAATTAAGTACTTCACACCCACTCCATAAGAAGGAAGAATTTATGGACATGACAATTTCAGCATGACTTGCTTTCGATCACAGGTAATCTTCTGAAACTTGCCACCAAGGACGACCACTTTACCTCTGAAAGGTTTCTTTGAGTTTTCATTGTCCAATATTCCCATTATGTCCCTGAGAGTTCTATCCAATGCTTCAAAAGCCCACTTGTTAGTCATTGGAGCCTCATCCTAAATAATAAGACTACAATGCTTAAGTACATTTGCCTTGGGACTATTAGACTCGATGTTGTAAATCGAGTCTTCATTGAGTTGCAATGGAATTACAAATGTGGAGTGAGTTGTTCTACCCTAGGCAACAAAAGTGATCCGCTGGAGGCAACATAAGAACAACTTTTCTTTCAACAAGTATAGCAGATAATGATTTCTATACAAAAGTCTTACTAGTCCCACCATAATCATGTATAAAATATAACCTACCCCTTCAGAATTAACAGCATCAATAACACGACAATAAATTTTCATCTGTTCATCAGTTAAGTATGGAAAATATTTACCATGCTCAGCTAACATGTCATGTTTTGCATAGTTAAGCTCATTTAACAACAACACATTTTCCATGTGACATATGGAGTCAAGTGCAAGTGAAGGCAATACGTTAAAGTCTTTTAAGGATTTCCCATTCACCTTAAGCATCTTCTCAATCTAGAACAAACATAAATTTTGCAAGTCACCATCC
This sequence comes from Dalbergia oliveri, assembly GCA_030441495.1. Taxonomy (NCBI): domain Eukaryota; kingdom Viridiplantae; phylum Streptophyta; class Magnoliopsida; order Fabales; family Fabaceae; genus Dalbergia; species Dalbergia oliveri. Next base: position 14,934,386 of record JAMLFY010000016.1, read on the forward strand.
TCAATCATTAAATCTATAAAATAACCATGACTAATATTATTAAAAAAATATGATATAACATATGGTAAGAGATGACAACATAAATAATTTTGTACCTGGTCGTTAGATTTCACATCATTTTTCATATAGAATACCATCTACCAACGATTCCATGTCTGCTCCATACATGAGAATGTTTGTTCATTGAATGTGACAACACCAAAGTCACAAACAAATGACGTATGGAAGGTCCTGATGACAATTCAACAGCCTTTTTTATTACATCTATAAATTCCTTATCATCAGTTAATAGACCCAAAGCATAGTAAGCATCATGAAATGACCGATATGTAACATCTCCCACAATTCGTATGTCATCAAAATTGGTGCATCATTTTTGTATGTTCAGTAGCATTCAAAGGTAGAACAAATCTCTATTTCAGGAGGTACAAAATTAAGCCTCCCAATACATAACCCGCTTTTCCTAGGATGCCATTCTTGTTTCCTAGCATTATAAACAAAATATGTAGGAAAATCGCCATATGTTAGATTCTTACCTTCCTTATACTTCTTATTTGCCTCCATCCATGCAGTGAACATTGTATTTTTTGCCCTATTCTCACGCAAAATATTATCAATCAAGTCACCCTCCTCAAACAATACATTTTGTTCCTTTGGTAAATAGAAAATTAAACATTGCACCAGAGGCCACCTGTGATGAATATCAAAAGTGAAAATCCTCCAAGCAGACTCACATAGAGACAAATATCTACAATCATAATATTGTTTTATCTCATCCACAACTTCATCGGTACCATCAACCACATCACCATTACTCTGTGTCACACAACGTTACACGTTCTGTCCTTTGTTTATATACTTGAACAAATATTTTATTGAGTTAGATTTGTTGCAAAATTCTAAATTCATGTGGGCATGGTATTTTATCAGTAGCTTAGGATTATATGGTACAATAAACCCTTATCAACCTCCATATCTTTGACCATAATGGTAATGATGGTATCACGTTTCTGGAACTGGATACCCATCCTCATCAAAATAAGTCTCTTTCACGAACTTTTAGGGAAAAACTTTATGCACTTGCCATCTTTCATGCAAGGAAGTTTAATCTCGCAAGTCCGCATGGGCCATGCATCATAAATTTGGAAACCACACCATGTAACAAAGGATAGTGTGATGGATCAACCAATTCAACACTAATCAAATCATCAATTATACTCGAAGGTTGGTTAGCAAGACTTCTTCGAGCCATAATAATATATGAGCATGTTTTGAATCTCAACAGTGTACATACCTGGTCAACAACATGATAAGTTAAGCACCCATACTAATAAATCAAATAAAAAACATTAATCAGAAGTAAAATAATTAACATTCTATAATTTACCATCAACAACTTTACCAAAAAAATTGGCCCTTTTTCAAGTCATCCATCAATTCACTAACTTCATATGAAAAAAATGGCTAGTAATATCAAGCCTATCATCCATAGCCAATCTTTTTTCATTAACAAATCACTTAATCTCTGGCCAATTAGGATTGCAAGTCACAGTAAAGAAAAAATAGGGATATCCAAAGCATTCGCATATGGCCATGGCATCTTGACAATTATTAAACATGTACCTCAAACCATCAGTAAAGGAAGAAGGCAAAACAACGCGAGTACCTATAGACCTTGCATCAGTATCACCTCTTTCTATGGCTTCTTCCAATCCCCTCAAAAGCTTCTGATATTTCTCTAATTATTTCTGATAAATGAGAGGTGTTGTGACTCAACCATCGAGTACGAATCAATGATAAACTGTTGAAACAATTTCCGACTCCTCAAAAGTACTCCTTCCTTAAATAGACGCTTTTGAATTCTGAAGGCAATAAATTCATGAAAGGGCACTCTTACCCTCTTCGAGCAATTTGTATTCTCACCCTAAACGGGATATCTTTTTGAAACCCATCCTCTCCGTATGGGAAAATCAAGGGATACTGAGAGGAATATGAGCAGTATGAATCTCATGTAGTCACTGTAGTTAACATAAGCGATACTCAACTACAATGTCACGACCATGCTCGATACTATTAAAGTCACCAACAAGCAATGCAGCAACCTCATCAATTGTTAGTGTGTTATATGTATGTGCATCAAAAGATCTATGCCTAAAAGATGTAATCTAAATTGCTCAATAGGATTTGATTGATGATGGTCACAAACCCTTCTAAATGATTTGGCCAAAACATTGTACTCATCAATCATCTAAATTAATTCAGAAATCAAAGATTCATCACTACTTTGCAATTCCATTGAACTATATTTTCCAATTTTAACCCAAAAAAAAATCAACAAAACTAATATTTAATATTATATATTTACCAATCTAAAATAGTACAATAAGCAGTACTTGAAATGTGGTTTCCTATTACTCAACTCATTTTGGGTGTCATAAATGTATAGTTGTGCAAATTTGGGCTTTTCACCATCGTTGGAAGAAGAGTCCCAATTCTATGGAAGTTTTTACCACTAATTATAAACTGGAAGGTCAACACCATCATGAAGAGATCTATCAAGCTTACCACGGATTGATTTGAAAGCAAACATACTATTGTATGTTCAGATATTCTCAAGGAAATGTTTTGAGCGTGGATCATGTCCATTAACTAAAGCATACAATAGTTTAGGAGGCCTACGAAGCAAAGAAAGATGTACCCTACCTTTGCAGCAACAAATTGAAAAAGGGATTACCAGAGTCATCACATTTAATTGCACGATCACCATACCACAATAAATCACACAAAAAGCACATTCACATTCACATTCACAATCTCCTCATTGACAAAAGCTGTAAGGGAATAGACATTTATATTATGCAATAACCAAAAAAGTTTTGTCATCAAAATAATTTAAAGTAAACAATCAACCTACCAACATGTTTACTCTCATTGAAAACATCACTAATCAAATATTCTGAACAACTTCTCATGTTCATTACTTGGTTCTCATCTGAATGTCCTAATTGCTATTGTATCATAGTTGAACTTCCAATTTCATCTTCCATTTTAGTACTTGCTAGGAATACCATATAAACAAATAAAAATTAAATTATAAACTTGATGAGTGTAGATAAATAGAATTGTATAGGCGTGCTAATCTAACATTAAAACTTAAGAAATATAAAGGTAATACTAAGCATATAACATACCATTGTTATGCAACAACTCATACTTATTTTTTTCTCATTCAATTAAGTCTATTAGCTCTAGCAGCATTAGACATTGCCTTATAATATGAATTAGCTGTAACTGATAATCCTATAATAAGAACAAATGAAGAATATAATAATAAATTATATATGTCCAACAAATAAAAATGAATAAAAGAGAGACACAAAACAATAATGTGATGACAATAACTATTATGATAAATAACATTTACCAAAATTTTTCGGCCAATCACTAAATTGCAATTAATCTGTTGACTCATTGAAGTTTCTAAAAAAAAAAAGTTATAAGCTCTTACAGACCTTAATATAAATTTTCTCCTATCTATAAGGAAAATATAGTAGAAAATCATAGAAAAATAATAGCCACCATTTTTTCAAATCTTTTGTAGTTTTTTTTGCCATCTCCTACTCATTAGTACATGAATCCAAGGTAACTTACAATCCAAGAGATATGTCAACAAAATAGTCACAACTAAAAATGATAAGACAAAACTATCAAATTAGTCACTCTAAAATTTCGTATAAACCAAATTATTCCCTGCAAAAAATAAACTCCTAAATTGGAAATAGGAAAGACCATGATGAAATAGAGGGTTAACGTGGGAAATGGGAAATAGATCTCGACCAAGATGAAATATAGCTCGACTAATAGGAAATAGGTCTCAACCAAAATGACAAGATTAACAGTGAGAAATGGAAATTGATCTCGGCCAATATGAAATATACCTCCAACATGACAAAGAGCTCGGCAAATAAGAAATAGAGGTCGGTCAATGGGAAATAGAGCTCCACCTTCTCCTAACCTCTATTTCTTATTATCCGAGCTCTATTTCCTATTGCCTAGCTTTATTTCTCATTGGCTGAGATATATGTCACGTTGGTTGAGATCTATTTTCTATTGGCCAAACTATGTGTCCAGTCCGAGCTTATTTGCCCATTTCCCATTGTTAATCATGTCATGCTGTTACTATGCTCGTATGGCACTGTTAATCCTCTACTAAACAAAACGACACCATTTTGGCCCTAGGAGTGCTTGGTGGGGATGGAGCTCGGCCAAGATAAAATAGATCTCAGCCAACATGAAATAGAGGATTAACGATGGGAAATGGGGAATAGAGCGAGATGAAATATAGCTCGGCTAATAGGAAATAGATCTTGGCCAAAATGACACGATTAATGGTGGGAATGGGAAATTGAGCGTGGCCAATATGAAATATAGCTCGACCACATGACATAGAGCTCGACAAATGAGAAATAGAGGTCATCAATGGAAAATAGAGCTCCACTTCTTCTAACCTCTATTTCCTATTATCTGAGCTCTATTTCCTATTGGTCTAGCTCTATTTCTCATTAGTTGAGATATATGTTATGTTGGCTAGATCTATTTCCTATTGGCCGAGCTCTTTGTCAAGTCAAGCAGAGCTCCATTTTCCCATTTCCCATCGTTAAATCCCTATTGTTCCTGATATGGCACGTTAATCCTCTACTAAACAAAATGAAAGTTTTTGGCCTGAGGAGTGCTTGGTGAGGATGGAGCCGGCCAAGATAAAATAGATCACGACCAACATGAAATAGAGGATTAACGATGGGAAATGGAAAATAGCTACCGAGATGAAATAGAGCTCGGCCAAAATGACACGATTAACGATGGGAAATGGGAAATTAAGTTCGACCAATATGAAATATAGCTCAACCAACATGACACAAAGCTCGGCCAATGAGAAATAGAGGTCGGTCAATGAGGAATAGAGCTTCATCTTCTCCCAACCTCTATTTTCAATTATCAGAGCTCTATTTCCTATTAGCCTAGCTCTATTTCTCATTGGTAGAGATATATGTCATGTTGAGATCTATTTCCTCGGCTGAGCTCTTTGTCAATTGAGCGAGCTTTTTTCCATTTCCCACGTTAATCATGTCATGTTGTTACTATGCTGATGTGGCACTATTAATCCTCTACTAAACAAAATGACACCATTTTGGCCCTAGGAGTGCTTGGTGGGGATGGAGCTTGGCCAAGATAAAACAGATCTCAGCCAACATGAAATAGAGGATTAACAATGGGAAATAGGGAATAGAGCTCATTGAGATGAAATATAGCTCGGCTAATAGGAAATAGATCTTGGCCAAAATGACATGATTAACGATGGGAAATGGGAAATTGAGCTAGGCCAATATGAAATATAGCTCAGCCAACATAACATAGAGCTTGGCAAATGAGAAATAGAGGTTGGTCAATGAGGAATAGAGTTCCACCTTCTCCCAACCTCTATTTCCGATTATCCAGTTCTATTTCCTATTAGCCTAGCTCTATTTCTCATTGGTAGAGATATATGTCATGTTGGCCGAGATCTATTTCCTATTGGTTGAGCTTTGTGTTATTTGAGTTCTATTTTCCCATTTCCACCGATAATCCTCCTATTGTTCCTGTGCTAATGTGGCATCTTTAATCCTTTACTAAACAAAACGACACCATTTTGGCCCTAGGAATGCTTGGTGGGGATGGAGCTCGCCATGATAAAATATATCTTGGCCAACATGAAATAGAGGATTAACGATGGGAAATGGGAAATAGATCTTGGCCAAAATGACCTAATTAACTTGGGAAATGGGAAATAGACTCAGCCAATATGAAATATGGCTTGGCCAACATGACATAGAGCTCGGCCAATGAGAAATAGAGGTCGGTCAATGAGGAATAGAGCTCCACCTTCTCCAAACCTCTATTTTCGATTATTCGAGCTCTATTTCCTATTAGCCTAGCTCTATTTCTCATTGGTCGAGATATATGTCATGTTGGCCGAGATCTATTTCCTATTGACCGAGCTTTGTGTCTCGTTGGATGAGCTCCATTTTCCCATTTCCCACGTTAATCATCCTTGTTGTCCTGCTGATGTGGCACTTAATCCTTTACTAAACAAAACGACATTTGGCCCTAGGAGTGCTTGGTGGGGATGGAGCTTCGCCAAGATAAAATCTCGGCCAACATGAAATAGAGGATTAACGATGGAAATAGGAAATAGAGGAGGAGATGAAATATAGCTCGGTCAATAGGAAATAGATTCGGCTAAATGACCCGATTAATATGGGAAATGGAAATTGAGCTCAACAAATATGAAATATAGCTCGGCCAACATGACATAGAGCTTGGCCAATGAGAAATAGAGGCCGATCAATGAGAAATAGAGCTCCACCTTTTCCCAACCTCTATTTCCTATTATTGAGCTCTATTTCCTATTGGACAAGCTCTGTGTCATGTCAACCGAGCTCTATTTTCCCATTTCCCACCATTAATCATGTCCCCTTGGCTGAGATCTATTTCCTATTAGCCAAGCTCTATCCCCAAGCACTCATAGGGCCAAAACGACATTATTTTGCTTAGTGGAGGGATTAATGGTGTCATATCAGCATAATAATGAACACGTAGGTAAACTCCGTTAGTGGATATTAATAGAGGGATTAATTTCGTAGATGTTTGAATTTTTGAGGGACCAATTTAAGAGTTTCTTTTTTGTAGGCATCAATTTGGTTAACATGAAAATTTAGAGGAATCAATTTGATAGTTTTGTCAAATGATAAATACTTTTAATAGTACAACAAACAAAATAAGAATCTAAATTATATAAGATCAAACAATATATGATCATATGAAAGTAATAATTACCAGATATGATCGGCACCCTTATTGTCATTAATATTGACCCAATTACCACTCAATGACTCTACAAATACATAAATAAATTACTTTATCAAAAATAGAAAAAATTTAATGTTAATGCCAAGAATTTGTTTTCCGCAGTAAATGAATACAAAGCATGAAATATAGATAAACAAAAACAAAAATAAAATATTACCACATGTATATGCTTGAGATTGCTTCTTTGCTTGCAAATAGTTTAGTCTATAAGCTCTCGAGTTCCTAGCATTGACGTTCTAATTTGACTCATAAAAACTCTAATCAAACTAGATGAATAAAGGATATTGACATTAAATGTATTAATTTTAACATCAACATATACAAATCAATATAAAAATTCTTTTTTTTAATTCACATGAACATATTTGGTTTTAAAAAATTGTTCTACTATTAACTATGTGTACTTGAATGCATAATATACATATCTTTTTTTATTAAATGAAAAAAATCTCTTTAATTGGATTTTGCTAGTCTTTAATATTTTATAAAAACTAAACATTAATTCTTAAAAAAAAATGTCCATCTCAAACGCCAATTAAAACATTTTAAAAAATAATAATAGATGTCTAAAAAAAATTTTAAAACTATAAAACAATGAAATACATTTCAATCTCATTCCTACTTTATTCTTAAGTGCATGATGAGCTAACCAATTATATTTTTTAAAAATATTATAAATTTTTTTATTAATTTATTAACAGATTAAGCTTCACTAAAACCATATGAAATTCTAAACTTTAAAATTAGATTGATTGGTTCACATAAATAATTCTAAACTTCTAGACTGAAATTCTATAGTTTAAGTTTAATCTTCACTAAAACTATAATTTAAAACTTTAGAATGAAGTTCTATAGTTTAAAGTTGAATAATCTAACTTTTTGTGTTACTCTTTTCCAAAAATTTAAATGCTTTTACAATATTAGCTCAAACCAATTGAAATTCTAAAGTTAGAAAATCTCTCTATCTATTTACTCCAGTTTCAGCTTTCATAATATCTAAAATTATATTATTTTCTTTACAATATCATCCAATAGATTAAATGTATTCACATATTAAATCTTGCATAATCTAAACTATAATAAAATTTTCAATTGCCATACATCACCATGCTCATACTATAAAGAAATTTGAGTTTTTCTTTTAGATAATTGGAACACAAATAAATCTAAATGGGCCAACTGAAAAACTAATTCATTAAATATTGTTGGGCTTTACAAAATATAAATTAACTACAAAAAGGGCTATCAAACAAATATTGCATGCCCAATATCACCAGCAAACACAAAACCCACTAATAACACAAACTAATTCCAATAATAGAGAATAAATTTTATGCAAAGTGAATATTATTAAACTTTTGTCCAGCAAAATGCAATAGTACTAAATATTATCACCAAACACACTAAAGCATTAAAGGATATCACCAGACCTAAAATAAATCCTAATAGTTAAGCTCGAACTACTTTTTCGCTTTAAGTTTCTCATTTGATGGAGGCCAGTAACCTCATTGAATTCTTCCTCAATACTTCTTTCGGGCATCATTGCCTCCTGGAAACATCACCACTCAAGATGTCAAAAGCAATACCATCACTAAAATAGAAGACATGTTTCTACATCATTCAAGCAAACAATATTCTCCAAGAATATTCCATAAAAAACAAACATTAGGGTACACCAAAGTTTAATGTCAATGTAAATCCTTAAAATGGATTAGAGTAATAATCAGTTCAATAAACAACCAAATTGGAAGATAGGAAATTATTTTTTCTTTAAGTATAACCAAGTAAGGCAATAAAAACAAAAATGATAATAAATGCAGTAGATATTAAACACTTTGATTGCTCCATAATTAAGTATTTACAAATTAAACACATGTAAATAAGGACAAAAAAAAATTCAAACTTGCCTTATCATGGACAAGCTCCAACTTGCTAACAACAGTACTAGCTCCTACTAAAGTTTCATTTTCACCATTCAAATTTACACCATCCCCTAATGTAAAAGTGTTGCCCCGCCCTGACAGTACCCAACTCTCCTAAACTAACACAGGAGAAAATGCAGGAGCAAAGGTTGCTTTTTAAAAAAATGAGTAGAAAAATGCTAAAAAAGAGAAGAAAACCAAACAAATAAACAATTATTTTAAATCCATTCACCTTTGTCGGAGTCAACTCACACCTTCAATGAAAACATAGCCAGCATTGCACTATCCTTACATATCTGCTTCAGTGAAGGTACCATGGTATCTATTGGGAGATTCCACCTTCATTTCAAGTTTAAACAGCAATTGCTTGCCACATAACTCATTGAATATGGGGATAATAGGGCCCAAACAGCCTACAATGCAAAGTGTTACATGGAAAAACATTAATTGTGTAGTGAATAAATTTTAATAGTTTTAAAAATACAGAATTTAAAATAACTTAGAAAATACCTCCAGTCCTTCATTTGTTCCAAGAACAACTTAGCACAAGTCTTTTGCAAAAGACATGAGCATTCAAGTTCAAACAAAACAAAAATACATATTCCAGGGATCCTCAACCTCCAATTTCACCTTGAATCTTAAACAAAACCAAAGAGCATATTAGTCATCACATAAAAAACTATTAATCATGGTAAACAAAGGAATTGGAAGGGAATGGTATATAATACATACCTAGGAGAAACAAAAAATACGTGCCTTTGACAAATATCACAGAAATATGTTCCTCCTTCAGCATTACAGAATGCCCACGTGACATGCATTATACCACCATGGACCTTCTTCAATAATAGAACTTATTGTACCTAGTATAATAAAGGAGCCACCCAAAAATATACCAAGAGAAAAACACTCAGTACACATGCTATGTGTAACACTTGTATTATAGTACCAAGTTAATAGAAATATTAAACAATACCTCTTTGTTCGCAATCAAGTTCTCCATGGAAGACCATGGTGTGGTTTTCATGAAGTCCTCCTCAAGAGTGACATGAGGAGGCTCTCTATAAATGTTAAAGCTAAGATCACGTGAGCTTCCTTCAATGGAAATGCTAAAAATAACAAAGAAAGAAAATGGCATAAGATAATGGCATTTTGGAATGAGCATGACACAGATATAGATTAAAACAACATTACATACCCATTCTTGAAGTCAATGACTTCCTGGATGTCTAGATTGAAGAGTATCTTGGTCGTGAACATAACATTCTGAAGTCCTATTTTTCCTGTTAGCCAATAAAGCAGAACATATATGTGAGCACAACTGTAACTCTCTAACATATACAAATAATGTGGATCAAATTGAATGTAATATAAGCTTATACTTAAAATACATACCATGGAAACTTTTCACTTTGACACATTTAGCACAACCACAGGTAAATCAACACTTCCAGTAACAACAAAAGATTGCATTTGATCCACATACTCCGCAAAGAGAGCACATTCAATCCTCACACTAAAAGAAGAATGAAAAAAAAAGTTAAGAATCACTGTAAAATAAAACAACTAATATAAATAGTACCAGAAAAATTAATAGAGGGAGATTAGTCTCTCATACTTCTAGAACATAGTTCCATTACAACATCCTGAAGGCTTTGTCTTCTCGCTTGTATTCTTTAGGTGGAGATAGGCCAGTCAACAAACCAATAACATCTAAAATGAAAAAAGAAAAGTATATTTATTACCACTGAGATATTAAACATGTGAACATAAATTTTGACCAATAGAGAAATATTACCTATTAAATAGTCACTATTCAGAGAGTCTTGGATAACATCACCAAAAGGGATTGGAGTCAATCCATACATGTCAACCTCTGAGAATTCCATAGGACTGACAGTGGTCTTAAAGTGGAATATCACTCTACTCATGCCTGGTTGTCTTGAATAAACTTAGGTTGTGCACCACGGGCAACAAAGCTTGTAGCATCTACCCTCATCCAAAACACTAAAAAATATGGACACCAAATGCCTCATAGTATAATGTATCTTGTCACCCTAAATCATAATAATAACGCAAATATTAGTATCATTATGAAGCATATGACATAACAGAAAAATAATGAACAACTTGAAATAGTTGGATAATTGCATAAACTCATCTTCTTATCCAACAATACCATCTCTATGGTACCAAGTATACTCGCATTATTAAAGCTAGGAACAATCCACAATTTAACAATTCTGACCATTAAATTGATATTTTCACAACAACAGAAACAACATCCACATTAACAAATGTAGAAGCCATGTAGAGCAAATAAGAACAACACTCAAAAGTTCAAAACAAATAGAGAACAGAGGGACAAAGAAAGCTATGAGTCTGGATCAGTGGTAAGTAAAACATCGTGGGCAAGCAAATTTATAAGCAACCAACCATGGCTTAAATTTCAAAAATAGAAGAACATGGAGGGAAAATATGCACAGGAGGATTTGGTGCCAATTTAACTAACAATCTCCACCTAATAGTGTATACAATCGAAAATTTCCCTTAACATTATACAATCAACAACAATTAAAGACAGAGCAATTGACCACAGGTTGGTCAATATTATGCAGGCTAAATCCAAAAATATTATGGATTATGCATCCAATACAAACAAATAAATGCACCACCAAATAAACAACAAAAGAGGATTACAATTATGGAAACAATGATAACATATGTATTAGTAATCAATAAAGCAAACAAACACTATTTAGGAAAGTCAAACCCAATCGCATAGCACGTATAGCAATCAACTCACTAAGTGGGGTACACATACAGATGATAGAAAATTTAAAAAGAAAAAAAATGATGCAGATTACAGGATAAGTTTGACATGGTTTCCAATGAAGAAATAAGAAAGTTGAATTGTTTTTTAATCCTTAACCAAAAAAAAATTTCTTTGTCAGAAAGATCCTTACAAAAAATAAAACACAAAAAAAATTTTAAAAAATTTTTTTGGTCAAAAAAAGCCTTATAAAATATAAAAGCAAAAATAAAATAAAATAAAAGGAACTTTCACAAACATTGGGAGGAACAAAAATGATGAAACAGAAAATTTGGAGAAGAACCAATCGAAAGTAACCCGTTATATAACAAGCTCTGCAATCATCTTCCATCATGGAAGAGTTAAAAATCACAGTTAAAAAATTTGTCAAAAGAGTCCTATAAAACAAAAAATAGAAAATAAAAAGGATCTCCATAACCATTGGGAAGAACAAAAACAAAGAAACGGAAATATTTAGGGGCAAAGAGATTTTCGAATGCAACCGCTTATATAACATAGATCTGGAATCAACTCAGATCATGGAAGCGTGTGTTGGTCGAGGTGCTGCAAATAATCTGTGGATTAGAAACGGAACAGAAAAAGAAACATAAGGAGAATCGTTCAAATACATTATTCTCGAAAAGGATCTTTAAAAAAAGAAAGAGTTCTGACAATATGAACTAAAAAAGGGAAAACGAAGCGATGGGTAGAAAAAAATAGAGAAAAGGAAATATTTGGGATCTTTCAAAAAGTTAAAAAAGATAGGGACCATACAAAACTTAAAAAGAAATGATATGGCAATGAAATAAAAGAAAAAGGAAATATCTGGATCTTTCAAAAAAAATAAAAAAAGAGATCAAATAATATAAACTAAAAAAAAAAAGAAAACAAAGCAATGGGTAGAAGAAAACAGAGAAAAGGAAATATTTTAGATATTTCAAAAAAAAAAGTTAAAAATGAAAGAGACCATATAATCTGAACTAAAAAAATTAGAAACAATATGGAGAAGAAATCAAAGAAAAGGAAATATTTGGGATTTTTGGAAAAAAGTTAAAAAAAAGATCAGAAGAACTAAACTAAAAAGAAAATATAAATGATGTGGAGAAGAAAACAAAGAAAAGGAAATATTTGGAATCAGAGATCCTGATGGAATGCAAGTGGATGAAGACAAACTGCATAGTAGATGTGATCAGAGTAGTTTTTTGATAACAAATTATGGGTAGGCTTTGGGCTCTGTTTTGGAAAAAATGGTTTTTTAGTTTGTAGCCTCTCACTATCTCTGCCTTGCTAACCCAAGCATGCATGAGAAAAGAAATGAGGAGCCTGGGTATTGTTAGATGTGAGAGAGGCTCATGGGGGTTTTTATTCTTCACTCAGGTGGTTTCACTACATGAAGCCACGTTACTTCATCCTTGGGGAACTTGCAATGTTGGATTTTCATTTAATGTTAATGTGGTGCGCTCAAAAGGCCCAAAAATCGATCCAAAAAACTGAAAAATTCAAAAACCCAACATTTCAGGATGGGCTTTTCTTATCGTTGGAAATTGTCCACGTGGAAGAGAGATGAGAAATGGACCTTGCACAAATTGTAGCCTTCAGGTGATTGTTGTGTTTAAATGTTACTGTTCTCTTCCATGTATTGAGTCTTTGTATTGTGAGCAAGGTTCTTTTGAAGACATTGAATTAGTCTAGGGTTTAGAGGCTTCTGTCAATGAGGATATAACTATATAATAAATATATATTTATATAAATATATATACAAATAAAATATATGTCATAAAATAACTAAAAAATAAATTAGGCATCAACAAAACCCATAGAACATAACATAATTCATCTCTTAATCAAAATAAATATTATCCATATGGATCAAATCTCTCAAGTTACTATTTCCCATATTAGAAAAGAAAAAAAAAGGAAATATGAGATTTTAGGCCTTTTTTTAAAAAAGAAAACCCAAAATAATGCAATTTTGCATTTTTTACAAAATAAAAAACGTTTCAACCGATTTTTGGCTTGGCCTTGCCCTGTTATTGGTTCCCTTAGCTCTAGTGGTTCTGGGCGTTCTTTGCAAATGATTTTCAAGTCCAACCCAAACCAAGGAAGTTTCCTTCTGCCAGCCGAGGCTTCTCCAATTTTTAGAACATTGATCGTGAGTTATCTAAGAGAAAAGGTAACAAAAGGAAGACCGTTGCCAAGTTTAAAAGTGGGGATTGTAAACTCGAGGAGGGAGATTCTTTCACTTCACTTCTGAAATAGGATCTATAAAGGAAGGGATTTTTAATGTGTACATAGTTAGTCACTGAAGTTAATTTGAATTAGATTAGAAGAATTCTGATAAGAGTTTTTGTACTGAATTCCATTCACTTATATGCAATTTAGACAATCGTGTCATTTTCTGTTATAAAAAACTAAAGTTCCTATTTGCAAAATTTAATGCTCCTGTTACTATATTTTTTTACATATTTAACTTGGGTTTTATTTGATCTCATTTTAGAGAGTAAAGTAAAGGATTATACTTTTAGATCAATAAAATTAAAAGTGAAATCCTTTTTACTCTATCGATCTAAGGGTGAATTTATTCATTTTACTCTATCATTTTAGAGTATTCAAATACAGTAATTATATCAACTATATTTAGTTGTATTAGTACCTGGAAAAAAAATGCAACCTGATGGGTAACTATTTTTATAACGGTGATTATTTTTATTACTTTTATATTATAGTCCTAAGAAAATGAAAAAATTATGCATAAATAGTTAAAATAATGGAGCTTCATAGACACAATACGTAAATTAATTTTGTGCATAGTATGTTAGTGTATACATCACTTTATGTTGGATTAATGGTCAAATTAATTATATTAGATATGACTGTTAATGAAAATTTTTACCGTGAATTTTTTCCACTAATTAAGAAAGTAAGACTTAGAAAAAACATCCTAAAAATTTATATTTCTATAATATTATAATATATAACATTTGATACAAGGGTATTTATTCCTAGTAAAATAACAATGATATAGAAAATACGGCTTCAAAAATAATGAAATCTTACTTTAGCTAATTAATCATACTACAAAAATGTAAAAGTCAAATCTAATTCATAATTTTATGCCTAAAAACTTAAAAAATGTGATTGCCCAGCAAAACGCTAGTGATGAATATGGCAAAAGACGCAAGAGAAAAAGAAAACGAAGAATAATAACGTGTGCTCACGGTACATGAGTTGGTCATCCCCGCAGCGGAGCTTTATCCCCTTCGCTTTCTACTTCAAAAATCTAAGTAAACCTTTAAATGAGTTGGTCAAAAAAAATTAATCCCACAATTATCGGAAGCTATCCTATTTATTCTTTAACTTTTACAAATCCTTCAAAATAAAATTTCATAATAAAATCCGATTGCATTGTTCGTCTTAAAATTTTTTTCCACGCTCATACACCTACGAATACCTCATACCTCCATTTCCTCCTCCATGCCCTTAACCTCCTATACCTATTCTTCACTTTCGTCACTTTAATTGTGCCAATCCTATCGTCAATAAAAGAAGGAGCTGCTTTGTTTGGATTTAATCTACAAAATTTAATGTGTTTTAATAAATAAGTGTGATCCCCCCACAACATATCCAACCCCCCCTTTGTTCAAAATCTAAAAAACCACTTTGATTTTCATTTTCATTTTCATTTTCCGACGCTCATCACGAAACACCAAACCCCATTTCCTCCTCCTCCTCCTCCTAACCTTCTCTCGTTTTGTGCCTCCTTTGTCTCTCTCTACCCGTTGCGCCCATCCTTCCAATCCCCTAACCAACCAAGCCCCCTTTGCATTCCCAACCTCAACCCCCCAATTCTCTTCTGATCCACCTCCCACAGGTAACGTAACTCTCTCTCCAATTTGTTTTATATAAGGTATTTATTGCTATGCAATGCATGCTTGCAAATCGTGTTACTCTGCTAATAATTCCTTTTTCTTTTTTTTTTTTTTGATTTTTTTTTTAATTCAACAACGGATGATTGATTAATTGATCTCTATGTGCATATAATAATAAACTTTTGGGATGTGTGCATTTTGTTCCTGAATGCAAAAGTAAACTCCAAAAAAGAAAACATAGAAATTATTATTTTTTAAGTAGAAGATGGAGAGGAAGGGATGAAGAAAAGTGAAAATCCACATAGCAAAGGTAAGTGATGGCTAGAATAGAAATATATCCTTGGAAGGCTCTACCATTTCTCTGGAAAGATTGAGCTTTGAAGTCAACTACTGAAATTTGAAGACATTCTATTGTAGGGTGGGAGGAGTTATTACATTGTTGACATTAAGGTTCCGAGGTTTGTTTTAGTCTTTGATTTAGGGTGGAGGAATGGTTTGTGGGGTTTGAAGATTGGTTTTGTTTATACAAGGTTGAGTTATTATTAAGTAATAAAGGGGGTGGGATGTGAGGACTAAATTGGTTTTTCCACTGTGACTGAGGCTTCAGATATTTTGAGTTCTTTTTCTGGTAATGGCCAGAAAATGTTGTAGGGACATATGTTCTGTTCTTTATCAGGATGGGCTGGAATTAATGTTGCAGTGAGGATTGAGGAGGGAATGGGGAGAATGATGACGAACAGTAAGTTTGGGGAATAAAGCAGGAAGAGACTATACAGAGAAAAGAACCATGACTTTTCAAGCCTTAGGGAGTGTTTGGTACATATGAAGCCTATCCATGAAAACTTATTCCCCATTTTTACCCCCTAGCCAAACACATCCTAAGTAAAAGTACCTTCAGAATACTTAAATTCCCATGAAATACGCCTAAAATGTTACCTTTTTAAGGTTCTTGAATGTAAAAGTACTTTGGCACCAGTCTGTTGTAAATAGTTATCTCATAAATGGTTATCCAAATATGGAGTCAATTTTTAATTTATTATATTGCTACATGAATGATAGTTATGGCCAGATAATAGAGTTGTTTTATGATTGTTTAATTTTCTATCATACTGCTTTGTAATCTTTATTAAAGTCTTTGGAGATTATTGTTTCATATCCATGTTCTATAGAATAGTAAATTGACTTGCAAAGTATTCTAGACTAGTGGGGCAGGGGTATCTGTAAGGATGAGTTTGCAACAAGTAGGGCAGCCTAAATCATCTAATGGATATGGCCGTCGGAAATCTGAGAAAGAAGGAGCAACTAAGTCTGATAGTAGGACTGCATCTGGAAAATCAAATACCAGCAGAGTAGCACATGCAGGTGAATGTCTGACCTAGTTTAGTTACAATTTTCTATTATACTTACTACTGTACTGATATTTATTGTTACTTGTGCAGTGACTGGCAGTAAAGGTGGTAGTTATGAGAGTCCTTCAAGTGATCGACTAGTATATGTAACAACATGTCTTATTGGGCACCAGGTGCAAGTCCAGGTGAAAAATGGATCTATATACTCTGGAATATTTCATGCAACAAATACTGACAAAGATTTTGGTATGTTCGGTAATATTCATTTTTATTGATTTTGGTGATATTGAAGGAAATAATATGTCTGTGTTGTTTAGCTAAATAGATTATTGGTTCCTGTTTTTATTGCTCTTTTTATAGATCATAGAGATTTTGACTTTTTTTTTAACTGCTTATATTGTCAACATTGCTCTTTTAGGAATCATTTTGAAAATGGCTTGCCTGACAAAGGATGGCTCTTTGCAAGGGCAGAGGTCCGGTGTAGAATTTGTCAGCACGGCTCCTTCTAAGACGTTAATTATACCAGCAAAAGAACTTGTACAAGTCATAGCAAAGGTTTGATACTCTGCATGTATTTGTGGTGTACTGGGAAAATTATGGTAGTAATTGCTATATATATTATAATTTGGATTCTTAATAGTGATGGATGGTGGAAATGTTTTTGTTCAGGATTAGCTGAAGTTTCTTTGAACACACATTCAATTTTTTTGCTGATGTTACTTGTTGTGTCATTTTGGTAGGACGTTGCTGTTACAAGGGATGACCAACCTATTGAATCTCACTCTGATATGCATCAGGAGATCATGGTTGATTCAGTAATTTTAATCTCGGAATGTTGAGATAGGGAGATTACAACGATGGGTACCTGATGAAGATGATCCACAATGCCCTGAGCTGGAAAATATCTTTGATGGCCCTTGGAATAGGTGCTTTTACATTTCTCTTATTATCCATATTTAAAAGGGTATTTTATAAACATGCATTTGCTTTTGCTGGATCCTGTGCAAAGCTGTAGTTTTATGGCACTAAGCTGCCCTATGTTTTTAGAATTGTTTGTTTGCTTGAAACCTTGACACCTTGATGCATGCTGCTCAGCCCCATTTGTTATTCTTTAAAATATGAAGTTGGCTTAGCGATATGTAAATTTTTTTTACCTGCAATAAGAAGTATATTACAAATAGGATATCAAGTATAATATGTAGATGTATCAATGACATCTTTCTCCTCCATTTTTCAAATTACAAACACGGCATGTTGGGTATAAGGGCGTATCATTGATCATAGTAAAGTTGAATCAGCCTTGGACACTTGTTCTGTAAATTTGCCAATTGTTTCCATTTTCTCCAATCAACCTGATTCTTGTACTTTCTAATCACACATTTCATGTTCATATCTGTGATGTTTGGAACTAGATTCTTTTGTTTGGGATGGTTCAATTTGCTATGATTCCGTGCAGGATGTGTAGGTGAGTTGTTTCCTTTTAAAGCCTTTATAAAACTTTATTATTACCTATCAATAAAAAGAAGAAAACAAAAGATTGGTTGTCTTGTTTTCTTGTGGGGTCTCAATTCTATTCTCACGGGCTAAGGTCTAGGAGCATTTATGTATTTAGTTCTGAATCATTCTTACAATAGCAGAAAGGAAATAGGGTTTTTGTTGTAGGTTCTTAATCTTTAAGACAAGGTTGAATTGAGTCTATGACAGTTTTTTTTTTTAATCAATAAAGAGTCTATGACATTGTTACTACTGTTTTTATATCCAAGTTTTTATTTATTTATTTTTTTCATGCACCAAAAAAAATAAAAATTCTTCACAGCTTAGTTTTGTTTTCCACTGACAATTATCTTTTTTCTAGGGGATGGGATCAATTTGAAACAAATGAAATGTTGTTTGGTGTAAAAAGCACATTCAATGAGGAACTCTATACAACAAAGCTTGAGAAAGGACCTCTGATGAAAGAATTGGAAAAGCAAGCTATAAAAATCGCAAAAGAAATTGAGGGTGAGGAAACCCAAGATCTTCATCTGGCAGAGGTTGGTGTGGCTTTCTTTTTCCCCTTCCCCTTTGTGAGTTCCTGTAATTTTTTACTTGATTTCCTCAAACGCGACTTTTCTCAACAGGAAAGAGGTCTCTACCATGATAACTTTGATATTGATGAAGAAGCCAGATTCTCTTCCGTGTATAGGGGTAAAGGTGTTGATGATAGTGGATATGATGAAAATGAGGACACACTGTTGGATTCATGCAATTCTGAAACATTTGATGGTGTCTCTGGTTCAGTCATTAAGAGACTGGGTGAAATAAGTGGCAGAAAAGGCAATGGAGCTCAAACATGGTCAAATTTCTCCTCTATGGTATCTCCTCAACCAGTATTTAATAAGTGTTGCATTGCATCTTAGTGAATCTCAATCATATGTCGCCTTGGATATCACTAGCAAGTCCTTTATTAGCAAACGACAATGTGTTTGTGCATAACTGATTTTAGTAAAGAATTTCTTTTAGATCTGCTGGTATACGGAAAATTTTCAGTTTCATAGGCTGCTTCAATATTGTGGTTCTACCATTTAAATTGCTACTAGTTCAAACGTAGTCTTATTAATCCCATCAAGACTAAAGCGGGAGGGCGTGTTAGAAGTTTGGGAGTCAAATGGTGTTGCTGGGTAAGTGGTATATGTATGTGTATGTGATGGTGTGTGTGATAATATTGCTTTTCCAACTTTGATCTTTTTCTCTTAACTGAACTTGAAATTTTGAGTGAGTGAGTGAGACAAACTAATTTGACAAACATTTGCTTCTTTGTGCCCTGAGTTCACAGCTGTCCATCCAGAAGTACTTTACTTTTATTTCCCTCTTCTCATAATGGGCTGAACTTATGTAGAAGATTCTGATTAATGACTAGGGAAAATTTTTAGATCTATAAATGTTATGCATTACAATACAATGCGCCCTGTGTGTGTTTAAATTGAAAAGAAATATTATTAGATAAGAAGGGAAAGTTATAAGGGAGGATAAGGTATTCCCCAAATGCAATCACAATGCTAAAGGAAACAACAATAACCAAGCCTTGTCCCATTAAGTGGAGTTATATGGATCAAATAATTTCATGGTGTCCTATTGTAATTCATGTCAATGGAATAGTGTGTTCAGAGTGGTATTTGAACCCATGCCCTTTCGGACCAGAGCCTTAATTTGGCACCTTAGACCAACTTTACCATCTGAAGTGTGATCACAATGCAAAGGGAAATAAAAAATAAAAAATAAAACCCTCGCAGGACTCCACTCCACAAAATAAACACATCCGAATGAGAAAACAGAAAAGGAACCACTACAGCTTCCCCGAAAACCTTCTAGGAAAGCCCCCACAAAACATGGGCGATAAAAGTGGAAAGCTGAGAGAAAATAAACAAAAAATAACATTTCTTTTTCCTTCAAAGCTTCAAAAGAAGAACATAATTAAGCCTTCTAAATACTTTAGGCCCTCATAATTTTGCTGTTGTTGTTAATCTTTGAAGTTCCCTTTCTACCTTGTCCTTTGCACTATATATATTTGGCAAGAAAGCCACCTTTGTCCCCATGGAGTCAAGAGGTGATTGTTTATCATTCAAACCAGTTGCATTGCTTAAAAGGCCTAATAAAAATTACTAACTCATCCAATGCCCCTCACTCAGCTTTTTGACAACTGGGAAAGGTAGAATTCCCTTTTCAGAATCAGCATTAATAGAGACACCTCATCAAAGACAATGCTGGTATGGGTTAATTGTTAAATGTAGTGATTTTGCAATCGGTAAAACCTCTTGTGATGGTAGTATTGGTAAAAGTAAACAGTCCTTTGAAATATTAACCAATAAATAAATAACCTGGCAGCAACCAGTTGTGTGCAAAATGCAGTTCATGTCAGATGTTGCTTTTGTTCTGAGCCTTTGGTTTCACCTCCCTCCTTGCTTATAAAGTAATTATTACCTAGTTCAGCATATGATATTTCATGTTACTTTTGTGCACAGGATCACTCACTGTCATCTCAGTCAAGTACTGGTGTGGATTTAGGCCGTTCTGGTTCTAATGATCATGCTAAGCAATTAGCATCTGAACCCCCTAACCAAAGTCACTCATTTCCTGATGGGCAAAACAGGTGTTTATTGACACTTGCTTTTCTGTGTATGACTACTTGTTTCCACTGTGATTATTTGTATTGTTTTTCCTCAAGGATGCCTTTTCAGAACATAAAAATGTAATTTGTGATGAATTCTCAAATCCACTAAACTTACAGGATTCAGGAGAACTCAGTCAGTGATCCACATGGAGCCAATGGCAATACCACTGAAGAAAATCAGGTAGTGAGTTGAGTTTTCAGTGTTACAATTGTCATACTCATGTTTAATTGAATATCTTGCATGAGATTGCTGTTATTCTTAAACTCCTAAATCTCATTTCTCTTTTCCTTGTCATCAATTGATGCAGCAAGCTGAGGATGTCCACCCATCAAAATCTGAAGGTTTGTAAAATCTCTTTCTCAGCTCCCTGCGAATTGATTAGATCAAAAACATTATGCCTGAAACTAATGTGAATTAAAAATGAATCTCATTTAAGTGGCTATTCAGTTTATCATAAAAGTACTGAACCTTTCAGTTTGTACTCAATTGCACTTGTGAATGGCAGCTCTCATCGACATTTTGATTTTCATTTTAGTGGTTAACACCTGATCCTTTCATTTTGTATGTATTCCTCTTATATTAGAAATTGTGGTGCAGATTTACAGTCACCGTATAACTTGAAGAAAGATGGTGCTGATAAGGTGGAATTATCACCTCATACCACTTCTTCTGCTCCTTCAGGTCATAGTTCATCAAAGACAAATGAAAAAACTGGGTCACTAGGGGAGTTTACTGAAGGTTCATCATCTGCCAAAGCTAATGGGGAGACAAAGGTTGCAAATTCATGTGGAAGACCAGGTAGTTCTGCATCATCTGGTCCTGGTCTCTCGCCAAGTTCTTCGGCTGGCTCACTGTCTTCTGAAAGATCGACTTTGAATCCCAATGCCAAGGTGTGAAAGTTCAAGATTGACTTTTCAAAATAGGAAATTGCTCTTAAAAATGCAGGTCTTTCTTTTGTGTCAACATAAACTCTGGTTGTTTATATTACTGACATTTTTGTTGTCCCTTTGATGTTGTCAGGAATTCAAGCTCAATCCTAATGCGAAGAGTTTTATTCCATCTCAAACTCCTGTTAGACCCCGCTCCCAGTGTCTGATGGTTCTTTCTATTTCCCAGCTAATGTAAATATGCCAACCATGCCCATGAGTATAGGAGTAAGTATTCTGTGGAAGGATATTCCTGATGGAGTAAGGGAAATGTGTATTATACTATTATAGCAAGTGTTTCAACATTTTCATCCATTTCCTGTGTAGGATTTCTCTTAGGCCTTAATCCATCCATTCGAGGAAGCTGTGTGTGTTTTCGTTTTTTTTTTTTTGGTACAAAATAAAAAAATTATTGGGGGAATGTGTTAGGTCTCTAAATATTTGATGTTAAGGCTATATTTTCTGTAGGGATACGCATGTTTCTTAAGGGGGCTTATACAGGCAATGGGTAAGGGATGTAACTTACTCTGCTAATGTATGTGGGAAATGGGTAATGGGTTTTGTAACTAACTCTTGCCATCTAAGCAGAGAGAGAATATTCTAATTGGTTAAGGGAGAGCCTATATAGGCAAGGGGAGGGATACTAGGGGGTATCTCAAAATTGAAATTGGGACTTGGGGAGAGCAGTTGGGTCTCCTCTAATACCCAGCAACCCTTTATTTCTTTCATTTTGTGATTAATACAAATGGAATCTTACATATAGATTACACAATATGTTTCCATTCTCTTTATTTAATACTATGATCCTAGCAGAAGGCTACCTGATTCCAAGGTTAGGGTATGCCACAAGCCTCAGCAAGGGCCTACAGCTAACTGCAGTGCTTATAGATCGCCTGCAAAAGGGGATTGCTGTTATTAGGAATCAAATGAAAGTCTTTCAAGCGAAATGTTTCGACCTTTTACCTGTTGAACTTCCCCCATTTGCAGCAATTGGGTTTTATCATGATGCTAGAGTATTCCAGAAGCTGAAGTTATATACACCTTTAGCTAGTGACAGTGTTATAGAATTTTGGTAGTTTCTATTTGAGTTAATGCTTATTTTGGGTTTATGACATGTATATATTATTATGATTAGATAAGAGTTTCATAAAAAACGAAGATGTTTTATTCTGGAACCTTGTCATTAGGATTCATGTTTGCTGCCATTAGGTTTACTACATGTCTGTCGCCTGTAGTGAACTGATATTGGATATTCAGATTGATTGGTACTTGATGTAATCTTTCTGTTCCTACTGTGGTGGTGTGGAGGTATTATCCAACGATAGTTGTCATAATATTAACTTCAGTGGCATGAATTACTTGATGAGTTTTGGGATGAAAAAGATGTATGTTAGTAATTGCTTGTTTGCATTGTTTTAAATCTCTGGACACCATACTTTGACACAATCTCTTGCTGTTGGATAAGAAAATCTGACTGGTAGTATATCTAAGACTATATGGTCTAGTACTATCCTCGGAATTGGAGATTATATTTGTAATTTATTATGATGAGTCTTCTTCCTGAAATGAAAGTTTGCATCCTTTCCCTTTTTAAAAAGATGTATAATGGCATATCCTTCATTGGATAGTTGCCTTCATTAATTGGGAAGCTAGCATCTTTTGTCCCATCTTTTATAGCCGAATTTACATTGGAAGGGTGGACATTCGATTTCCTATGAGATATATGGAAAAGGAGTGTGTAATAATAAGATGGAATTGCTTCCTTAAAGCTTAGTGAGAAATTGCACTTGCAGCATCGAATTAAAATTTAGAACATAATGATTAAGTGCCGAACAGACCTAGTCACTCCATAAGAGACCATAGAATTCTTAGTATGAGCTAAAAGTTGTACACTTGTACTTAATCTGAGATGTTGCATATGGTGTGCAGGTTGGAACTACTTTTACTGGGGCTGGGCCAACCTATGATATATAATCCACAGGTAGCACAAATGCCATCCCAAGCATACTTTCATCCAAATGGGCCGCAGGTGGGATTTCGATCGTAGTCTCTTCATTCTTTTTTTAATGTGCATATTGATGCTTCAGAATAATTACTTAATACTATTAATCTAATTGCAGTATGGACAGTTTCTTGGTCATCCTAGGCAAGTTTTATACATGCCGAATTACCTTCCTGTAAGGATTCACATCTTTGAATCTCTCTCTCTCTCACATGTATTCCTGCTAGTTTTTATTTAAAATGTTTATACTTTATAGTTAATTTCCCTTTTCCTTTATTCTGGATTGAAGGCATCAAACATGTATGCTTTAATTTTGTTTGTCTCACTTCTCCTGGCTTTAACATTGTGGGAAAGAAAAATGATAAAATCAGTTATCTCAATAACTTAATATATGCTGATGTGTCGACATCATGGATGTTGGTCATTTTTCCCTCAACAATAATGGAGTAGGACTTCTGTCCATTTAGGCATCTGATGGGAATTTGAACGATCTTAGCCACCATTATAACCTATGTGGGCAAATTTTCTGTTCAGTTTTTTGGGAACTCAGTCTTCGTGTTCGGTATTTTACAGGAAACGCCATATAAGGGGCGGGATTATTGACCACATGGTTGACTGCATTCTTGGCAAGTCGCTTTTTGCCTGAAAAGAATAAACTGTGGATGGCTTAGAGAGTTTCGAATGATGAAGATATCAGCATCTTGTGGGAGGATTCCCATAACAGTCTGATAATTTCCGGACAAGCTGGCCCATTCTGGGATATAAATTAATGATCTTGTATTAACCCATATATCTTCTGGGATTGCTAGGTTTTCGATGTAGTAACTTAACTCAGATTGACCTTTTTTTCCTCAGTATTATTATGTAACATGTAGTTTAATTCGTGTCTCCCCCTTTTAATTACTACCCATTTATTTTTTACTTTTAAGTCATGTCTGCACTACAACCATAAGGAAACAGGTACATTTGCTGTGTGTTTTTAATGACTTAATCATCTGAGTGTAGACTAGTGGCTAGGACATTGGATTGCTTTAGAAACTTGGCGTATTTTGACGTGGCTACCATGCAAGTGTGAATGTGTGAACATGAATAAATCAAATAAAGATTTCGGAGGTTGCCGACTTACGAAGTATTATATCAGAAGAAAAATAATTACAAAATTCAATAAGATGTTTTTGGTTGAATTTAAAGCACCTTGTCAAAATGCATCTGATATGAGTTAAAGCAAAATGAAGTCAAGAAGATGGTATTAGCACAGGCCCACGCCAAAAGACTTTAGATGCTAGGGTAACTAGTACTGAGCTGGCAGAGATTTGCTAAACTAGTTATTACAAGACGGTATAACTTGACAATTGGATTTCACATTTTCACAGCCGTGAGGGAGTTGATAAAAGTATAAAAATAAATGTTATTTATCATTGGATTAATAATTTCTATTATATGTATATTATGTGAATTTTAATATTATTTAGGAGTGATAAACTCTTCACTTTTATATTTTACCAATCTATTTATTTTAGGAGTTAATTGAAAAATGCACTTCTCTTTTTTAATCAAATTATAATTATGAGTAAATTTAGAATTTCCTCATTAATTATTATCTAATATTTCTTAGCTAATGCTCTTTTTCTATTAGCCAACCGAGGTTAGTTTACTAATCAATTTTTTGGTCATGCATCATTATAATTTGGATTCAATTATATGGTTTTTCTTATTAATTAGAGATCTATAAATATTTTCGTTAGCGTTTGATTGGTCGAGGAGACACTCTGAGCCTAACTATGTGAGTTTTCTCCTTAATCTAAACATTAATTTATAAAAAAAAAAATTCATTAATGTTAAACTACTGGTATTATATATGCTTGGTATATATTATTTTTTAGACAAATTACACTTACTTTCTTTGATATTTGTTAAAATATAATCCACCTTATTCTTAGTACGTTGAACCATCCACGACTAACACCATTAAGTGTTAAATCTCAATTCCCATGTATGCCCTCACTTGTTTACCATGTAAGCCCTTCCTTCACGAGCTTCAACAAGGGCCCCACACCCTTCCTCGCCGCCGGTGACGACGCAGAGGAGTCAGGAGACGTCGCGGATGGAGTTCTCGAGAAGGGAGGAGGTCTTGCGGAACGCGCAACCAGGGATGATGGTGAGCACGCGCTTCACGAGGCCGCTTGGTGCGACACTTGAGGACTAAGGCGTGGGCCCTATCGAGGGCTGCTCGGCCTCCTCGACGATGCGGTGCGCTGTCAGCTTCTCGCGTCTTGGACTTGAACGAGCTGGCCTCGTCGGCCACCTTCGCCACTTGGTCTGCCCGGTGGATCGGTTTTGCGAGGATTTGATCACTATGCCTGCCATGGAGGGAATCTGTTTTTTGGGTGAGTGTGTGATCTGATTATGGAGAGTGGTGTGGGAATAAGGATTGGAATGGGATAGGAGTGCCACATAAGATGGCGGGTTGGATTGTGCTTGTGGGATATGATTCACGGGCAGAGGGTGGTGTGATGAGTTGTTTGTTGTGTGGAAGAGTGTCTCGTGGTGGAATTGAAGATAGGGAACTGGGGATTTGAAGTTTTAAGAGGTCAAACACGATTGGTTGCTCCCTCAATCTCCTGGCTTTTATAAACACCGACCACAAGCCAACCATGGTGGATGTGAAACCAACCATTTAAATTCAGAGCATTGTTGCAGTTTCTTCGAATAATGATCAGCACCATTTTGTTAGTGTGTTGCGATTTCTTGGAATAATGATTAGTACCCTTTTGTTAGAGAGAACTTATATGGATTCAATAATACTTAACAATAGATAATTGAACCAGAAGGTGATCTCAACTTTGGATCAGAAGCTCCATTCGTTTTAATCAGAACGTACAGGCATCTATGCTGAGGGAATTTCAACAATCCAGCACTTGTGATGGTTCGAATGTCTATTGTTCTTTTTTTTTTTTTCCCACTTAACGATTGAGGGCATATATGGAGATTGAGGTTTAATACTTAACAGTGTTGGTTATAGATAACAGCAGAGTTAGTTGTGAATGTCAACAAGAGAGGTGAGTGTAAGTTGTATAACTAAGAAATGTGTGAGTTTGTATTTTGACAAATTTTAAGAGAGATAGGATAATTTGTCCTTATATTTTTAATAGTAGTTTAAGGGAATTATTTGTCTATTACTACTCATATTAATTGTTCTCATTTGCTAAAATTAAAGTTTCCTTAGAATATATTTAAAATTTTGAGCTTATAGTGTACAATACACTATAAGGTTATTGTAATAGTTAGCTTGAAAACAAATCAAAACTAAGTTGAAAATTGTGTATTAGAATCTCAATTTTTTATTATCACTTCTTATTTATTATTTTTTATTTGTGACATTTCTAAATACCTTTAATTAAAAACTTATTTTCTATTTTTAATTAATATATTGCTACTATGATAATTAAAATTTATACTTGATAATTGTACAAATCAATATTAAACTTAAAATTTAACTATAATTAAACTTCTAGCATAATAGAAACTCCGTCACTTAAATATAATGTTTAACTTGAATTTAAAAGTGTAGTTAAATAAAAATCAAATAACTTGCAAATTTAATCAAATATAAAATATAACACCTTTTGTTTCAAGTCAAACTGGTGCAAAAATAATAAATAAAATATCTCTTAATATTGCAATTCCATCAAAAGAATAATAATTCATAAAAAATCTATTTTCCCCTGCAACACCGTAAAACATTATATACATATTATGGGTTATAAACTCATTATGTCTTACTAAATATTTTTCTTCTTAAAGTTCAATCTATACCGCTTTGATATAAAAAAAGGAGAATAACAAATCATATGAGATATAAAATATACTCTACATTTGCCCCTATATGAGGATCCTGATAGAAAATAATATCAAACTAAAGATCCATTGCTACCCTCTATTATTTTAGATGTATGGTTCTTATAAATAATTAGGACTTAAAAGTAGGCTAAAATATTGATACCAAAACACTATCTTGCCATATATATATATATAAATCAAATTCTCAAAACATTGATATGGAAAAGCATATAACTTCACTAATCCTGATCAATCATGGATGAAATCAACAAATAAATAGAAACTTATAATGATCATCATTAAATCCCATCAAAATAAATTAAAGTATCAAGTAAAATAAATAAACTTTTTTGAATTTTAAATAAAAATACTTTTAGTTATAGTCGTAAATGAAATTAAGTGTTAATTGTTATCAATGAAATTAAATTGTTTTAGAACTATAAATTGTTTTATTTATTTTACTTGATACTTTGATTTGTTTTGATGAGATTTAATAATTGTCACTATAGTTTTCTATGTACTTATTGGTTGCGACTATGATTGATTAGTAAAATGGTAGACTTATATACTTTTTCATATCAGTGTTTTTGAAAATTGAATTCTTTAAGGGGAGTGTGTGTGTGTATTGACATTATTTAGTATGTCTTTTAATTAATTTAACCAAGTTTCTCATTACCTTTATATATATATATATATATATATATATATATTTATATTTGTAGGGGCAAATATTGTTAAAGACTTTAGATGATTTTTTTTTATGGAATTGCAATTTTATAAGATTTGTTACGTATTATTTTTTCACAAGTATGACTTGAAAAAAAGGCTATATTTAATATTTGATTAAATTTAGAAGTTATCTAAATTTTATTTGACTACACTTTTTAATTCAAGTTAAGCATTATATTTATGACATTTTTGTGTTATGCCAGAAGTTTAGTTATAGTTAATTTTTATGTTTGATATTTAAAACATCATAGTAACAATATATTAATTTGAAATATAGAATAAGTTTTTAATCAAAGATATTTTGAAATTTCACAAATAAAAATAAGAGATAAATACATTTTACCCCTTGAACTTTAACTCATATGCAATTTACACCATAACTTTTCAAAATGTGTATCGCGACACCTAAACTTTTCAAACCAAAATATCCTCAGGATAATTTTGCCAACTAATGAATATAAGATTTATATGCACTTAACCCCCTTGATATTTTTAATTTTTGCAACCTTACACCTTGTCCGATACCATGTGCAATTAACCCCCTTAATTTTTTTAGGGTGTGCAACTTGACACCTTACTATGACTTAAAGTTTTGCATTGTTTGAAAAAGTAGTTTTTTTTTGCATAGTTTGAAAAGTTCAAGGTGTCAAAATACACATTTTGAAAAGTTAGGGTATAAATTGCACATGACCTAAAATTCAAAGAGGTAAAATATATTTAACCATAAAAATAATAAATAAAAAGTGGCAATAGATAACTAAGACTTTTTTTTGGTACTTCGAAAATTATATTTATTATAATGAGGTTCAAATGAAGACCTCATGCATACTACCTAAATCTCACCACTAAACCAATTCTAGTGGCTTAGATTATTGAGATTTCAATACACAATTCTTAATTTAGCTTTGAAAATTAAAAAAAAACTAAATATTAAAATAACCTAAAGGGCATTTCAAGGATAGTCTAAATGGGCAATTAATATGGAGCCCAATAGACCACTCCTCTAGTTGAGTAGACTTTTTTTTTTTAATAAATTGGTTTTCTAGATCTGCTGCGCCTATCAACCCAATGTCCTATGGCATCCTGAAATCCCCAATAACCTATAGCGGTTCAGATTTTTCATTTTTCATCATAGGGATTCTTTTCTTTTTAGACTTTTTACACCAATTAAACTTCCGATAATGATATATATTTTCTTAAAAAAAGATTGAATAACATTAAAATACATGATTTAATTTAATATATTGATAATATAAAAAAATTTATATTATTCAAATATATTTTTTTGTTTTTATTTTTTCCCTAAACACCTAAAAAACAACAAAACAAAACAACTATGGATAAGCCACCCAAAATCATCAACTCGTAGAATGTATAAAATGGCCTCAGGGCCTCATAGAAAACAATTAGGCTAGTATCTCGATGGTGATCAAAAGAAGCAAGAAGATCCATAGTCGTGTTAGCCTCTCGAAGCACATGATTGATCTAATAACCTAACCCAAGCTCAAACCATCCAATGGGAGACTTGCAACGCCTCCCATATAAGGCTTCGAATGGTTCCATCTAGGTACTCGCCTGTTAATTGTTGTATGAGAACTCAATTAAGGGTAGGTGATCACATCAGTTTCCGAAATCTAGCACACAAGATTGTTCTTTTTATTTACGTCTATCTAGG
Source organism: Dalbergia oliveri (assembly GCA_030441495.1). NCBI lineage: Eukaryota > Viridiplantae > Streptophyta > Magnoliopsida > Fabales > Fabaceae > Dalbergia > Dalbergia oliveri. Next base: position 14,964,567 of record JAMLFY010000016.1, read on the forward strand.
GATGGAAGATTGTGGTCAGGTCCATATGCATCCCAAGGGACTCCTGAATGCCCTCCAGAACCACAATGTGTACTAGGATCCTCTCGCCCAATATGATGGATGCTTGAACATCGTGAAGTCTGACTATCTTGTCGATGTACAATGACATACTGTGTTGTACCGAAGGTAGTCTTCACTAGTAAGAAATGTGCTGACTTGGTCATCCTGCTAATATCACCCATATGGAGTTGAACCCTTTAGTAGTCTGAGGTAACCTACCACGAAGTCCATGATTATCCTCTCCCACTTCCACTCTAAGATATCTATTTGCTAGGGTAACCCTACTGGCCTCTAGTGCTCATCCTTGACTTGCTGGCACATCAAGCACCTAGCCACAAAGTCGCCAACACCTCTTTTCATACCATCCCACCAAAACAACTGCCTCAGATCCTGAGACATCTTAGATGACCCTAGATGTATTGAGACGCTGCATTGCGGACTCGTCCATCACCTTTCTTCTCAGCTCGCCCTCAACATCAATCGAAAACTTTACATTCTCGCCCTTACTAACATCCTCAACCAACTTAGCTAGCTTCTGATCTTCGCCCCACTATGCCTTGATTTGTCCCATCAAGATTGACTGAGCCTTGATGTGAGCAAGAAAAAACCCTTGTATCACTAAGCTGAACTAAACTCCCTCAACTTCCAACTTACGGATATCCTCCACTAACGCGCCTTACTGGCGCTATGTGGGCCAAATTACCCACTCAGCTCAAAGCATCTGCCACTACATTCACCTTCCCTGGGTGGTATGAGATTGTATAGTAATAATCCTTTAGCAACTCAAGCCATTCCCGCTATCATAGGATCAGATCCTTCTCTAAAAGATGTACTTCAAGCTCTTGTGGTCTATAAAGATCTCGCATGTCTCTCCATAAATAATGCCTCCAAATCTTCAAGGCAAAAACCACTACCGTTATTTCTAAGTCATGCGGGGTAATTCTGCTCGTGCTTCTTGAGATGCCGTAAGGCATAAGCTACAACTCGCCGCACCACATCAGGACACAACCAAGTCCAACTCTCGAAGCATTGTAGAACACCGAGAACCCACCTGTCCCTAAGGTAACACCAAAATTGGTGCCGTAATCAAGCATGTCTTGAGCCTCTGAACTCTCTTCACACTCTTCTGTCCATTGAAACATGACATTCTTCCGTGTTAACTTGGTCATGGGTGCTGCAATCCTCAGAAATCCTAAACAAATCACCTGTAATATCCTACCAAGCCTGAGAACTATGTACTTCAAAACGTAGGTCTAGGCCATTGCTGCACCACTTCCACCTTTTTCAGATCTCATTAGAATACCATCCTTAGACACTACATATCCAAGGAATGCCACCTGATTTAGCCAAACTCACATTTGGAAAACTTGGCGTACAACTCATTCTCCCTCAAAGTCTGTAGAACTATCCTCAAATACGCTCATGTTACTCATCACTCTTGGAATACACTAGGATGTCATCAATGAAGACAATCATGGAGTGGTCCATAAATGACTTAAACACCATGTTCATCAAATCCATGAAGGCTGCTGGGCATTGGTCAACCCAAAGGACATCACTAAGAACTCATAGTACCCATAGCAAGTCCTAAAGGCCATCTTGGGTATATTTTCATCCTTAATCTTCAGCGATATAACCAGATCGAGGTCGATCTTGGAAAGCTTGTTCCCCCTGAAACTAGTCAAAAAGATCATTAACGAGAGGCAAAGGGTATCGATTCTTGATCATCACCTTGTTTAATTGCCTAACTATACACATCCTCATCGAACCATCCTTCTTCTTAACGAATAATATTGGAGCACCCACGAAAAGCTACTTGGCTAAATGAACCCCTTGTCCAACAACTCCTATAACCGTCTTTCAATTCTCCTAACTCTGTTAAGCCATGCGGTACGAGAGTATAGAGATGGGCTTAACTCTTGGCTCAAGCTCTATCCCAAACTCTACTTCTCTCTGGTGGCATACTCAGCAAATCTTCTGGAAACTCATTAGCCACCGAATCGCACCCAAACTTGGTGTCTCTACCTCTATATCCCTGGCTGGAGTAAAAACCTATAACTTCCTCTATCCATCAACTGGAGAGCACTTATAGCTGATATCAAACTTGTTGGTGTCGAAAACCTTGTACCTAGAAACTCTCTTGGCTTATCACATGGGACTTCAAATCTCACCACCTTGCTATAACAATCAACCATGACATGACATGAGGCTAACCAATCCATACCCAGAATGATGTCAAAGTCAAACATGTCCAACACTATTAAATATACTAGTGCCTCCATGTCACCAACCTTGACTCCACACAGTCTATACACTATTTGAACAAGGAGGGGCTCTGAAGCTACCCTAACTAGAAATGACTCCCTAAGATCCTCATGGAATCTCCCAAACCGTACGGCAAATAATGGGTACACATACGAGTAAGTGGACCCCAGGTCAAACAACATCATGACATCGAAAGAATATACTGTTGTTATACATGTTATCACTTCGTTTGAAGCCTGAACATCTTGACAAGTCATACGAACAAATAAGGTTGTCTCCCACTACCTTGGCCTCTACCGCCTCCTTCGCTTAAACCTTGCTACCAAGGCCCCCAGCTCCATAGCCTATTAGAGCGATAGAGCCACCCTAGGCCGTCGACTAAGAGACTAAACTGACATGGATGGGTTAGCTGACTCCTGGTTGGAGGCTCCCTGAAACATTGGACACTCTCTACGCTTGTGACTTTGTTGGCCACACCCATTGCATACTGAGGAACCAAATAAACAATGACCCTTATGTCTTTTATCTTAAGTTAGGCATACTGGATAAGACTTTCATGAACCCTGTCCATTGTGTTGACTGCCCTCCTGGTCTAAGTTTGTGAGCTGGGGTGCCGGATGGGCTTTAAAAAAGTGGTCCTACACCAATAAGCCTCATAGCCTCTTGATGGTGACCCTTGCTCAAACCTACTTATCTCGAGAAAGAGCCATGAACTTTGGCCTTCTTGTTGGCCTTTGACATCGCCCGCTCCTCAAAACCACTCTCAAGACCAATTGCTATGTTTATAGCCTGAGCATAATCCATGGTCCGACGTGGGGCTCAAATGAGGAACATATCCTTGGGCAGACCTTGAATAAAATGTCCCACCTTAGCCGTCTCGTCGGTATCATGCTGGAGGCTACTTATGCTAAATGCATGAAACACTTATCATACTCTATAACCGTCATGCTTGGGGTTAACCAAAGCTTCAAGAAATCTTTGATCACCTTTGCCTATCGACTCTCTGATAGGAATCTCTTCATAAAGTCTTCCTTGAACTATTCCTAAGAGGGAGGGCTAGTGGTCCCATGCCTCCGAAACTCCTGATGCCACAACTCTACTTGGAATTTCAGTTAGAAGCTAGCCAACTCACAACTCTCTTTGAAGAACAATGGATGAGACTAACTATCTTCACTACCTACCTAAGGAATTCCTTGGGATCCTCAATCATCAAATGCTCATTGAAGATGGGTGGGTCCATCCTCTTGAAACACTCAGAGTTGAGTTGTTCGTGTCCCTGACTGGAGGTGGCTGCGAATTGCCCGTCATCACATCTGAGGTTTGCTACCATCTACTTGAAGGCTCTAAGGTGAGCACTGTCACCGATGCGTCACTCCTATGATGACGGTGAAGGCATGAAGGGTGTACAGGTAGCATGGTCACACCTGGAAAAAGGAGGACATATAACAAGATTATGAGTGCCAAGAAAGACAAACTCTTACTAAACCTAAACATGACTAACTCTTTCCTAGAGGCCTCAAATAGCACTACATCAATGCAAATGGGCACGCTTCCATTTACATAGATGTCATATTATTTGTGGACACTTACTTTAGTAATATATAGGGAAACCTAATGCTTTGATACCACTTTGTCATGACCCGACTATGAAATGTGATCGGCACATGAGGGATTGGGTCCCCATGGAAGCCTCTGTAACATGACCGGCTATTATGCATAAATAAATCAAATATATTCAAAATATCTCAAGTTCAACTGAAGTTCCATAATCTAAAAATGTTTCCAAAATACAAATCCTAAATATCAAACTGTAATAACCATAATCTGGGCCAAAGCCAAACATAATAATAAAATGACTGAAATCATAAAAATAATTAAAATAATATAATGCATGTCTGGATCCTGCCTACATAATTATTAGAGTACTACTAAACTACCATAACCTGTAATAAGCTTCACTCCAAAGCTCACCAAAGAAGCTGGAGGACTAGAAGGAGGATCTTGTGGTGCAATTGAACCTAGCGTACTGGAGGGGAAGAAAAAGAAAAGATGATTTCATCAAAACTTAGTGAGCGAGTCTCCACCCACAACTCACATAGAACAACAACAACATACATAACATATACATGCAACGTAAAAACATTTCATATATACCAATATATATAACTGTACTAAAAACAAAATCCAACTAAATCTATGGCAATAACTAGTAGAGAACAGATGTTCTATACATAAATATCTGAGCTTAGCTGAAACTAACCCAATGGCTAACCTAATGGGCACCTAACTTGGGTCCCATAATGGACACCACACTAGGTTCTTTACTATGGCTGAGTTATTCCTTTAGCGGACCACTTGATACCAAAGTTAACGATCAATCTTGTAGCGTTAACTCGTCATTCTGTTCTCTCTAATTATTATCTAAACACTAGTATTCAAATAATTCATTGTTCTTGTTGTTCAAATGACTCTTGGGTTCATACAATTTTCTAACTAATAAAATAATTCCAAACATGCATACAACAATTATAGTCCCATGAGTTTTCCAAAATAATTAATTTTCATGATAACTGCAAAAAAAATAATATTTCTAAAATTTTCATAATCCATAAAAGCATGTTTTCTAGGCATAAATCATTATGAAATTTTATAAATAATTTATATAATACTGAAAAATAATAATAATAACCAAAAGTATGGTCATGAGCTTAAACTCACTCACCTTTGGTAGCTATGAGTGTACTTTCACTAACAACTTGACCTTGGAGAGCAGGAATGACACCGATAATTGCCAAATAATATAATGAAAATATAAACAATTTGACTTTATCACCAAAACTGAGTTTGTAATGGTAGGAGGAAGAAAGTTGTGAGAAAACCATGCTTGATCACGCCTTAACACCTAAACTAGATGAAAGAGGAAGAACTGGCTAAATCCATGAAAATCATTTACCAGAAACTTGGGAGGAGGAAGAACGGAAGGAAAATGTGAGGAAGCAGAGGGACTGCGGGAGCAGCTAGGATGTCAATCCCAAGCCTAAGGAAGGGTTTATATAGAGTATAGGGCATTTAGTGGCAACTTGCGTCGTTTTACACAGAAGCTATCATGCGCACGAGCACTTTCTCCGTCCACACCACCTGACTGCAATGCTCTCTAGAAAGTTTGTTTATACAACTCTTGGGTTGTCATGCATATGAGGCCTTCCAGGCAACACAAGGTGGCCCTGGGACTCCTAAGGTTCTACTTAGACTTATTTAAGGATATGTGGACCCGGGCATTAGAAAGATTAGCAAGAAGGGGTATTCTTTTTGAGCTTCCTTGATTTGGGTCCTGAAATTACAAACAACATGGAATACACTCATGACACTTATCCTATTTGGATAAAAATCTATTTGCAAGTTTAGATCCCTAAGTTGTTCTATTAAGTCCATTTCTTTTATCATCATATGAGACATGTGTATGGATTTTCGACTAAGAGCATTGGCATTGGCTTTTCCTGATGGTATTTCATTTGAAAATCATAGTCCTTTAGGAATTTTACCCATCTTTGTTGGCTCATGATCAATGGAAACTTCAAATTGGACCCTATAAAGGTAGTGTCTCTAGATTTTTAAGGTGAATACTGTTGCTACTATTTATAGATCATGAGTTAGGTAATTCTCTTCATGAGGTCTTAATTGCCTTGAAGGATAGGCTACCATTTTACTATATTGCATAAGCACACATCCTAAACCTCTTTTCAATGCATCACTATAAATCACAAAATTCCCTAAGGAGCCAGCTATTTTTAATTCTGGTGTAGTGGTAAGTTTATCCTTTAATTCCTTAAAACTTGCATCAATTTTGGTCCAAATAAAAGGAATTCCTTTTCTGGTTTAGATAGTCAAGGGCATGGTTATTAAAATCGAAGAAGACTAGCCGATTAAATTAGAAATTGTGAACCAAGCATTAGTCTAGTCCTATTCTTCAATTAGATCAGTTTTACATTAGACTTGTCAAACATTGATCAAATCTTGGTTTAATTGAGGTAGACCAACTAGTCAATAAATCGCACTAAACCATGGACATGCCATCATGTGTGGGGTGGACTAGCATGTGTAGTGGGCAAGACAAAGGAATTTTAGAAAATAATTCCAACATTTCAACCACGGAATCGATACCATGACTTGGTGAAGAATGGCACACATCACAACCATTAAACCACCAACCAAATTTTGATAATATGTGCTTTTAATTATATATTCTATCTTTAGTTATGTTAAATTGTTTTTTTATATATTAATTTTATTAAATGTGGTTCAACTAGTGACCCAGTAATAACCTGATGCCCTAGCCAATTTGGTCACTAGGTAAAGTCTAAAAGTTATGGTCAAATGTGATGCTAACAAAGAGAATCCTTTTATGAACCTATAGTAATATCTAACCAATCCTAGAAAAGTTTGAATTTCTGTTATGGTTTTTGGTGGTTCCCACAGAGACTGCCTCAACCTTACTAAGATCTACTTCTTCACCTTCTTAATTAATTGCATGGCTTAAAAACTTAAACTCTTTCATCAAATAATCATATTTTTCTAACTTAGTAAACAATTGCTTTTCCTTCACAATCCTTAATACTATTCCCAAATGTTCTGCATATTCCTCTTTTGTTGCTAGTATATAAGGATATCATCAATAAACATCATTACAAACCAATACAAATAGGGTATGAACATCCTATTCATGTTGTCCATGAAGATAGGGGCATTTGTCAACCCAAATGGCATGAATAAATACTCATAATGCCTACATCTAGTTCGAATGTAGTCTTGGGGATATCCTTTACTTTGATCCTAATTTGGTGATATTCAAATCTTAGGTCAATATTTGAGAATATTGAGGCCCCTTCACTTGATTTATCAAGTCATCTATCCTATGGAGTGGATATTTATTTTTGATAGTTACTTTATTTAATTGTCTATAGTCTACACAAAACCTCAAACCATAGTCTTTCTTTTTCACGAAAAAAACAAGGAGATACACTGATGAACTATTTTTCTAATCATTTCTCAATTTACTTTTTCAATTCTCATAGCTCACCTGGGGCATCTTATAAGGTTCAATGGATATGGGTCTTTTTGGGATCAACCCAGTTAAGAACTCTATTCTCTTTTAGGGGCAAACAAGTAAGTTATGGTGGAAAAACCTATGGATATTTGTTTACTATAGAGATAGTTTCCAATTCTACCTTGACCTCGTTGTAGATGAAAAGGCGAACATATCCTTAAGCTCCTTTGTCAAAACATTTGCTTACTTTGGAAGCAGAAAGTAGTATAGACTGTGATTGGCTTACTTTGGGCTTAATTTATAGGAAAAGAAAATGATTTTTCTAAGCAACTAAAAGTCACATTGTTGGAAGACAACCAATCTATACCAAAAATAATATATAGTCGTTGTAAGGGTAGACATATAAGATTTGCAACAATAGATTGATTTTCAAAAGCAATGGGGAAATTTAAGCATGCATGAGAGGACCTTGCTTGATTCCTAATCATTTTCATTATTAACAAATCAAATAGTAAATCCAATGTTAGTATTCCTAATTTCTTCACACAATCATTTGAATAAAAGAGTGTGAGGCTCTAGAATCAAATAATGTAGTTAAAGGAAAATTATTAATGAGGCACTTACCTTATATCAGATTTGGGGACTGATTGGCTTCTTTACCAGAGTGTAAAAACTCTTCCCTTGGTCTGAGGTTTTGAGGAAGAACCTGCACCTATTCCAACTTTGCAGTCTGGATATATGTCCTGTTTGTTCAGGAGTAGCACACTCAATGTCCAAACGTCATGGCTAGCCTCAATGGAATTTCCCACACTTTTAATAGGTAGGCACATTTGTTTGGCCCATTTTTCTTGGAGGATAGGACTAATGTTGACCTATCTTGTTCGTATTCTTCTGTGTAAATTGTGGTGGTTTTCTTTTATGCTTCTGTTCTAGAAGTGTTTTCAGCAATCCTGCACTTATGAACTAGTATTGAGAAATCCTTAAGTTAAAAGGTTCCCACTTCCCTCTAAATTTCTGACTTCAATCTAGATTCAAACTTAGTGGCCTTCCAAGCTTCATCATGATTATACTTCAAATATGGTGAAAACTTTGTCAATTCATCAAATTTTGCAGTGTATTGGTCCATGGTCATCCATCCTTGATGTAGGTGCAGAAACTCAATCTCCTTCTCACTCTTGAGACTATCTGGAAAGTACTTGTCAATAAAAGTGGTCTAGAATGTGTCCCATGTAAGAGGCATGTTTCGAGCTTCTAGTAGTCTTTTGCCCTCTCCACCACTACTCAGCTTCTCCAACGAGCATGTAAGTGGCAACATGACCTTTTGCTTGTCCATGCATCCTAGTGTAGTGAAAATTTTTTCCAATTCCATTAACCATCCTTCTGAATTATTAGGTCAAAGACTCCTTTGAAAGCAAATGGTTTAGCCTTCCTAAATTCAGAGCGCCTTTGAAAATTATAAGTAGGGTCATCTTTATCTCCTTCTGTTGATTGAAGGTGTATCCTTCTTCACGATGTAGGAAAGTTAGAACCTTCATGGTTTTGATTACCTAGAAGGATGCAGTCTTCACGAGGACTTGTATCCGGGTGGCGGTGTAGCTTGTAGATATACCAGGGTGTCCATGTCTCTCAAGGGTGAAAGATTAGTTTATATATAGGTCAAGATTAACCCTAGCCACATGGGCCATATGGTCCTTGGGCTTTAGTCTCACTAAAGTCTTATTGGGCTTGTGTGAGCATATAACCCAACATTGATTTGGTCTTCCTTGATAACTATATATGTTCAACATACTTCATGGTATGGCCATATTAGATCATTTTTGAATTGAATGGGGTTATTCACCATGGTGGTGCCATGACTTTTCCTTGTACATACTTCGTATATAGATTCTATTTACCTCGTGATTTGTGATTATGTGTAACGACCAAGCCTAATTTATTGAATATACCTATCGTAATATTAGAACTTGTGCTTGATACATTCTTTATTGAATATTTCTAGCTAAAATGTCTTCATGTGAGTGCACATCTATGATATTATCTATTTATGTTTTGTTACTATTGAGGTAAATTTGAAATACATCACCCTATAGGTAGTTTCACCTCTAAAGCCATATGCATATACTTTGTACTTAAGGATCCAAAAATTTTTTCTACAAATATTTGTCTACACTAATACTTATGTTATTTCTTCCCGTACCCATGAATTTTCTTAAGTTTATATGCCATTCTTTTCCTACACTAATCACATTTGGAATCAAGACTAATATATGTTATTTCTTCCTTTTATGCGTACATAGGTAGTAATAAACCATGAATTTTCTTAAGTTTATATGCCATTCTTTTCCTACACTAATCACATTTGGTTCCAATCAAATAAAAGAAAGAAATACTACCTTCCCCTAATATAGTTAAATCATTATTTTCCTTTTTGCTTCCACAATACATGTGATAGATCAATTTAAAATTTAAAATGCACAATTGTAATGATGCTAGACTTGAAAAGAATTAAGTATGAAATTCCAGAATTCATTTAGAATGGTAATTCCAAGAGAGCTGTAGATTAAATTTTATAAAAATCATCAAAAATCTATTTGCAAATTTTAGCATGAACTAGCAGTTTCAACAAGTAAATAGCCACTTTAGCTATAAGCTAGTGTCATGTAGTATGTGTAAACATGCAAAGATTTTACAGGGCGTTAGTATGATGTCTTACCTTCAAAATGGAACAAGTTTCATCATAAATGGATAAGTATAGAGAGAGTATAACGATAAAATGTAGAAATTGATTTTAAATAAAAATCAACAACATGCAGCAACTTCATAGCCATATTGTGAATACATGGTTGCTTCAAAAGGGCTGAGATTTTGCATGATGTTAGATCTATATCTAGGCTTTCAAATGCCCTAACCCTTACACTAAACAAATGGGTAAAGATTAAATTATAACAAAAAGTAGAACTGTTGTCCAAACCATAACTTTCTAAAAGTTTTAGCTCTTTTATATAAGAAATGGGATTGAAACACATCTTTGAAAATTCTATAAGTTTAAGTGATAAGAATCTCATGGTTGAACCTTAAGAATGTGCTGGATTTTACCTAAAGAGAAGGTCTACATTACCATGGCAAACAATATACATGCATTAGTCTAATTTACATCTAAATTCATGATACACAGGACATTGAGACAGCCAAAATAGTAGTAATAACCATGAGATAGATAAAAATGGACAGCCCTAATGTGCATTCAAATGAGTCAATAGCTTTATATGATTCACTAGACATGTACATTAAATTGTTAATATATTGCTTCACTCATAATTTTTAGTCATAGCCACAACATGGTGTGTTCCATACATAGTTATAGCTCAACAATTTCCACCATACCAAAAGTGGCCTATGTACACTTATCTAACTTATAATATTTTAGCAATATAGGAATATCACACCATACACCCCAAATATCTAATAGAAAGGAAGAACTATGCTATGTCCTTCTAGTAGTGTATATGACAAGAACTCCCAAGGTGTTATATTTCATTTAGCATACTAGAATAGTTTCTGGGCAATAGTTGTTTTGATGTTGATAATTATAGGGACATAAATTCCCAACTTTGGTACAAATATCCATTCGCAAACTATTTCATGGATTACTTTTTGTTGTGGTATCCTAAATTATCTAAAAACAACATGAAAAAGTGAGATGACAATCTCAATAGGAAGTCAAAGAGACAATATGTACATGTACATCAATTTTTCATTCCAATAGGAAGCCATGTCATTTCTAGTTGTAACAAAATCATGGAAAACTACCCTTTTTCATACTTATAAATTCATAAAAGCATTTGAGAGTTCATATAGATATATTTGTAAAACTACCTCCAGTTAGTAAAATCTTTATTCATTGGATCTCTATTATTATTCCCTTCATGTCCTCTTTTGGTATTAACACCAATTCTATTTGTAAGCTCACAAATAGACAAGGGCATCTCCCATGCCTATCTTCTTCTCACTTTATGACCATTGGCATGGTCCTTTCAGAGTTTGGAATTCTTCTCTAAGAGGTCATATTTCTCAAATTTAAGTTACCAACATAGAGTCATAAAAATATCATAAAGAAATGTAACAAGTACTCATTTGAACTAATCTTTAAATAAATTTTTCAAAACAAAACATTCCGAATGCAAACATATCTCTTCTATGATCAAAAGAAAAAAATTGTAGACGGATTTGTAGATCATAATCAAGCTATTAAAATATTTACAAAGAGTTCACAATTTACTTTCATCAAACATATACTAGACATGCATAAGAGGCATCAATCCTAAATAATCCTCTTACACCATTCTAACTTCCATCCTAATCTACTAAAGCAAAGTCCCAGGGAATGAAATTCTTTTTTGTCAAATACATACAATGAAAAAGTCCAAATTGTAGCAAAAGATTCACATCTCTAGAGTTTATGAAGGAATGACCTAGTAAAGTTGTTCCCTTTTATTTTTTTGGCTTCAAATGAAATAAGAAGGAATGAGAACACAAGCATACAAGATCCTTCAATCAGCCACCAAGTTGTTACATATCATCATCATTAAGGATATCAATGAAATAGCAAAAATTAAAAATGTTGATACTTGCATGTGGGTGGCAGGAGGCGGCAGGTGGCGGGTGGTGAGCGATCGTGGGTGGCGCGGCCTGGCAGTGGCAACTGGCGGTAGCCAAGTGGAAAGGTGGATGGCGGCTACTACTAGCGGTAGGTGGGAGTTTGGCTTTGATGTAGAAGAGTAAGTCAAATTAATTTGGGATTGACTAGTAAAAATAATACTATTGGTTGTTACATGATAACTTAATCCCATAGTCATAGGATAAAAATGATTTGATCATATAATATTATATTATCATATGTGACATCAAACATGTAATAAAAATTGATTTTATAGTATTCTCTCCACACTATAATATAAGTTATGTTTGGATTTTTTGTCTAGTCCAAAATATAAGTTATTTTCACATTTTAAGAAATCATTAATTACTTTTTGCCTATTTATCCTTATATTTATAATGAATGAGAACAAATAGATGTAGGTATGATTATTTAATAGAGAGCTAATTATGGCGATTGATAAAGAGTATTTTCATCTTGAGAGTGGCTATTACCACTCCTAATTGGTTATTGTCACTACACTTGCATTAATTGTTATTTAGTTTCACTAAATTACCCTTCTTTTATTTTAATCAAATAAAACTAATATATGCAATGATTTTAATATAATGTCTAATTTTAAATGTTATTACCATGGCATAACAAATACATTTACACCATAAAATATGAGGCAACCTTCTATTTAATTTGGCCTTTTTCCCTCACATTACCTAAAGAAAATAATCAAATAAAACTAATACATAATCGATATTTATTGTTTATTAGTCGTTATAATGATATCAAAATTTATTATTGTTAATTTAATTAAAAATAATTTAATTATTAAAATATATAATATTATTTTCATTAGTTTCGTTACAAATGTTTTACATTAACTTATTTGATGTAATAATTAATATTTTATATATTGAATTATTCCCTTTAAAACTTTCTTAAGGTAATAATTACCTAAATATTTTAGAAAAAAGAAAATAATGAATAATGAGTGATTAAAAAGATAAATACTGAATCAAACTATACAATGCACATGCTATTATTTGATAATATTATGAATTATCTTACGCTAGGTATGCTTTTGGTTAAAATAGAAGAGAGGTAATTTGGTAAAACTAAAGAACAATTAATGCAAGTGGGAGTGGCAATAGCCATATAGAAGTGGCAATAGCTACTCCCTTTCGTCTTTTATTTTTATTTTTTTAAAAGATTAATGTAATCTAATCATTATCTTAATTCCCATGCATAAATTTAAACTAATTATATTATGGAAAGAGTATTAGCTAATATTATCAAGCCTTATAATGTGTATCAAATATGGCTAAGTTACACCTGTATAACTTTAAAGATTATTCCACGTTAAACAACTTTTTAAAGTGTAATAAGTTTCAAGTATAACTATACCAGTCATTTGACCCGTGAATGCAAAGATAATAAAAAATAATTTATTAATTAAAACTAAAAATAAATAATAATTTATTTAAATATATCTTATAGAAAATTGTATATATAAATTTCTTTTGAAATAAGTTAATAGATAAATAATTAAATAAATAAATAAAATATAAATATGTCATTCTATTTTATATCTTATTTTGAATATCATATTTATAAGGTTAAAAATCTCGATAAATAACCTTTAACTAATAATAAATAACTTATTTTATTAAAATTTACACGTTTTGAAAGTTAAAATTGTTGAATAATAAAAAATAATAAGTAGATAATTTTACTATATTATAAGCTTTATATGATGACAATAGATTATTATTAAATGGACATGCTCCTCCTACCTTCATCCCCATCCCCACCCCATCCTTATCACAGACCCATTTCTTATTCCCTCAAAATTTGAATCCTTTTGGTATTTGTCCATTTAAAAAATTTCAAGAAGATAAAAGTTTTTAAAATATTTTGAAATTTGAAACATAAATGTTGTTAATAACAAATGTTACTAATGCAATCTAAATTAAAGATAAAGATATATACATAATGCAAATCCAATAAAGATAATTAATAAAAATGATGAAGTATATATTTAAATAATTTATATAAATGATGAATTGATGATATTCCATGGTGCGAGGACCTCATTCTTCGTTCTTGCTTTTAACAAATGGGGACTTCAACGGTCTTATGAAGACTAAACCTATCCTCATTCCCGTCCCCATTGCTAGCAATTCTGGGTACTCGATTCAAAGGTTTTTTGTTTTTGTCATCCCAAGCCATTTACGTCTTTTTAATAAGTCAATTTTAAAATATATGTTACAATTAATGTGCTATAATTAGTAAAAATAGTCATAAATAATCAGAATTTATGTAGTTTTTTAATATTATATATAAATTGTAATTTTAGTTCATTATCAACTTAAAAAACTTTTTATAATAGCTTTCTATGTAATTATATAATAGTTGCACATGGGCAATACAATTTTTAATAATTATAATATTTTTTATGGCAACGTAATTATAATATTTTTGTTATCATTAATTAATACTATAATAATTATACATATAAATTTTAATGATATAATTATAGTTCAATTATCATTTGTTTATATTATTTGTGATTATTTTTGTTAAATAATTTTGATTGAGATATTTTGTAGAGTATTTTTTATTGTACTAATGGAAGAGAGATATGAAGGATTGATTTGGAAAAATTAATTAATAATTAGAAGATAAATTAAATTTAAAAACTTTCTTTAACTATGAAGATTATAAAAATGGTGAGGCATAATTTTCTTTATGAATGAAATATGCAAAAATTTTCATGTAATGAGTTTTAAATATTAATATTATTATAGATAGATTATAGATTATAAATTATAATTTATGTAGTTTTTAACATCACATATGGGTTGGAGTTTTACTTTGTTATCAACTTAGAAAATATATTATAATAGCTTTTTATATAATTATATAATAGTTACACATGGTCAATACAATTATTATTAATTATAATAGTCTTTTTTTGTGGTAATATAATGATAATGGTTTTGTTATCATTAATTAATACTATAATAATTATACATATACAATTTTAATGATATAATAATACATTCAATTATCATTTTGTTTATATTGTTTGTTATTATTTTCATATTAAATAATTTTGAATAAGATATTTTGTAGAGTATTTTTATTGTGTTAATGAAAAAGAAATATGAAGATATGATTGGAAAAAATTTATCAATAATTAGAAGATAAATTAAATTTAAAAATTTACTTTAATTATTAAGATTATGAAAATTATGGGCCATAATTTCCTCTATAAATGACATATGGAAACTTTTTATATAATGAGTCTTAAATATTAATATTATAGATTATGGATTACAGATAGATTATAGATTATAAGTACGCAAGTCTAAAATTGTAATTAGATTAGTAATTAGGAAACAAAGTTATTTACTTATTTGAGTTATTTCCATGGACGTGAGAATTTGTTGGTGTGCACCTGTGACCGTGAGCACTGAGGATGGCACTTGCTTGACCATGCCGGCTCATACGTGTCCTCATTATTTTGTTTTGAATTTTCAACCAAATATATATATAAAATAAAAAATAATATAATATAATAAAATTTACAAAAATACATAAAAGGAAGAGAGACTTGCGAGCTGCAATATGCTATTTTGCAGAGAGGCAAAAGAGAGCAGAGCACCCACCTCTCTCTCTGGAAATTCCCTTGAGCCTCTTTATCTGTCACTAAACGACATCGTTTTCACTCTCACTCTACTACTCCTACTTTTCTCTGCTTCTGATTTCGGGTTTCGGTGCGAGTGTGAGACTGTGCAAGAGAAAGCAAAGTGAAAGAGAGAGACAGAGGGAGGGGTGCAGGAGAAGGGGCAATGGACTCGCGAGCACAGTATAATCCCCGCACCGTCGAGGAGGTTTTTAGGGATTTCAAGGGCCGACGAGCTGGTCTCATCAAAGCCCTCACTACAGGTATCCTATTTTCTTTATCTTTTTTTTTTAATTTTTAATTTTTAATTTTTAAAATTTCAATTCTGTGTTTAACGCTCTTTTCCAGTTCAAGGAATGTGCTATGCTTGCAAAACCCTCTCTTTACCATTTTTTTTTTTCGTTTTTTTCTTTATGGGTCAACCAAAATTTCTGAGTTTCGTAGGTTTGGTTTTCGTACGCATCCGTAGTACTCAGGAGTGCAACTGAGGAATTTTAATTTTTTTTAAAGTCTTGATGTTTGTATTGAGGCATTTTGCATGGTTCTTTTTTTTATTATTTTAATTTTAGTTTTAGGTAAATAAAAAATTTATTAAAAAAAAAAAAGTTTTCCTGAGGCATGCTTAAGTCAGACTTGCTTTGCATTTGACATTTGACGCGGTCTGTACGTTGGGTTAATTTGCAATTTAGGTTATGAAACTCGAGAGTCCATATAAACACTGTAAATTTATAAGATTTTAAGAGTTGACTCGAGAATTATCATGCTGTCTTGCAAGGTTATTAAATTTGAGAGTTTAGGTAAACTCAGTTTTTGTATGGTATTGTCTTAAACTTATGAGTTTAAGAGTAACCATGTTTTCAATTGTTATATGATGCATTTCTTTCTGATAATTTTTTTATAATTATTTTCAGTACTTGGATATGTCATTCAGTACTTCATTATAACGTTCAGCTTATTATATTCTTTTTTCATGCTGATGAACATTTTTTTCCGGTCATGTTGCAGATGTTGAAGAATTCTACAACCAATGTGATCCTGGTTAGTTGTACTCTCCTTTTCACATAGTCTTTGTGTCTCACATTCTCTGTAATTCTGAATAGTCATTGGGTTTTAACTTGATGGAGGGCATTCACTGATTCATCATGATGGTTTAAGGATTTTTTCTTTTACCTCTCAGAATGCAAATTAGTTCTTATTTCTTGTCGGGGTTTGCCCTTGGTTCCTTGAGTACTTAACTTGCTTTTGCTTTCTTTCATTAATAGATGCACCACAGTTAATCTTATCTGTGGGTACTACTATTTTAAACTCCTCAAGTTACCTGTTTGGATGATTGATTTACCCTTCTTTTGGTTCTTGCATGAAGGAACATCGGCTAAGCTGGCTTGTAACCATTTTTGTTTATGTCTTCTAATTTTTGTTTTTCTATTTAATACTAAGGGTACATTTTTCTTATTTTTGAAAAAGTGATCATGAAACATAAATTTTTTATACAACTGTAAAAGCTAAAAATTATTTTTTTTTTCAGAAGCTACTATTTTTACCTTATTCAAAAAAGCAACTGATTTTTTTTAGGTTCTGATTATATTTTCAAAATTATGCAAATATATGTAAAGTGATTTTTTGGTGTGAAAAAAATGATTTCACCCCAAAAAATCCCATCCAAATGCCCCCTAATTTGTTTGTGACATCTTACTGAGTTGCAGCGTAGACATGTGTTTCAATTGAAACATAAATGTTCTCTATCCTGTGTTTGAAAGCTTTGAATACTGATATGGAGGATTTTGAACTGTGTTCCTTGTAATAATAGGCCAAATTAGGCACAACTTGCTTTTAGTACTTGTTGCTTCTATGACTAAATGTAATTGCAGATATAGTTTCAAGCATGTTGTAAAGTTTAGATATAGACATAGATATAGTTTGCAATATGCAATGGCAGAATGGCACTAGGGTTTAGCGTGGTGCAATGTTTTCCCCATAAAGTTGGTCAGTGGTTATTCTGTTGCAAAAATTTGATTATTGAATCGGCTTATTGACTTTCTTTTTGGGGAATACATTTGCTTTGACCACCTGTTGAGTCGTGCACCCATTGGTAATTTGACATTCTTATTTGCAGGGCTGCAGTAATATTAAATGCTTGATACTTCTCAAAACTCTCTCGTCAATAATTTTTTCTTTGGAAATAAAGATATTATGCAGCTCTTCTAAGTCCATATAAAAATACTGTAGAGAAAGGATTGCAAATTATTTTCTCTGGATGAGATTGCTTTCCTTTATAGGTATTTTGTTTGGCATTTGTTTTTATATATTGGTTACTTCATTCTTTCAGAGAAGGAGAATTTGTGCTTGTACGGCTTTCCTAGTGAGCAGTGGGAAGTAAATTTACCTGCTGAAGAAGTTCCACCAGAGCTTCCTGAGCCTGTTCTGGGCATCAACTTTGCTAGGGATGGTATGCAAGAAAAGGACTGGTTATCTTTGGTTGCTGTTCACAGTGATGCATGGTTACTTGCTATTGCCTTCTATTTTGGAGCCAGATTTGGATTTGATAAGGCTGACAGGTATTTCATACTCTAACCATAGTTCTTTTCTGAAGTTAACTTAAAATGAAATGGCTTTAGATGGTTGGACTCAGAGGGAAGGAAGCAATTGGGTCCTGCTTATCTGATTAATGATGTTGTTTCAGTTCTCGTCTTAATGTTTGTTATTCATCCATATAGTCATGATTTATTTTTGTAATGCAGGAAGCGCCTTTTCAATATGATTAATGAACTGCCAACAATATTTGAAGTTGTTACTGGTGCAGCAAAGAAACAAGTGAAGGAGAAGTCTTCAGTTTCAAACCACAGTGGCAGCAAGTCGAAGTCCAGCTCTAAATCAGTAAATAATATTTTTCTCCTCACACTTGAACATGAAAAACAAATATTTTTTAAAAACATGCTTCTTTGTTGCAGTGGAAAACTCAGGTTGGTTTCCATGTTTTATCTGTTTGTATGTACAGGACCTCTTTTAAATTAAGTACCCTAGATCACCGAGCTAACTATTTTGTCTGGGGACTTTTACTTGAAATAATAGAAATCTGTGGAAATATCATGAAAATGGTGGGAGAATGTATAATATGTGTATTAAATCTATATATCCATCTTCGAAGATAAATCCATCTCCTACATATTTTTATTAAGGTGTTGGTGAAAAACAAATAACTCTATTCTTTAATGTGCTTATTGTTTCATTGTTAACCTTGCTCATGCATTTGAAAGAAAGATGATTTAAGATGCAACGGTTAGTGGTACTCTTTTCTATCCTTGAATATAAATAATATAGAAAAGCAAATTGACATGAGTGCGTGACTGATTAGATGAAACTCTTTGTAGAGGAGTTCAAGATAAATGTTAAGTAGCCAGAATGGAAACAATATAAGTTCAATCTTGTATGAACCTACATCAACTTAATCCCTTTGGATTTAGCTCTGTTTTGATTGACTCAGGTGATGTTAAAAAGGGAAGAACTCTATCATTGACATGGTTATTTTGTTTTACTAGTGATTTTGCTCATGCATTTGAAAGAAAAATGATTGAAATGGAAAAAATTGGTTGCATTGTCAGTAGTTATGGTTATTGGTATTCTTTTTTATACTCCAAAATATAAACAATATAGAAAGGCAGATTGACATGAGTTGCATGGCATCATAAAAGTATATATGAAGAGAAATTGAAGATAGATGTTGAGCAGCCATAATGGGGAACAATATACGTTCATTCTCGTATGACTTTAGTTCAACTTAATCCCTTTGGATTAAGCTGTGTTTTAGATTGAGGTGTTAATGAAAGGGAAAGAATTATATACTTGACCTTGCTAATTGTATTTTACGGTTGACCTTGCTCATGTGAAAAGAAAAATGATTTAAGATTAAAAAATTGTTTGCACAGGTACAATCCATGCAGGCTGTTGTACTTGTACAATAAACTTTGGTCTTAAGAGTTACGGCAGACAAATGAGTATTGATCTATTAATTAATCCCCAACCTTTTGTGTTCCTATTTGGACTTATGACTACTGGCCATATTGCTGTAAGAAATGGAGAAATGAGAAGGGAGAATAAGGGATCTGAACATGTTCTCAAAGTCTTATGTTTGAAATTTAAAGTCATTTAAATGGATTGTAAACTGGATTCTTTAGATGTACTACAATGTTGTGTGGGTGATGGAGAAATATCTGACCTAACATTCTTGGTGGTGTTATTATATTTGTGGTTCTTTTTTAATCATGAATAGTTTTATGTTCTCGTCTAATTGTTGGCTGGTGGAGCAGCGAGCTCCAGAATCTCAGGGTAGACAGTCAAAGGCATTGCAAGCAAAGGACGAGGATGAAGAACTGGATGAGCAAGAAGATGAAGAACATGGAGAGACCTTGTGTGGGGCATGTGGGGAGCATTATGGCACTGATGAATTCTGGATTTGCTGTGACATCTGTGAGAAGTGGTTCCATGGGAAATGTGTGAAGATCACCCCTGCTAGGGCAGAGCATATCAAGCAATACAAATGCCCATCATGCAGCAACAAGAGATCTCGCCCCTGACAAAAGCAAGTTTCCATCGACAAGCTTTGTTGGAGTCTATGCTGTTTTGCGTTATTCTGTTTTACTTCCTAGATGTTGCAGTTCAAGGGTAGTTTCTGTTTGACACATGTAGGTTGCTTTTCTAGTCTGTAGGATACTTCTATGTTGGTTTTTGTTCATGTCAGCTGCAATTCAGTTGATAACTTCTTGGGTTGAATCAATTTGTGGTTTATGCGTTGCTGACTTGGGAAGGTGAAATCTTTTCCTGAAACTTAGAAGAAAACTAGGGTAATGATGCAGACATTTATTTAAGATTTCCTCTAGTTTACTGCTTCTAACTCCAAAAATGGAGGTTTTTGGAAATGAACAAAGTGCCATCCTGTTTAACCATTTCCCATACATTGAAAAGGGTAAAGATGACATAAATATCTACTTGAGATATTCTTGCATCGGCTCGTAAATATTGACTCCATAATAAAGGGAGTTTAAAATTTGAATTTTGCACCTGGGATGGAAGTGGCTAAGGCCGCTAAGCTAATGTCCAGGGAAGACAACCTTTTTGGGAAATTTGAGGTCTTAACAACGTTGGACCACATCCATCATTGTGGTAGGAACCCAAAATGAATGGGGCACACAAGCAATTTTAATGTTATATTTAATTATTTATCCCTTTGGTGGTGGTTTAGAAGGCAACACGTGAATCCGGCCTTATGGTGTGGCCCTGTGTCATAAATTTTTGTTTTTGGTTAGAGTTGCTATATAATGTCTTGACAAATAAGCTTGGATGCTATGTGAGACCGAAGTTTGGGTTGGTTGTTTTCTCAGTTTTTATTGCTGGTCTCTGGCACATAATGACATGTGGACAGTGACGTGACCAAGATCATGATTTTATCATGTATTAGGAATTTAAGATGTTTCGGTGGAATGCATCATTCGAACGTTTTTGTTGCTGTCCATAAATAAATTACGTTTTTGTTAAAATGTGCCGAGTTATAATACTGTACAATTTTTCTTTGACCAAAGAAAAAAAATACTGTACAATTTTTTTTTTCATTAACTAACTCTGGTTTCATTATTGTCTTTTTAACTGTTATTTGACTCAAATTACTATAGTGGTCTTATTTTCTCCCCACTACTGGAGATCATGGAAGCACAAAGTATGCCAAGCGACACGATTAGCCAGGTGCCAGAGAGTTTGCAACGTATAATAAACATTGGTGGAGATGGCTCCCAAACTGAACCTTGTTCCTTGGACACTAGAAATGATGCTGTCCAGACAATTCGTACGCTTAGAAATGTGCATAAATGCAGCAATCTTTGTACATGAAACACGTGAGAGAAAGAAAATGAGTGGCTTGATTTATTTGTTAGGTATATCCGCGTGTATAATCGTAAGCCTAGAAGTAAACAGCGCCTGACCTGTATGCTGGACATAATATATGCATAACTGTGCAAAGTTTAGGGAATCCGAGTTCTACAAGAATGAAAAGAACAAAAGGAGATTGTGCGCACTTTAAGGATGCTGTTGGTTTCAGATTTTTTAAAAAATATATGAAACGTGTAAGTTTTGGATGTATTTGTATCAGATTTTAGAAAAAGGGTGATTATGAAATTTAAATTTTACATATAACTAAAACAACTTAAATTTCATTTATAACAAAAAATACTTAGGGCTGTTTGAAATTGTTTTTGTTTTTGTGTTTTTAAAAGTAGTTTTAAAAAATGAATTTAAATTCAATTTTAAAAAGTAGGAGAACGAAATTGCTGTTTGATAGCATTCTTTTGAAAACAGTTTTTAAAGAATGAAAAACAAAAACAATATGTTTGGATAGCTATTTTTAAAAATAAGTTTTGAGAATATTACAACGAGCATTACAGTATTGGAAAGAGACACAATGGCTATCACACATATGAGAGAGACGGATGAGATTGGTTTCACATGAGTATTGGAGGATTTTTTTTTTAGAAAAAAAATGTAAAATTGGTTTAATACGAGGTTCAAAACCCGTGCCAATCAATAAAACACTTTAATTACAAAACTGCCATCGTGCTGCTTATTTTTTAAAACAACTTTTAGTTATTTTCTAACTTCAGCTTTTAAAACACAAAAACAGTTTTTTGTATTTAAAACCAATTTGAAAAAAAAAATAATATACCAAACAAGTTTTTCTAACTTTTTGATTTTAAAAACTAAAAACTATTTTTAAAAATGCTTTCCAAATAGCCTCTTAGTCTTTTTTTTGTCAGAAGCTACTTTTTTAGTTTATATGAAATAACTGAAAACTAATTTTTTTTTAATTTTGATAGTTTTTAAAATTATACAAATGTATGGGATATATTTTTTTGGGATGAAAAAAGTTATTTTCACCCCAAAAAAATCTCATCCAAACCCCCCATTCATATATAATTGCAAAAACTAAAAATGTTTTTTTTTCAAAAGTTTCTGTTTTCAAATTCTAAAACAAAAAAAAAGTTGATTTTTTTTTCTAGAATTTATTATTTTTAAAAAAAATTATCCAAATATACAAAGTTGATATTTTTACCTGAAAAAAGTGATTTTTAGCTCCAGAATCTTATCCAAATAACCCCTAAAAAGAGTTAGCAAATCCTAAAGGATTTAGAGATGTGTGCAATAGAATGCCTAAAGGATTTAGATAAGGCAAAAGCTTAAGTTCACACAAAAAAAAAAGGTAAAGGTTTAGGTGCCATATTCGGTGCACCTCACTTGGGAGATGTACCATATGTAACACCATAATATTTAACCCCTTATGTTTAAGTCATAATCAGATTAGTTATCAAGTTATTACGCTTTGATCTCATTGTTATCTCTTTTACTTAAAATCATAGTTTTGAAAACCGACTAACTGCTCAAAGGGTCCGTGAAGCGGTAAATTGGCCAACTAATTTATCTAAATCAAACAACACATCTGATTTCTATTCAATTCAAATGAACTGTTAACTCGACCAATTTTCAAAGAAATCAGTAATTGTCGGCCTAGTATTTCCAAGTTTAAATTGTTTTTTAACTATTTAAAATATAACTCTAAGGCCAAGACCAAATTTTGCGGTCCAGCTAATGAAGTCCAAGAGCTCACTTTCCATAAGTTAACAACCCGCTTTCAATCTTCTCACTCCTTCTACCAAAAAATAAAATAAAATCTTCTCACTCCTTTCCTTTTATACTGAAATCATATGATTGATGTGGGACTTGAAAAATGAAAATAGTTGTAGAAGTAAGAGTTTATCTCATCAATGTGTGACTTGTTTATCTCATCTGCGTTTATAATTTCTATTATCACAACCAAGGTTAGAATGACAAGAAGAGAGATGAGAGAAAGAGTGTTAGGGAAAACCTTAGGAGTGAGCCTATTATTAGGCAGTATAATAATGTAATAGCCCAGACCTGGCGATAGATATTGTCTGCTTTAGGGCCTAAAAGGGCGCTCCTCACAAATTTGCTCTTCTCCCTTTTCAAGAGGAAAACATGTCTACATGGGGGAGGTATTCACACTCTTATAAGGCATACTTCGTTCCCCTTCCCAACTGATGTGGGACTAGTTCCTGTAACTTGTTAAATGGGTTCAAAGCCTCCTAAAGATGACCAATCTTGTAAAGACCATTGATTAGGGTTATAAGAGTGACCAACCTTGTCACGACCCAAAAATCGTAACGACATATAAGGGATATTGTCCCTTGTGGAAGCATTCTGGAATTAATTTCATACAATCATACGGAGTACATTACTAAATTAATGCTCATAATAAATCATAAAAATAAATAAATAATTAAATAAATAAATTCTTCAAAATTTGTTGAAAACTTTATTAATAAAATACATAAAATATTTAATTCTTCCAAATCGTTTCAAAACCCATAACTGAAATAGACAATCTTAAATCATATTCTTGGAAGAAAATTACATAACATATCCTTGAAATAACCATGCATGTTAAATGATGTCCAAAGACCTTGCCACTACTAGAGCACTCTATTCTAACATGATCCTAATTTAAACTTCACTACAAAGTGAAGCTCACCACTAGAACACCTGAGAGCTCCTGAGGTTGGGTTTGAATGACAACTGGATCTACAACTATAATTGTAAGGGAAAGGAAAAGGAAGAATGAGTTCATCAAGACTCAGTGAACGGGTCTTCACTCACAACCCACATGGGACAACAAAAATAATACATATGATATACCTGCAGTTCATATAAAACATTTAAATATTTAAACACATAACTATACTAAAACCATATGTCAACTGAATCCATAGCAATAATTAGAAGAAAGCTGAATTGAATTTATTATCCTGAGCCGAATGACTAAACTGATAGGCACCTAACTAGGTCCCATAAACGGACACCACACTAGATTCCTTACTATAACTCAGGTTGAGTTAGTCCTCTGGCGGACCATTTGGTACCAAAGTTAACGATCGATCATGCGCCTTAACTCATTGTTCTATTTCTCACTAATCATTTGGTAAAAACTAATATTCAAAATATTTCATTCCTGCTATTCATACTAAATTGGGGTTAATGCAATTTTTCTAACTGATAAATAATTCTAAAACATACATACAACAAATATGGTTCCATGAGTTTTCTAAAATAATAATTTTCATGATAACTGCAAAAATGATAATTTCTAAAATTGGTACAATTCATGAAAAACATGTTTTCTTGGTATAAATCATCATAAATTTTCATAAATAATTTATATGATACTGAAAAATAGTAATAATGACTAAAAGTTTGGCCATGAGCTTAAATCCACTCACTGTTCATTGGGAGTGCTTAATCACTGCCTACATGATACTAGGAATTGGAATGACACTCTCAACTACCATGGAATTATAGACAAAAATCAGGAATGATTTGGAATTGAATGGGAAGAGAAAACTATACCACAATAACCTAAAGATTCGCTACACTCATAACCATATAAGGATAGTGGTAAAAGCATTTACCGAAAGATTAATTGAAGAGGGTTGAGAGAAATTTCATCTTTCTCTCTAGGAAAAATCTTTGGACAGCTAGGGTTCTCAAAAGAATGTTTAGGAGTACTATAATGTGCCAAATATATACTAGAAGATTAAGATAACACTAGCAAATTTTATTTTTATTTTTTTTCATTTTAACCTTTCTTAATTCTTTAACTTCCAATGCGTTAGAATTTGGCCTTAAGGCTAGAAATAGCACTTGTAGATAATTGAGTTGGCTCCCACATCGATTGGGGGGACACGGAGCATAGCTTATAAGGGTGTGGATACCTTTCCCTTGAGAGGGGAAGAGAAAATCCGTGAGGGGCGCCCAATTAGGCCCCAAAGCGGACAATATCCACATCACTAGAGGTCTGGGCTATTACAAATGGTATCAGAGTCGGTCTTGGGATCGGTGTGCCAGCGAGAATGCTAGGCTCCTTGAGAGGGGTGGAACTAGTTTTACATCGGTTGGGGAGAGGAATGAAGCATGCCTTATAAGGGTGTGGATATTCCCCCATGAGACGCGTTTTCCCTTGAGAGGGAGGAAGAGCAAATCCATGAAAGGCGCTCAGTTAGCCCCCAAAGCGAACAATATCTACATCTTCTAAGGTCTGGGCTATTACAAATAATTTGGGAAAGAAAAAAGAGACAACAATTTTTAATGTGAGAAAACCCCAACTAGGGGACAAAAAACCCATGGGACCCTGTCTAGCCAAACCTTCCACTATAGATAAATGGGGATAGAATCAAACTATACCAAAGTAATCAGCTGAACATTAAAACAACATACTAAAATTTTATAAGAAATGAAACACGTTTATGATGAGAACAAGACAGTGCCAAAATTCCTTTTCTTATTCTCGTCACACATTGACTATCGCAAGTCACTTTATTTTTCCTTTGTAAAAACCCTTTCCAATTCCAATTTTGTTTTGTTTCACCATAGCTTTTTTCCTTTTTTTTTTCAAGTTTTTTATGCTTTTATTTCACATTTATTTGTAGGCCTTATGAGAAGAGAAACCCACTAACAAATTTCCCTATTCCCAATTCAAGTGGAGATATGCTGCTACTAAACCTTCTTCCTAAAAAAAAAAAAAATTCACAGGAGGTAAAGCTTTGGTCATCATATCTAAGCCATTATCATCAGTATGGATCTTTTCCGATGAGAGCAACTTCATCTCCAATGCTTCATATATCCAATGATATTGCACCTCTATGTGCTTCGATCTAGAGTGAAATGTCAGGTTCTTGCTAAGATTAATAGCACTCTAACTGTCACAAAATAACGCAAACTTCTTTTGATCGAGACCTAACTCTTGTAAGAATTTTTCATCCACAAGAGTTCTTTAGAAGTTTCAAAAATAGCAATATACGCGGCCTCAGTGGAAGATAATGCAATACATTTCTAAAGTCTAGACTGCCATGACATATCTCCCTTTGCAAAAGTCATCAAATACCCAGAAATAAACATATTAAAATCAAGATCACCAGCCATATTTGCATCTGTGTAGCCAACTAACACAGGTTGACCACTAACAAAGCATAAACAAACTCTAACTGTGCCTTGAAGATACCTAAAATCAATTTCACTGGTTGCCAAAGATCTTTAGCAGGATTAGAGAGAAAACGACTACTAACACCAACAACATGAGCAACATCAGCCTTGTACACACCATAGCATAAATCAAACCTCAACTGCAGATGCATATAGAATCTTTTTCATCTCTTCTTTTTCTTTCTCACTTGTAGGATATTGCCGTGAGCTCAGTTTGAAATGACCAACAAGTGGATTACTAATAGGTTTTGAATTGCTCATGTTAAACCTCTTTAACACCTTCTCGATGTACCTTTGATGAGATAACCATAATTTTCCTTTCTTCCTGTCACGAGTTATTCGTGCAAGGATTTACTTTGTAGAACCTATGTCCTTCAAAGCAAAGGACTTGCTCAAGTCAAGTCACTTTCACGGCTTTGAGTTTTTTGTTTATCATGACCAACAATCAACATATATATCATCCATATAAAGCAAGAGAATCCTAAAATCACCATTAGAAAGTTTCTTGACAAATATGCCATAGTCTAAAGTAGTCTTACTATATCCATGATCCCATCAAAGAATCAAATTTCTTACCTGTTGCCTTGGTACTTGCTTGAGGGTATACAAACTTTTCTTTAATTTGCACACAAGGAGCTCCTTTCGCTTAACCTTGAAATCTTCTGTTCCATATAAATTTCTTCCTCCAAGTCACCATGAAGGAATGTAGTCTTCACATCAAGCGCTCAACCTCTAAATTCAAGCTTCCTACTAATCCAAGCATAACTCGAATAGAGGACATCTTCACCATTGGTGAGAAAATCTCTTCAAAATTAATGCCTTTCTTCTCTTAAAACCATTCATAACCAGCCTTGCTTTGTACCTTGGCTGAGACATTATCTTCTGTTTTTAGTTTAAACACCTATTTAGTTTTGATTGCGTTTCTACCCTTAGGCAACTTTACCAACTCAAAAGTATGATCTCATGGAAGGAATTCATTTATTCTTGCATGGCCTTCAACAACTTTTCCTTCTATTCATCAAAAATAGCCTCTTGGTAGCTCTTTGGCTTCCCACAATCAATAATCATTACATACTCATCTAAAGGATATTTCTGAGAAGCATGTTGCTTTCTTGTAGATGTTCTCAACTAAGGCACAACAAGGGGCTCTGGTGGAACTTGCTCGACCAACACCTCTAGGATTAGGTGCAGACTTATCAACTATATTCCCATTATTAACATATGCATCTCCCCCATCAACAAGAATTCTAGAAGAAGGCTCTAGTTCAACATCAATGTAATTTATAGTAACCAACACTAGCTTATCCAATTTCTCAAAATCTTCAATGGTTTAGTCTTTAAGAAAAATCATATATTGGCTTCTGATAATTTTCTTATTCATTGGATCCCATAACTTGTAACCAAAATCTTCGTGACCATAACCCATGAATATACACTGCTTAGACTTCCCATCAAGCTTGAACCTCTTATCTCTTGGAACATGAACAAAGGCCTTGCCGCCAAACACTCTCAAGTGACTATATGAGACATCTTTCGCTCTCCAAACTTTCCCTAGAACATCATCATCTAGAGAAGTTGAAGGAGAAAGGTTGATCAAATCAATGGAGTTCTCATTGCTTCATCCCAAAGGATTTGGACAACTTTGAATGAGAGAGCATAACCGGATTTTGTCATTGACCGTATAGTTCATTCTCTCTACAACTCCATTATGCTGAGGAGTCTTAGGAACTATTTTCTCAAGCAGGCTAGAAAGTAATGAAAGAGACATGTCAACTTTTTGCTTGGACATTCACAACCTCAAGAAGATATTCACATAAAGACAACTTCATAAACCATGCTCAGAATTAATAAGCAAATTCTGAAGCATTATTCAAAAACCATTGTCAATGGATTCTGACTAACAATGACGACACTGACAGCTTAGGCTACACTTCCTAGAAGACAGATCCTATGACACAAAAAGGATGATCAACATGTGTCAAGAGGAGGAAAGATCAGGGGATAATGGTCCATTTTAAAATTCAAGTATAAAAGGAAGAATCCTTCAAACTTGTGTGAATTTATGTTGTAGGTTTTGATGATGCCAAAAATCGAGTGACAAAAAGGGTGGATGCACAAGAGCATAGAATTTCGTGAAGATGAATGAGACAAATGATCAAGTCATGATTAGAAAAGTTAGGATTTAGATCACTTTGTCAAAAGGTTTTTATTTAGTAAGTTTATTTGACCAATTTTAAGTTAATCAAGTTTTAATCTAAAGAAAATTTGATTTGAAAGAATTTAATTGTTTTGTTATTGAAGAATTTGTTTTGATTTGTGAAAATATAAGTATGATTTGAAGGGATATGTTTAAAGGATGTTTAAAAATGTTTTTAGAATGAAAAAGTGTGTTAAACCTTTAAGTTTTCAATTTCTGGAATCATTGTAATCGATTACCACATCAAGTAATCGATTACCAAGTTGTTCATATGCCCAGATTTGAAATTTCAGAATGTAATCGATTACACACATCATGTAATAGATTACCAGGGACTTGATCATTGCCAGTTTCAAAATTTGAACTATGTAATCGATTACCGATTCATATAATCGATTACAAGACCCAAAAATATGCAAATAGGTGTGTTTTGAAGAGATACATCTTTTGGGATCAATCCTTAACGGTTTACATGAATTATTTTCTATAAATACTTCTCTTTAACACATTTTAACACACAGAAAACAAGTTGCAAAGATCATTTTAACAATCATTCTCATTCATCAATCATTTTGTTCAATACTTGGCCAAATTCTCTTATTCTTGAGAAAACCTTATAGGACTTCAATTTGTCATATTTCCTCTATTTAGAGAGTGAATTCCTATATTCTATTATCAAGTTTGCGAAAAAGGTGAGGTATCCCTTTGTAAGAACAAGAGTGAGGAATCTCTTGGTTCTTGAGAGACTCAAACACAAAGGTGAGGAATCCCAAGGTGTAAGAGTGCTCATCTGTAAAGGATTCAAAGTTAGTGGAACTCTCAAGTGGGTTGCTTGAGAGAACTGGATGTAGGCCACAAGTGACCGAACCAGTATAAACCGAGTTTGCATTCTCTCTTCCCTTATCTCTAAGTTTATTGCAAGTTTACTTTTCAATATCTTGTTAATTTATATAATTAGATCTTTATATCTCCTGTATTCTTATCTATTAATTAGGTTTTCAATCCAATTTTTTATATTTGATTGAAAAAGGAATTAAAGTGTGGTTTTTTAAAGAAAAGTTTGAGAACTCAATTCACCCCCCTTTGAGTTCTTTGAGGCCACTTGGATAACAACTTGAAGAAACTTTTGCACTCTCAACGTTAAAGCTCTCTTAATAGTTTTTGAAGTTCATTTCTTTCTTTGTAATCAGTTTCTAAAAAGAAAAATCTTCTTTCTTGTACATCTTAGCAAACATTCCTCTTAGGAAGATTAGAAAAAAGCCTCTCAAGTCATTTTCTTAAACATTGTATTATCTTAGGGTATGTTTGTGAGTTTGGGTTTTGGAGGGGAAGAGAGGGGATGAAAGAAATTGTAATATAATTTTACACTATAAATCCTACCTTCCCTCTTTTCTTCTCCAAAATCAAACTCACAAACATACCCTAATCCAATGTTTAGGAGACTTGAGTGTTTTTCTGGTTTATTCTACACCCAATCTTATAAATCTTTGTACCCTGATCCAGGAGCAATAAAGTGAGATTAGTATGGAGAGGTTAGGACAAAATCACTTATGAGTGAGAGTAATGTGTACCTACTACTCACTGGAGATAACTTGAGAAAGCTATTCAAAAAATATCTTACTTTCTTGGCTTGAGAAAGTGGTGATTAGTGGAACTTAACAGATTTGTTGAGAACTTAATGTAGGCAATACTTGGTTAAACCAGTATAAAAAGTCTATTGTGATATATCTCTCTTTAATTATCCCTTTATTATTTTCATGTCCAACTTAGTTTCTTTTGTGTGATCTTTCAAATTTATTTGAAACTAATTTCTGAAGCTTATTGTTCCTACTCACTTTAGCAAATAACTCTCTAAAGCTTACTAGTATTTTTTGCTTTCAAGTGTAACCACTTGATAAACTTTGTTTAAGTTAGAAACTAAAGAAGTTGAAAAGCACAATTCAAACCCCCATTCTCATTCTATATTTCACTTACAATTGGCATCAGGTAAAGATCTGGGAAGAAGATGGCATATAACAATGTACACATTGCTAGGGACACTCCATAAACAAACTTCCATTTTTTTTTTATAGGGGTGACTATGTATCCTGAGAGATAGAATGGAGTTATTCATCAAATGCACAAGCCTTGACTTGTGGGAAATAATACAAGAAGGAGATTACATCCTCATATAAGAGGTGTTTGGAAACAATGAAGATGAACTTTAGACCTCTAAGGAAATTCCAGAAACATATGGATAGATCAACAGAAAGCACATGTCCAACTAAACTCCAAGGCCAAGTATCTTCTTAATTGTGCATTAAGCAAAACTGAATATGATAAAATTATTGCTTGTGACACTGCAAAGGAAATCTGGATAGATTACACATGCTCTATAAAGGAATAGACTAAGTTAAGGAGACAAAGATAAGCATACTGGTTTATTCATATGAGATGATCAAAATAATTGAACATGAAAATATTAATGAAATGACAACAGAGTCATGCATATCATCAAAAGGTTTGGATAAAAAATACTCAAACTCTGAGATGGTGAGAAAAATCTTGAGAAGTCTTCCATGTAAGTGGCTTCCCAAGGTTATAGCTATCACAAAAGCTAAAAACCTTCAAATCCTTAGCTTAAATGCTCTCATTGGGTCTCTCAAGACTCATGAAGTTGTACTTTCTGAAGTTTATGGCGAAGCCATAAAGAATAATAAATCTGTTGCTCTAAAGACCTCCCACAAAAAGAAAAACCAAGGAAAGGCAATGAAGGTTGCTGAGGTCTTTGATGAAGATAAAGATTTATAAGAAAAGTTTGAAGAAGAGGGAGATGAGATCTCTATGCTTGTGAGAAAAATGTCAAGAGCATGGAAGAGCATGATCAGAAAGAAGAAAGATCTAGCTTTATAAAGGACAAAAAAGACAAGGGAAAGCTGGACAACGTGAATTGTTACCATTGTGGTGAGAAAGGACACTTTAAAACGATTGTCCTAACCTATGATCTCCAAGAAGAATGGAATACTAGCCACAAATGACTCAGAAGATGAAAGAGGGTTAGAAACCCAAGATGAGCTAGAGGTTTTTGCCAACCTATGCTTCATTGCTTACTACATTTCTAGGAAAATGAGATAAAAGAACCTTTAAATTGAAGTTCTTATAATGAACTTTTAAGATCATATGATGAGTTGATAGAAAATTCTCAGACATTAACTTCTTATTACCTTTCTTTCAAAAAAGAACCATCAAAAAGTAACTCTAGAGCTTGAAAAAGTTAAAAGTCACTTTGAGAATCTAAGGCTTGAGAAAGTAGAAGTTCAAGGAGAAAACAAGTTTCTAAATGTCAAACTCAAAGCCTTAGAAACTGAGTTTTTGACAAAGATCAAAGAGATTTTTGAACTTGAGAAAACTTCAAAACTTCTCAAATTAGATTTAGAGAAAATGGTAAATGGCTCCAAGTTTCTGAACATGATGCTTGGTGGTCAGAGACCATATTTTCAAAAATTGGTATTGGTTTTGAGAAGAAAATCGATGGTAAAGTAACTGCAACCTCGTCAAAGAAAGTAAAAATTAAATCTTCTTGTGTTTTTTGTCATAAGAAGAGACATCTATCTGACAAATGCCATATGTTAAATAAGGCAAATAAGTAGGTCAGAAACCATCCCCTTAAGACATCTAACCCAAAAGGACCCAACAAGATATGGAAACCTAAAATCAAAACCATTTCTGTTGTAGGTGTATCTTAAGACACATGTTGAAGAGGATAACAAGTAGTACATGGACAGTGGATGCTCTAGACACATGTTAGGCAAAAGGCAATGGTTCCAAAAGTTGAAGCCCAAGAACTCAAGCTCATGAAATTTGCTGATGGTATGAAAGCAAAGGTCATAACTATAGGAAATGTTGGCTCATAACCTATCAAGCATTAGCCAATTTTGTGACCAAGGTTTTAATATATGGTTTGATGTCGAAGCATGCCATATGTTTAATACAATTTTGGACAAGTGATTCTCTTTGGCAAGAGGCATGATAACATCTATGTGTTAGTTTTGGATGATCTTTTAGATCAAGATGTAAAATACCTAGCAAACTTTGTGGATGATAAGTGGTTATGGCATAAGAAACTTAGTCATGGTCAAATATAGCTAATTTTTTAGCTATCTCAGAAAGAGCTTGTTAAAGGCCTTCCAAAGATCAGTTATGATAAGGATTCAACTTGTAATTTCTATGAGAAAGGCAAGCAAACCAAGGCTTCTTTCCATAACAAGACCGTGGTTTCAACCGCTAGCCAATAGAGCTTTTACACATGGATCTTTTTGGACCAATCCAAATTTCAAGTCTTGCTAGAAAGAGATATTGTCTTGTCATTATAGATGATTACTCTAGATTCAAATGGGCTATTTTCTTAGCTTCTAAGGATGAAGTGGTTGGAAAGTTTAAAGTTTTTGCAAAACGTGTTTCTAATGAGAAAGATATTCAAATTACTTCCATTAGATGGATCATAGAGGAGAATTTATAAACCATGTTTTTGAAAACTTTTGTGAAAACCATGGCATTTCTCATGAGTTCACTTCTCCTAGAACTCTCTAAGGAATGGGGTAGTGAAAGGAAGAAGAAGCTTGCAAAATGGCAAGAACAATGGTTTTAGAAAATGGTTTATCAAAAGGTTTCTAGGTAGATCAGTATATTTAAAACAAAGTTTTCTTAAGACCTATCCTCAAGAAAACACCGTATAAGCTTTGGAAAGGAAGAAAACCCAACGTATCATATTTCCATATCTTATTGTGTCATACTTAACACAAGGGACAAGCTCATAAAGTTTGATCCCAAATCTAATGATGACATTTTCCTAGGATATTTTCAGTTATAAAGTTTTCAAGGTCTACAACAAAAGGAAATTATGTGTTGAAGAAACCAATCATATCAAGTTCAAAGAACACATGAAAGATTTTGCTGAAGACTTGGTTGATCTTGAAGAGGATCTTGAAAATCTAAGCATCAAGGAACCTTCAGAAAGTAAGCTCTAGAAAACACAAGCTTTAGAAAGTAAACCTAAGAAAGCGCCTTCAGGAAAGCTATCCCAAAACTCCTAAACCTTCAGAAAGTGACATTTTTGGGAAAGACACACCTTTTGAGCACGATGAAAGGTCTTCTGAAGTCCAAAAAGTTGTTGTAGAACAAGATATACAGAGAAACTGCAAAGGAGTTTCTGACTAAAGGTAGTTTCTCATAACCAAGTACTTTGAGACATTCCTAAAGGCATAAGAACAAGGTCTTCCTTCAAAAATGAAAGAAATTGTGCCTTCTTATCCATAATTGAGCCAAAAAGGATTGAAAAAGATCTAAATGATCAAAGCTAGGTGGATTCAATGCAAGAAGAATTGAATCAATTTCAGAAGAGCAAAGTCTGGACATTGTGAGAATGGTGAGAAGTATTAGAAAATAATTATAGAGGTATAATTGGTTCTCTACTTTATCTCGCAGCAAGTAGACATATGATAAGGAGCATTTATGCCACTTACCTTGCTTTTAATTCTTAGCTTTTTGTATGAGTTTAACTGAGTTATTGATGTAATTAATTAGGATTTTGACTTGCTCCTCATTATGCATTTTGATAGAATCATTTGACTATTACATTGATTTTGGGATAATTATTGAATAACACCTTGTTGCATTTAACTTGTCTCTTTGAGTATGGTTTTGTGCACAGGAGCTTTGGATCAATTGTAAAATGTCAAGAACAAGACTGGAAACTCCTAGGAAGTAGCTTGGAACTGAAAAAGAGTAGAATTGTAAGCTTAGTCTCGAGTGAGTGTTAACTCTCATTTAAGCACTGGAGCACTTGGTAAAGCCATAACCATTAATTTATGGGCCACTCTAGCACTGTAGTGCTTGTGTGACAGTTGGATTACAGAACTTATCTATTTTTGGGCACCACTTTGGGCTATCTTAGAGTGCAGATATAGGGATTACAAGTTGTTTAACATAGTTTTTTGACTCAATTTAAAATCTGCAATTAGGCAACCACTTTCTCTCTCTAAATCTTCTTCTCTAGTCTCTCTCTTAGGAATTCCATTAATGAAGGTGCTTTATCTTGGAATTTGTGGCAATGATTGTTCCTATTATTTTCAGGTTCCATTTATTTTCACTATTGTAATCCTCCAAGGATGGAGGAGTAGATTTTCTTACTAGTGTATGGATTTTTGGATAGATTGGGATGATATTTGATACCCTTTATTTATACTAAGTTCTATTCCTATAATTATTGTGCTGATTACTATAATTTTTATTGGAATAACTAAATTGATGATCGTTGTTTAGGGACTTTGGACATAAATTGATTGATCTATTGGTTTATGTTTGAAGGAGAACATTGGAATTAACTTTTCGATTGACAGTTAGACTATAGCAATTGGTTCATTAAATCAATATGATTTCTAAATATATTGAGATCTCGTTTATTAGTTATTTGCATTAGTCAAATTCTAGGGATCGATTGATCACTAGCAGAATTGTTAGTAATTTGTTACTAATAGCCACTAATGGGTTCAATATTTGGTCAATGATAATTAAATTTCAATCCTAGGAATACCTTGTATTAGTGCCTCTTTATCATTGCTATTATCATTTAATTTTAATTACCTTAATTTCATTTCTAAACCCCAAGTTTTCCAACTAGGGTTGGGTTTAATTGGGAGTAAAAATGAGGGTAAAAATTACCTAGATAGTTGCACGTGTTATTTTACATATGAAACTCATCTAGATAAATTTTACCCCAATTTACTCTCCAACTAAACACACCCTAAGTGATAAAGTCTCCTTGAGAGATGACCTAGGTTGTGCTCTTTTACTATATTTTTTGGTGCAACTTGGCATAAAATAAATTCTAATTGAGGAGGTAAGCGATAACCTCTGTTCAAATTTTGGCATGTTGTTGCGAGGCAATATAACTTTGTTATTTATTTTATGCTTATTTTTATTTTATTTTATTTCAATTTTTTATTCTTATTTGTTGCTATTTTTGTTTATAAAATAAAAATCGTTCCCTTTACGCATTGTTCCCGTGTCGGCAACTTACTACCTCTTGACATGAAATTGAAAAAACATTAAGGCGAATCAGCAGGAAAAATGTCAATAAGTGGAACTATTTGAGCATTCTGATCCTTTGTTTCCGTTTCAAGTGACATAGAAAACATGGAAGATTGCAATACACTAAAGGAGCTCATTGCTCCTATTTTACCCAGCTTTGGCCATTACATACCCCAGGCATGACAATGATTTTGAGCTTAAAGGGTACATATGGTTCATATTTTGCCCAAGTTCCATGGGCTATCCAGAGACCCACACCAGCATTTAAAGAAGTTGCACATGGTATGATCTGGCATGAGATCCATGGACAGGTGATGTCAAAGAGCATTCCCTTTTGCTTAGAGGATGCTGAGAAAACTAGTTCTTTAATTTTCTAGATGGGGTTGTAAATAGCTTAGGGATAAAGAGACTTTTCCTAGAGATATTTTCCCACATCTAAAGTGGCTTCTATTAGAAATGAGATATTCAAAATTTGCTAGCTGATGAGACTCTACATGAATATTGGGAGCACTTTAAGCTCCTTTGTGCAAGCTGCTCTAATCATTAGATTCAACTCCTCCTTTAGTACTTTTATGAGGGTTGGTACCTATGATAGATGTATGATAGATACCTGTGGAGGGGCACTTTCCATAAGACTTTGACAAAGTGCTTTGATTGAATAACTTTTCAGCAATTTGATTCAGGGTAGCCATAACTATTAGGCACCTTCATGAAGTGAGCCAGCAGAAAATCCATGTAACCCAACCTTCCAGACTTCTGGGCTTATGCACCAGTCGTGGTTACCCAGGTAGTAACTCTAATGGTCCCCAAGATCTGGCATATGTACTTCAAATAACCATCACACTGATATGCCCAGCATTGCAAGATGACTCAACCACTAGGGTGGTCCATTTAAAAAAAATAAATATTTAACATCTTAAACCCGTTGATAATAAATAAATAAATAAATTTATTTCCAAAACTTGTAGGTAAAAAAAAAAATACCCGTCGATATAAATATATAAAATATTTTTTTACTTCCAAAATTTGTTACTAAAAATAAAACACTCATCATAATATTATTTCCCTAACGACCTCAATGACGCCTTTAATACATGGACTAATTTTTTATTTTTTTCCTGTCGATACACCTACCAACAATTCCTGATAGGTTCTTTTATCCATCAATAAAATTCTACCGACTAACCAAAAATCGATGCCTCATACCTATTAGTAAAATTTGAATCCATCAATAAAATAATCGGTATCCCACGTAAATCTTGTAGTGTAATTAAAATAATTAGAATTGATTATTTTTAGTAGACGATTAGGAATTCATTTGAAACAATTTGAATTGATTTAATTTTAAAAATAAAATGTTTTAAATAATTAAATAACATAGAATTTAAATTGATTTAGAAATTACTGATATTTTCTCCTTTTGTCCCTCATATAAAAGGCTCTCTCACTTGATAACTCTAAAGTTTTTATTCGTGACTTATAGTTTAATTGACTTTTTGAATAGTAAATGTAAAAATCAACTATCATAATTTATATAGTAACTAGTTATTTGATCGTGTAATGCACAAGATAATACAAAAAAATGTTTAAATTTGGTACATAGTAAAAAGGATAAATATCTATTTAGGTCTCTCAAGTTTGATCTAAGTTTCAATTTAGTCCCAAAAGTTTTTTTTTTTTGGTTCTATTTTTGTCTCTAATATTTTAAAAACATTTCAATTTTGTCATTTTGATAGAAAACATCATAATAATAAATGAAAAATCTAAGTAAATGTCAAATTACAATGTTAAGAAATCACAATAAAATATAAAAATGTCATATTACAAAACTAGGATCACAACAAAACATAAAACATCAAGTTTTGTGTTCAAATTAAAACAACAATCCAACCAAAAAAAAAAAATTTAACGGTAATGACACTCAAATTATGAACACAAACTTGAGATTTTTGTGTTTTGTTATGATTACTAATATCGCGATGACATTTTATATTTTGTTGTGACTTCCTAATATTGCAATTTGGCATTTACATCCATTTCTTGTTTATAATTTAGGTATTTTCTATTAAAAGAATAAAATTGAAACTTTTTGAAAACGTTAGGGATATAAATAGAACAAAAGAAACTTTGGGACTAAATTGAAACCCTGATAAAATGTGAGGGACCTAAATAGATTTTTACCTAGTAAAAATTATTGGGAAAATTACATTAATCTTCTTTAAAATTTGGCGAAATACAACTCAACTCTCTATTTTCAAACTTTGCGTGCTAGGTTCTTGAGTTATGAAAAATTAAAAATTTCATACTTGAATTTTAAATTTTTCAAACCAATATGGGAAACAACTTTTGTCATGTTGCAAGTGTTCTCATTGTCATTCAAAAATACTATTTTCAAACCACTTTTTATTTTACACTTCAGACAACGACATAATGTTTTTTGCGAGTGAGGACAGACTTGGTCGTGTAATAATGAATAGTCCAATGCATGGAAATTTTAAAATTAACTTAAATAGCAAATAAATAAAATTTAGTTCATTGTAAAGATAAATTTATTTCATATTAACAAGTTGATTTATGAATAATTACTAAGTTGTCCATAACAAATAAAAATTTACAAATAAAACTAATTTCATGTTTTATCTCAGAACCCTACATAAATTAAAATAAAAAAATTATCACTTCAAGCATAAATCCATTAGATGCTGATTTTGATGATCTAATGAGATTTTTTTTTTTTTTTGTAGTTTAAAGGATCAAATAGCAGAAATGAAATGAAAACGAATGCTTATAGCTTAAATTAGTTATACCTAATAAATTGTAACCACTAAAATTTACTTATTGTGTAAATATCAATAAAAAATTATTGAAATATCCTATTATTTAAAAATATTGACACAACCTCCTAACATTTATCACTGTTAAATATTTTAACATTAAATTTTTGTCCTTCTCTCTATGCATAAAAACATTTTATTTTATAAACTTAGAAAATAAAAAAAAATCTTTCGCTTATAGTTATTAATATAATGCACATTTATTGCATTTTTTCATTTTTCTATCTATATATGTTATTTGTCCTCAATTCTCTGCATGTATTTCTTCTTCTTTGATTTTCTTCATTTACTTGATTTTATAATGGTGAATGTAAATTCACATCTATATTCATTTTTTATTATTCAAATAATCTATATATTCTTAATAAAGTGTAATTCAAAGTATATTATTTGAAAAGTCAAAGTCGTGTATAACTTATCACCTTCACATAAAAAGCTTTCCACCTTCAATGCTTGAATTTTTTTTATCCATTGATTTAAATCTTTTATTATATTACCAAAAATGTATTATTTTCTCTTATAATTCATTATTTTGATATCAATTTTTTACATCTCTTTATCTTTTACCAATAAGGTATGATTAATGCTAAAAAATTGAATTAACGGATCATTTTTAATTTTTTATTAAAAATAAAAAAATTCTAAAGAGATTATATTTATATAAATAAATCAATCAATTTGAATTATTTTTATAAGTAGGTGAAAGAAAATTAATTTTCATTCTATTTTTTACTATAGATAAAGCAAAGTATCTTTATGAAAATAATTATTATAAAAGAGAAATATTTTAAAAGATGTAAAACTTAAATTATTTATATGACTACATTAACAGATATAAAATATCGTGCACGATTCTGTTCTGACTTTAGTTTTTATATATTAGTTTTCTGTAACCGTTAAAGGTATGAGATAAATTAAACTTGTTAACCAAATTAATATGGAATATTGTAGCCAATAAATCTAGAATATTGT
The DNA here is from genome assembly GCA_030441495.1 of Dalbergia oliveri. Lineage (NCBI taxonomy): Eukaryota > Viridiplantae > Streptophyta > Magnoliopsida > Fabales > Fabaceae > Dalbergia > Dalbergia oliveri. Next base: position 15,004,416 of record JAMLFY010000016.1, read on the forward strand.
TTACTAAATTAGCATAAAATTTTCCCCTAAAAGCAAAATCTCAGCATGCCACTCACATATCATAAGTATCATCTGAATCAATCTGATATTAACTCCGACAATTAGCATGCAACACAAATATTGCATTGATCAATGAAAATTTAACACGTTTAGGGCCTCCTCCTTCATGGCTTCCTTTTTTTTCAAAAATATAATTACGTCCCCCCTGAATCGTTGAGAAGTTGCAATCGTGGGTGATAATCCTTTATTTATGAAGTGAATAGGGAATTGTGGGTGATACTTGTCACAACCTCCCTGAAAGATGCCGTGATAGAAAAAAAAAAAATTTAATTTTTAATGATTTCAATCGAGTTGAGTGTAAAATATTTGAACATTTAAAGAAAAATTGAAAATTTTTTAATTTGGTAAGACTGGTCTTTTAGAATAAAATGATTTTAAGTTAATTATTATTAAAATGATGAATTTTCATTTGAATGAATAATATTTGTTGATACCTAAAGTTTGTTTGTGTAAAATTAAATTAATTTTTTTTAAAAAAAAAATTTAAAGTGTGAAAAATATTTAAAAAATATATATTTATAAAAGAAAAAAAAATAAATTTAGGAAAATTTAATTTTGACTTGGCAGACAATATATATTCCTTTGTATTTTAGTGCAATGAAAAAACTCAAAATCAAGTAATTTTTTTAAAAAATGTGTGTTGAGTTAATTTTATTTACAAAAGGGGCTTAGCCCAAAAGAATTTAAAAAGACAAAATCTATTTTTTGCACAATATTCAAAGTATCCTAAACTATTCAAAAAACCTTTACAATTCAATAGTTATAAAGGAAGCAGACTTTCAGTCATAACTATTGACCGTTGTTTAGATGACATTTACTTTTTTATTTTATTTTTGGCTAGTCATTTTTATTAAAAAAAAAACTATTAAAATTCTAAGAAGACAAATAAAGCATCTGGAATAATGTAAGCCCAAACCAAAAGGAACTCAACAAAAACAGTGAGTAACCAAAAAAAACAGTTAAAGATATTTTGGCCCAAAGGCTAAAAAATAATAAAATTAAATTAAAAACAAGTCTAACAAAGCAAAGGATAGACCTATACTAAACCTGCTTGAAAGTATGTGATGTAATGTACAGAAGCAACAGGAAACAAGGCAGCGCTTTCAGTATTAACAAGGGGAAAGGTTGACGCGGTGGCAGCACCTCGACTTCACGGTGGCACAGCGAATGCGACAGCAGTGGCGAGCTCACGGAGGCACGATGCGGCGACGATGGAGGGGCGCTGGTCCGTGGGTTGCTGTCGGCCACGGTCGCGGAGGCTGGGCTTGCGGTGGTGGACCAAGGCGGGTGGCATGGGCGATGGTGGGTTTCTCCAACGGCAAAGGCAGGGGTGGCGCGGCCATGGGGCTTCGCGGCGCTGCTGGTGGTCTCCGCGGGGATCTTCGCAATGAAGGACGGTGCGTGGTTGAGGCTGTTCGCGGCTGGGCTAGGTGGCAATGGTGTTTAACGGTGGAGGTCCTGAAGACGATGACATTTGGGGCTGTGAAGGGCTATGGCTGGTTTTGGGTGGTTGGGGTGTGGTTCTGTGAGTTTTCCGGCGAGGTGAGTTGCGGTGGTTGTGGGGTGCTATGATTTTGGGGTCTGTTGGGTGAAAAAGATGATGATGAAGAGGTTGCTATAATAGCCTAGGGTGCTGTTTTAATGGCCGATGGAATGGTGGTTGTGTGGTGGGTTTGGGCGGAGGTTGTAGTGATGGGATGATGATGGAGGCTGTGTGAAAGGTTGATGGTGCTGGCTTGTGATGAGGAATTGTGCCCAGTCTTTGTTCCCCGTTCGGTCCCTTCTATTTTTACAAAAACTACACCTACTTATACACACTTCTAACCTAAATGTAATTAATGGAAGAAAATTAATTTGATGTTAATTGAGAAAATCTGATATGATTGAAATCAATTACAAATAAAACTGATTGATACTAATTTATGCTAATGGATTAGATTGCAATAAATTAAAAAATGCTGATGGATACTAATTAAGAAAAGCTGATGGACAAAATCAAAAGGAAAATTAATGCTGGTTAACCAAAAAGGTCAAATTCTAATTAAAAAAAAAATTTGGAACAAAGAAAAAACACTTTTTTTAAGACATGATAAAAAATGGGTGCTGACAATACTCCGTTGGGAAGTCGCGATCAAAGCATAGATGAGACAGATTCCAAAATCTAAAACACAAATATATATGAAGTGAATTTCTAACGGGGTAAAGATAAGAGAAGGGTGAGGGACAAGATTCAGTTTGGGGTTTAAATATGATTACATCTGTATAATGATATGAGTAATAAAAGTAGTAATCATAATATTTTATTTTGATAAATATAATGAAGATATTATTACTAATTTACTAGAAAGAGTAATAAGTATCAACGTGGATTATTTTCCATTTCTATATTTTAGATTTAAATTTTAAAAACTTTTTAAGAAAAGAATCTGCATGCATTGATCTAAAAGTGAGATTGAATTTAACAATTGCCACTTACTATTGTAAATTGTAGGTGTGAAAAGAATATGAATAGATGTGAATCTATAATCTATATCTATAATCTATAATACTAATATTCAAGACTCATTTGAAGGAAAGTTTTACAGTGTCATTTTAGAATAATTTAGAACCCTAAATTACATAATTTGAATAATTAAAAATCATAACTTTAATTATTATATATAATTAGAATATCATTGAAGATTATTATTAATTAATAAGGTCTATGGTTTTGGAATATGAATTCAATTTTGAATTTATATGATATATATAGAACGTGATTTCTATTAAAAAATGGAAGGTGTATTATAAGTTAATATAATTAATTTCAAATTCAATTTTAATGTATATTCTTTTGATATATGTAGTATTTAATATCAATTATCATTTATATTCATTTCTTATGTGATTTCAAAAATATTATTTCACTCAATTTATTCTCATATTTCTTATGATAAAAATTCACTTTATATTTGAATTTCATTTTCAAGAATCCTTTACATCTTTTCATTAAACAATTTCTTATCTTCTCTCATCCATGTCTTTTCTAATTTTTATTTTGATTGTTCTCATACATGTTTTTTTCTGGGATGAACAATATGAGAGAAGTTTTCTTTTTGATAGTGTTAATAGCAACAATCAAGGAGTCCTTACGAGAGAGCTACATAAATTACCTATTGAAAGCAGAATATTATGATTAGAATAGAAAGACAAAGGTTTGGATCATAGGAATTAGTGAGGCATAATCATTTTTCATTTGTCTTTGTATCCACCATTCTAAACCACAATTTATCTTATTCTTTTCTTAAGTTTGAATTTTTATATCTCCCTCTTCTTTTCCATTCTTTATTAGTTATTTGAATCTTTTCAATTATGTTATTGATCTTGATTTTATTTTTCATACATGAAAATTTAGCATTCGATTGAATCTTGATTTGTTTTTTATTTTAATTGACAGGGAACAACTCATTGGAAAAACAACAATGATTTATTTGAACAATATAGTGAAAGCTTTTATGCTAAAAATTGTTGTCAAGCTTGAAATAATGGAGCTCTTATAGTGCCAGGGACAAGTGAGAACAAGACAAATCATTACTTGTGATTTTCATTCTTAGTAAATTAAAGGATGTATATGTGGTTGCTTTGACTTTGTTATTGACCTCTTTCATGTTACAATTTGTTTATTTTCTACACGATGTGTAACTATGATGAATGATTTTCACTTGAAATTTGAGATAGAGATTATATGTTGACTAAATTAAACCATTTGTTTGTGTTTTTTTTCCTTTAACACATATTTTAAATTTTAAAAGACATAATCTTATTGAAACACAATTTTATTGAAACACTTTTTCTAATGAGCATATTACATATAAATGTCAATTACTAATTGAATTCAAAATCATATTAAGATAACATTGTGAGTATAGAAACAAAGATCAAACATGTTATCTGTATAAAACTGACAATAATTTATAAATTAATGCACATTTATTTCTGTATGAATAATAATAATAATAATAATAATATGTTATATTGCTATCAATATTTGAATTTTTATTTTAAAAATTGAATATTAATTAATAGTGAATAAATATCAATTTGTATATATTTGATTTAGACTATCATTTCCAATAAAATAAATGATGTTTAAAACCAAACAAATCACTATATCGTGAAATAAATTATGGTATAATATTAATTAATAATATTAATATTTAATAATCATTTCATAAAAAAATTTTCATGTGTTATTCATAGTCCTAATATTTTTATTTAAAGTAAGCTTTTGAATTTAAATTATATTTTAATCATTAATTATTTTTCCTAATTATAATTTAATATCTATCTTCTACTAACATAATATAAATACTCTATGTTGAATATTATATTACTAATCAGTTTCACAATTTTTTAGCATTTCAAATATTACGAACTCTTAATTTGGGAGGTACTCCAATCTATTGTTTAGATTTTGTTATGAATTGGATGTTTGATATTTTATTGAAAGTAATTTTAAAACGATACATTTATTAGTGGATTATGCCAAATAATATAGGTTATACACTACTTCAATGGCCCAAACACTATAATTATAATAATTGGTTTATTATGTAGCGATTATTCAAAACCAATACACTAATTCAATATTTTAAATCTTCTTCTTAATTAACATATATTGTACTATAATATCTCTATGTACTTTACTTGAAATTGAAAAATTATTATTCCATTTATATTTAATGATATTAATAATCTAATTTTACATGGGCGTAATTAGGGGAAAATGAAATTCAAATTGATAACAATAAGAGGATGTTTTTATATAAGAATCAATCATAACGTTCAAAATTTGTTGATATATTTATAAACATTAATAGATATTAATTATTATTTTTCATATATATATATATATATATATATATTGTGATCTTAAAATAAATCATTTTTATACTTTGATTAGAATTTATAAACAATATTATCTAACTAGTCGTTTTCCTGTTAATATTAGATGATATTGAAAAATAATTTGTTTGTCATTACTAAAAAGAAATAACAATTTAATTAAATATACCTTATCATAAATTGAATATATAAATTAATTTTAAAAATAAGTTAATAGTTAAATAATTAAATAATGAACAAAATATAAAAGAGTATCATAAAATTTAATATCATTTGGACAATTGTATTCAATTAGAGTACAAAATTCATTTATAAAATCCTATTCAAAATTGAGACAATAAAATTGTGTAACTAAATTCAAATTAATTAAATCCAAAATTAAAAAATTTAATACAATAATAGTATATAAAGGCAAAAAATGGAATTGAGCTTTACAATCTTGATTCAAATTTTGAATTAGCAACCCATAATTGAAAACATAATCATAAATATTTTGTAAATTGGATTTTTTTTATTGAAATATATCAATAAGTTCATACCAAGACCATTACATTCCAATAAAATCATTAGTATTGATAACTAATATATATACATATATAATCTCCAATATTTTAGAAATCTATTCCATTAAAACTACCTATACTAACCATCAACATATCTAGTAGTTACGTCATTCATATTGTTTTAGCATGAATCAAAAAAGATTATAATCTTATGCTTTCAAACTTCATTACCATATGAAATTAGTCATATCACTTATAGCCAAATTGATGTCCTTCTTAACTATAATATTCTTCTTAACAACTTGTACAATTTAATGTTTATTGAAGGATGTTTCTTGATCACATAATTTGTCCCTCTAATCTTGAACTATTTTCAAAGCTTTTGAAACAATAAGTGAAGACAATTCAAATGTGATAATGAACTATAAAAAAATAAACACCTAAAATAAAGAAAAGTATTAAATATATAATAAAAGATGAAAAATATAAACGTAATAATAAAGAAAAAATATGTAGAACTGATGATAGTAAAAATTATTGTAAATTAAAATAAGGTGTACTACTTATCCATATCAATTTTGATGACATTTAAAATTATTTTTTTCCCATTTCTCTCGATAAATATAGAACTTTGAATTTTCATAACTTAGGATACCCTAAGTGAAGAATTCTAACATAAAATTAATATGACTCATTGTTAGAACTGAATATGGGAAACCATATTGATAGATTAATACTAATTATATTATTGTATATAATAAATAGAGGACCATTCTATTAGTTGCAAATACAAAAAAAAGAATTATTATTTGAGTTTGTATTATTGATGAGCCATAGAAAGATAGATATTGATAGAGTGAGTGATTATAGGAAATATAAATTATTATGATATTATTATTATTACAATTATAGATAGATTGTAAAATAATATGCATTAATTTAAAGAAGATTTAAATTTTATATCAGAATATGTGTCGTTAAATGTATTTCTACTTTTGGCGAGAGAAATTTTTTTCTAAAAAATTTAAAATTACCAAAAAATAATATTGACATTACAATTATTGTTTAATATTCCTAAATATTATATATATAGCTAGGTTTAACATTTTTAAAAATATTTTAGGTGACGATTTGCTTATGAAATTGTACGATGCATCATTTGGATAAATATTTAAATTTTAATTACAATCAATTAAAATTTTGAATTAGTGACATATTTTAAAATTCAATTTCAATAACACACCCTAAAGAACATCATAACAACAAATGCAAAATAATCAAAACACATCAACAAATCCAAAAAAATAAACACCAACAAATCCAAACAAAACAATCAAAACACATCCATATCCAATCCAATGGTGCAAATTGATAAAAACGTATATTATATATAAAAAATGTGAAAGAAAAATACTATTTTGCTACATTACATATCATAAGACACATGCCAAAACTCTAACATTGATGGAGTTGTTTGAAAATATATATGATAGGAAATATATTGAATGGACAAAACGTTGTAAATTATAGAAGAGAATCAATTAAAAGCAAAAAATAGAAAAGTGAAGTAAATAAAAAGGAATATAAGCTAATTGGTTGTGTTCTATGCATAAAGAAGGCTGAAAAATATAAAATATTTAAAAACAAATATCAATCTTAAAAATTCAAACAATACTATTTGTTTGCCATAATTGATATAACAATGTATAATAAAATAAAAGAATAAAAATTTACAATGAAAATTATGGGAGAATGAAAGATTAGAATAGTGAAAAAGTAAGAAAGAAAGCAAATTTAGAGAAAGGAATGAAACTCATCTAACCTAAAAAAAAATAAATGAATAAATTCGTCTTTGAACATGAGGTAATGTTTGATGGTATTGAAGCTGTCATCAACAACTAAAAATTTCACAATGGCCGTTAGTGAAGAAATGAGAAAGAGATAATGAAAGATATCTTATAAGAAGGAATGCAAGAGTTGTAGAATAATGATAAGTAAATCACAAAATGAAATCAACAATACTACTCATCAACAGTAAAATAAGATAAAAACAAATTAAGACAACAATTGAGGCGATAAAAAGCAAATAATCATAGAGTCGTTCACATAGAAAATTTCAAAACTGAAGTATGAAGACAAAAAATAAAATAACCTAACAAATTAAAACAATATTGAGGGTGCTTGTTAAGCAAAAAATGACCTTGATAAAAATTTATATTAGAAAATTTGAAACTTAGTATTTATTATTGTAGATATGAAAATATTATACATTGATTTAAAGTTGATATTGAATTTGAAATTTAAATTTTGTATTTTTTTTAATTGATTAATTATATGAATTTTGAAATATGCTTTCTATTTTTGAAGTAAATAAAGTTTAAAAAATAATGAAAAAATGACATATGGTATGTAAATGTGGAAGAATAAATTTTATAGAATATAGATTTGAATTTTTAAAAAATTCAACAGAGATGTAAAAATGTAGGTAAATCAGCATAATAGTTCTCATATTCAATAGGTTTGGTATTTATTTTAGATTTGATTTTTTTAAAAGTTTTAGAAATATTTCCTTATTTAAATATGATTGTGAATTTTGTAATTGATATTTATTGTACATGTGAAAATATATGTATTAATTGAATATGATTTTCAATTGAAATTCAAATTTTTGTAATTAATTGTATTCATATTATATGAAATGTTAAATATACCTTTTATATTGCATAAAAGAGTACCCTTTATTTAAGAAGTAAAAATAATTTTCTAAACAATATAAATTATGAGAAAATGACACATGGTGAAACAATTTCAAAATATCTATTATAATAACTTTTTATAATAGTTGTTTCATTTATCTAATTATTTTTTATTTTTAATTATTAATATTATAAGTATAGTATTTTAATACTATAATAATATATTTGACTCATTTTTTATCTTTTTTTTTTATCATTTTAAAGTTCAATTTTTTCAATTATAATATTTTGTTTAGCCTTATTTCAATTACAACAATGCCATAATATTTCATATAGGGTATTTAGGTTGCATTGATGATAGAGAGATATAAAGGTAATTTTTTTAAAATAATTAATAATTAAGATTATTTTTTAGCTCTTAGTTTTTCTCTCTTCTATATTTGTGTCTTGATATTTTATTTATTTTGGGATCTTCATGCTGCACATGTTATCCTTTATTTTTATTTATTTTTTAATAGTCTTATATGCATAATAAATCAATTCAAGATATAGTACATTAAGTTGATAAAATGCAGTTTAAGAATATGCAAACAAAATATGATAATATTTGTTCAAATATCTATCTTTAATAATAAAAAAGGATTATAAAAAATAATAAAAAGGAAAGGTTTGGTGAGATTCAAAATAGATAGATCATATGTATTATTTAAATGATAAAAGAGATATTTCATTAAATGTTGATAATCTTCAATGAGATTTTAATGATATATAATAATTATGATTGTGATTTTTTTTTAAAAAATAATTATAGATTAAAGTTATGAAATTGTGGGCCCTAAATTATCCTAGGAATGACACATGAAAAACTTTTCTCAATATGTATCAAATATTAGTATTATAAATAGATTATAGATTTTAAAATTCAATTTCAATAACACACCCTAAAACATCATAACAACAAATCCAAACAAAACAATCAAAACACATCCATATTCAATCAATACAAATTGATAGAAACCTATATTATATAAAAAAAAGGTGAAAGAAAAATATTATTTTACTATATTACACATCATAAGACACAAATGCCAAAACTCTAACATCGATGGAAATCGTTTGAAAATATATATGAAAGGAAATATATTGAAAGGACAAAACGTTGTAAATTATAGAAGAGCGAATCAATTAAAAATGAAAAATATAAGAGTGAAGTAAATAAAAAGATATATAACTTAATGGTAATGTTCCTATGCATAGAGGAGGCTGGAAAATACAAATATTTTAAAAAAATATAAATCTTAAAAATTCAAACAATACTGTTTATTTACCACAATTGATATAACAATGTATAATAAAATAAAAGAATAAAATTATACAATGAAAATTATGGGAGAATAATAGATTAGAATAGTAAAAGTAGGAAAAAAAAAGCAAATTTGGAGAAAGGAATGAAACTTATCTAACCTAAAAAAAATAAAAGAAATGAATAAACTCGTTTTTTGAACATGAGATAATGTTTGATGGCATTGAAGCTATTATCAACAACTTGCAAAAATTCCACAATGGCCATTGGTGAGAGAAGAAAAGTGAGAAAGAGAATGAAAGATATTTTATAAGAAGGAATGCAAGAGTTGTAGAATAATGATAAGTAAATCACAAAATGAAATTAACAAATACTCATACAGTCTAAAATAAAAACAAATTAAGACAACAATTGAGGACGATGAAAAGCAAATAATCATATAGTCGTTCACATAGAAAATTTCAAACTAATATATAAAGACAAAAATAAAATAACCTAACAAATTAAAACAATATTGAGAGGCACTGTTAATAAAAAATGACCTTGATAAAAATTTATATTGAAAAATTTGAAACTTAGTATTTATTATTGTAGATATAAAAATATTATACATTGATTTAAAGTTGATATTGAATTTAAAATTTAAATTTTGTATTTTTTAATTGATTAATTATATGAATTTTGAAATATGCTTTTTATTTTTGAAGTAAATAAAGTTTAAAAAATAATAAAAAAATGGCACATTGTATGTAAATGTGGAAGAATAAATTTTATAGAATATAGATTTAAATTTTTAAAAATTCAACAAAAATATAAAAATGTGTAAATCATAGCATAATAGTTCTCATATTCAATAGGTTTGGTATTTATTTTAGATTTATTTTTTTAGAAGTTTTAGAAATATTTTCTTACTAGTCATTTTACCTTGTTCAATGCACAGGTAATAAAAATAATTTATTTATCATTATAGAAAATAAATAATTTATTTAAATATATCTTATAAAAAATTGAGTATATAAATTTATTTTGAAATAAATTAATGGTTAAATAATTGAATAAATTTACAAAATATAAATGTGTCATTCTATTTTATATTTCATTTTGAATATCATACTTATAAGATTGAAAAAAATCTCGATAGATGACCTATGACAATAAAGAATCTATTTTATGAAAATTTGACACATTTCACTTGAAAGTTGAAATTATTGAATAATGAAAGAAGAATAAGTGAATAATTTTATTATATTATAAGTCATTTATAGGGATGATAATTGTTATCCATAAAGAGGGATGTGTCTCATGCCCCCAATTTGAATTTTGCCTCTCATCCAAATCTCATCACTTATTGGTTCTTTATTTATTATTCTTAGGGATTTGAATTACTACATATTCACGAATTTATTAAAAAAATTCAAAAAAGAAATTTTTTTTTTAAATATTTTGAATTTGAAACATAAATATTTATAATAACAAATATTAGTAATGCAACATAATCAAAATTAAAAAATAAAAAATACATATATAATGCAAATCCAATATAGATTATTGAAAAAATAAAGATGTGTTTTGTCCCGCCCATTTAACAAACATGGACTCCACCCCATGAAGATAAAATTTGTCCTTATTCTCATTTCTATTGTGGGTAATCTCGTCCCATGTGTACACACTTCAACGATTTTTTCATCCTTAGTCATTTACATCTATTATTTATGATTGACATTATTGTGATAGATTACATTAATTACAAATTGATAATTACATATTGATTGAAAACAATCATATAAGTTAATTTCAAATTATACATTCATTGATAATATATAAATCATGTGTTCTGTATAAAATTATAATACATTTGAAAGAAACCATGACTATATATTAAGCCAAATAATATAGTCATAAAAAAAGAATTTGGAATATATTAGAATAAAAAAAATACTATTTTATAAATTTAAAATATAGAATAAAAATTTGTAAATTCAACCAACAAAAAAAATTTACAAAGCGATATTGCAATATCTTATGGGTTTTGAAATTAAGTTGTGAAGTGAAAATGAGATTATGATTTATAATTGATATCTTATAATTAATTATGATTGATATGATTGATATTTATCAATTAAGTATAGTGAATATAGATTGAGAATTCAAATTCCAAATGAAAATTGTACCCTAAATCACTCTAGAAGCGACACTTGTAAAAGTTTCTTTCATAGAGTCTTAAAATATTAGTATTACTAGTCATTTATTTGATCACGGGATGATAATGAAAAATCATTTATTATTATTATTGAAAATAAATAATAGTTCATTTAAATACATCTTATAGAAAATTAAGTATATGAACTTATTTTGAAAATATGTTAACAGTTAAATAAATAAATAAAATATAAATGAGTATGGATATAAAATGAGTCATTCTATTTTATATCTTATTTTGAATATCATGTTTATAAGGTTAAAAAATCTCGATAGATGACATTTAACTAATAATAAAAAACCTATTTTATAAAAATTTTGCACGTTTTGTTAGTTGAAATTGATGAATAATAAAATAAAATAAAATAAGTGGATATATTTACAATATCATATACCATTAATATGGATGACAATTAGTATCTATAAGAGAAGGGATATGTCTTCCACACCCTGTCATTGTTTAAAATTTTGTTCCGTTCCCATCCTTATTGTCATCATTAGTCTTATTTCCTATTTCTCACGAGGATTGAATCCGTATGGTTTTGCGGATTTATTAAAATAATTCCAAAAAAAATTGAAAAGTATTTTGATATTCGAAACATAAATATGCATAATACTCATTCTTTTTCAGAATATTTATCCATTTTTAAACAACTTCATATTTTAAAATATCTGTTAATTTCACATTTCAATGAAGCATTAATTTTTTTTTTTGAATACTACCGTAATTAATTTCATGCTTTCAAAGCATTCCATTTAATATTAGTGTGTATATTAATTAATATTTAGGGACATATTATTACTATATTTTACTCAATTACCAATATCATTTATTATCTTTCTTAATATTTGTTTGTAAAAAATTAATAGATATTTTGAAAGGAAGAAAGTAACAAATACTACTAATGCAATATAATCCAAATTAAAAATGAAAATACATACATAATATAAATTCAATAAAGATAATTAAAAAAAATGAATGTGTACTAAAATTTTTTGTTATATATATATATAATTTATATAAATGGGAATTGCAGAATCTCCATTATGAGACCTTATTCATTGGCCTTATCCGTTTAACAAACTGGTACTTATCCATCCTGAAGACTAAATATGTTACCATTCTCGTCCCTTTTTTCAAGTAATCCTTGGGTACCCGCTTCAATGATTTTTTTAATCATCCTAGCCATTTACATATTTTTAGTAAATTAAAATATTTAATTTATAAAAACATAAAAATATACTTTCTAATTAATAAAAAATAATGAATAAATTTAATTTATATGATTTCAATTACACCTCATTTCCTTCTACATCATTTTAGTAAATATTCTCCAAATAAATATTTTTCAAGTTCCTCCATAACCATATAAAAAAAAAACCTCATTTCCCAATGGTTATTGAGTCCATTATATTATCATAAATTATCCTCTGAATTTCATTATTAAAGATAAGTACTCTATAAGATCATTAGACAATTACTCTCTGTCATATTCTAACTCTTCAGCTAAGAGATGACTTTGAAATTAATTGAGTGGAGAATCATTTGAGTATGACATGGAATTAAACTCTTTCAAAGATCTTCCATTTGAATTAAATAACTTTTCAATTTCAATTAAAGATAAATTCTTTAGCTATGAACTTGGAATAGAAAGATATATAAAAAACAAAAGTTTTTTTTTATGATAGTATGAAACTCTCAACTTATTCTAAAAAATGCAATATTTATCTCTAAAATTTGGAAATATAATATTAAAATCATTGATAAAAAATTTAAATTATAATTTTAAACCTACATTATTTCCTTAATATACTTTTCTACTCATATAAGATTTCATCTTCTTAAAATTTTCAAACATGGTTCCACAAATTGTGGCATACTCATTGTGTTTGTTACAATAATGTAACAAAGAGTTTCTTTAACTAATTTTCAAGCGCTAACCTAACAATTTCCTTTATACTTTCAATAAATCTATTGTTTAGGAAATGTATGAGAAATTTTTGATAAATTCTATTCATATATTAAGCTTCCAAAATGAAAAAACAATAGTTTTCAATAACCTTAGCTCATGAATTTATCATTTTTTTAAGCATAATTTGAAAAAACATAAAATCATGTTAAGGAAATTATAATTTCATAAACTATTTGATCTTTGTCATTTTGAATTTAAACCCTATATAAATATATTAAAATATGTATTTGACTTTTATGAATATTAAAAAATTTAGTTTTTATCTTTATAAATATTTTTAAATTTTTATAAATGTCATTATGTAAAAGTGATAAGTAACCTAGACCATAAATATAATACTAAAAAAGGTTAAAATTTTTTTAAAAAAAAGCTAAAACAAAAAAAAATAAATAAGATAGTAAAAGAGTTATAAGATAAAACTAATAAATAATCATAGTTAATACTTTTATTATATAATGAGTCACTTACCTCATTTTAGTATATCAAGGCTGAATTTATAGTTTATAACAAATACTATAAATTAACAAATATATTGATTTAAATATAATGGATCATATTACAATATATGTGTGTGTGTGTGTGTGTTATCATTTTATCAATAGGTTCAAATATTATATAGTAATTAATCAATATTATATATTAATTAATTAATTGATAATTTGGAGTATATAAGTAAAGTAATATAACTTATTCGATTTAAACTTTTTTCAAACATTTATATTTTAAAAAATAAACTATATAATTTAAAATTACTTTTGATTATTTATTTATTTTATCTATCACTAATTATTTTAAATAACTCCAATATATAAGGTTATCAAAATAATGTACAACATTTTTTTATGTAGATTTTAGCATAAATTTGTTAAATATTAAAAATGATTATTATAAATATTAAAATTATATAAATTAATGATAGTAAACTAATGATATATAATAAATATGATTATAATTTTTTTTAAAAAATATTAATTATTAAAGTTATGAAATTTGTGGGCTCTAAATTACTCTAGAAGCTACACCTATAAAACCCAAAGGAGTGTTGAATAAGTTGAGTTTTTTAAAAAAAATAATGATTGATTAACTTCTTAAAGTTGGACTATAAATCATTCTTGTTGCGACACCTGAAAAATTTTTCCTCATAGGAGTCTAAAATATTAGTATTATTATAGATTATAGATTATAGAATTATTCTATTTTATATCTTATTTTGAATATCATGTTTATAAGGTTGATAAAATATCGATAGATAACCTTTAAATAACAATAAAAAATCTATTTATAAAAATTTTATACGTTTTAGTTGAAATTGATGAATAATGAAATAAAATAAGTAGATATATTTACAATATCATATACCATTAATATGTATGACAATGAGTATCATAAGAGAGATATGCCTCCTACCTTGTCCCCATTTAGAATTTTATCCCTAATTCCATTCCACCCCTGTCATGGGTCCTTATTCCTATTTCTCACAAGAATTTGAATCCTATAGAGTCTCTATGGATTTATTAAAATAATTCCAAAGAATTGAAAAGTATTTTGATATTCGAAATATAAATATGCATAATACTCATTCCCTTTCAAAATATTGTTTACTTTTAATTTCATATTTCAATAAAGCATTAATTTTTCTTCAAATATTACTCCTAATTAATTTCATATTTTCAAAACATTCCATTTAATATTAGTATGCTATATTAATTAATATATAGGGATACATTAGTACATTCATTATAGTAAACTATATAAATTAATATGTAATGATTATTATGAATATTGAAATTATATAAATTAACGATAGTAAACTAATGATATATAATAATTATGATTATACTTTTTTAAAAAAATATTAATCATTAAAGTTATAAAATTTGTGGACTCTAAATTACTCTGGAAGCTATACCTAAAAAACCCAAAGGAGTGTTGAATATTAGTATTATATATCTAATTAAATGCTGATAAGTTTTGTTTTAAATATATTTAATTTTTATATTATAATCATGTTATTAAATACTGATAATTGTCAATGATATTCTAATAATTTATCATAATTGTAGTTTTTATTTTTTCAAAAAAATAAGTAATGATTAACTTCTTAAAAATTATGGGCCCTAAATCATTCTCAATGTGACACTTGGAAAACCTTCCCTCATAAAGTTCTGAAATATTAGTATTATATTTAAATATGATTGTGAATTTTGTAATTGATATTTATTGTAATGGGAAAATATATGTATTAATTGAATATGATTTTCAATTAGAAATTCAAATTTTTGTAATTTTGTATTCATATTATATAATATGTTAAATATACCTTTTATTTTACATAAAAGAATACCCTTTATTTAAGAAGTAAAAATAATTTTCTAAACAATAAAATTATGAGAAAATGGCACATGGTGAAACAATTTCAAAAAATCTATTATAATAACTTTTTTATAATAGTTGTTTCATTTATCTAATTATTTGTTGTTATTAATTATTAATCTTATAACTATAGTATTTTAATACTATAATAATATACTTGAATGCCATTTCCTTTATCTTTTTTTTTTTTTAAATCATTTTAAAGTTCAATCTTTTCAATTATAATATTTTGTTTAGCCTTATTTCAATTGCCGCTTACAATTAATGCCCTAATATTTCATATAAGCTATTTAGGTTGCATTGATGATAGAGAGATATGAAGGTGATTTTTCCAAAATAATTAATAATTAGGATTATTTTTTAGCTCTTAGTTTTTTTCTTCTTCTTTATTTGTGTCTTGATATTTTATTTGTTTTGGGTCTTCATGCTGGCACGTGTTATTGTCTCTTTTATTTTTTATTTATTTTTTAATAGTCTTATATGCATAATAAATCAATTCAAGATATAGTATATTAAGTTGATAAAATGTAGTTTAAGAATATGCAAATAAAATATGATAATATTTGTTCAAATATCTATCTTTAATAATAAAAAGGAAGGGTTTGATGACATTCAAAATAAATAGATCATCATATGTATTATTTAAATGATAAAAGAGATATTTCATTAAATGTTTATAATCTACAATGAGATTTTAATGATATATAATAATTATCATTGTGATTTTTAAAAAAATAATTATAGATTAAAGTTATGAAATTGTGGGCCCTGAATTATCCTAGGAATGACACTGGAAAACTTTCCTCAATATGAGTCTGGAATATTAGTATTATAGATATGCACTTTACATAGGTAATAGTAAATGTGTACATCATGAAAAAAAAAGATTCATTACATCATGTTATACACAATTTACATGATATGAGAGGAAAAAGAAATTTGTTATAAGTTTTAAAGTAGAATCCTATTTTAGCCCAGAAAGATATATATTGCATTAATTATTTTAAAGATTTTTGCCATCACATAAGTCCTATTAGAGTTTCCATATTTCATAAAAATCATGTTGGATGCTTAATGGATTTCTAGATTATACCACTTTAATTTTATTATAATTATGGTCATGCCATATTATTTTTTAACAATTAAATTCTAGATTTTTTTTTTTTGCTTTCTAGAACTTTTTTTTTTTCGTTTTTAAAATCCCTCTAGACTAAGATTAGGGACGGAGACAAAGAAAATTGGGTCACAAGGACATGGAATGGGAAGGTTGATTATGTAATTTAATTCATATAGTGCTAAGATAGGAAGCAAGAATAATTATATAATTTGTTTGGAACACAAAAATATCATACATTTTGCATGAAGTGGGGAAAATAAGTAGGAAGGTTAAATAGTTTTTCTTGAGCTTGAATAGAAAGTAAGAAGATTAAGAGTTTGTATAGATAAGAAGCTAAAAATAAAAATACTATACAAATTTAATCAATGTTATTGATTTTATATTAATTTTATTAATTTAGCTGATAACATTTATTTATATATTGTTAAATTTAATAATCTATAATTTATCCATAATTTATCTATCTATAATCTATAATATTAATATTTCAAACTCCTATGAGAGAAAGTTTTCCAGGTGTCGCAACGAAAATGATTTAGGGTCTACAGCTTTTAAGAAGTTAATCATTAATTTTGTTTGAAAAATAAAACTATAATTATGACATATTATTAGAATATCATTGACAATCATCAGTATTTAATAAGTATTGCACTACAAAAATTAAATATATTTAAAACGTATCGGTATTTAATTAAATCTATAATACTAATATTCAATACTCCTTTGGATTTTCTAGATGTAACTTCCAGAGTAATTTAGAGCCCACAAATTTCATAACTTTAATAATTAATATTTTTTAAAAAATTATAATCATAATTATTATATATCATTAGTTTACTATCGTTGATTTATATAATTTCAATAGTCATAATAATTATTTTTAATATCTAATTTATCCTGAAATTTACATGGCGAAAAATATTATACATTATTTTGATAACCTTATATATTGAAATTATTTAATATAATTTGTTATAAATAAATTAAATAAATAATCAAAAGTAATTTTAAATTATATTTTTTATTTTTTAAAATATAAATTTTTGAAAAAAAGTTTAAATCAGATAAATCATGATAAAATGATTAATTACTATATATAATATTGATTAATTACTATATAATTTTTGTACCTATTGATAAAATGATAACATATATATATATATATATATATATATATATATACACACACACACACACACACACACACCTTAATATGATCCATTATATTTAAATCAATATATTTGTTAATTTATAATATTTTTTATAAACTAAAAATTCAGCCTTAATATACTAAAATGAGGTAAATGATTCATTATATAATAAAAGTATTCACTATGATTGTTTATCAGTTTATCTTATAACTCTTTTAGTATCTTTATTGGTTATTTTTGTTTTAGCCTTTTTTAGTATTATATTTATGGTCTCAAATTAGTTATCACTTTTACATAACGATATTTATAAAAATCAAAAGAGAATTTTAAAAATATTTATAAAGATAAAAACTAAATTTTAATATTTATAAAATTCAAATACATATTTTAATATATTTATATAGGGTTTAAATTCAAAATGACAAAGACCAAGCAGTTTATGAAATTATAATTTCCTCATTTAATGTAAAATCGAGCCTTATTTATCAAGCTAACGCAATTTTAAGTTTTTTCAAATTATCCTTAAAAAAATGATAAATTCATTTGCTAAGTTTATTGAAAACTATTTGTTTTTTATTTTGGAAGCTTAATATATGAATAGCATTTATCAAAAATTTCTCATACATTTCCTAAACAATGAATTTATTGAAGGTATAAAGGAAATTGTTGAGTTAGCGCTTGAAATCAGTTAAGGAATCTCTTTGTTACATTATTAGTGACAAACACAATGAGCATGCCACAATTTATATGGGAGTATGTTTAGAAACTTTAAGAAGATGAAATCTTATATGACCAGAGAAGTATATTAAGGAATTAATGTAGGTTTTAAATTGTAATTTAAATTTTTTATCAATGATTTTAATATTATATTTCCAAATTTTAAAGATAAATATCACATTTTTTAGAATAAGTTGAGAGTTTCATACAGTCATAAAAAAAACCTTTTATTTTTTGTATATCTTTTTATCCCAAATTCATAGCTAAAGAATTTATTTTTAATTGAAATTAAAAAATTATTTAATTCAAATGGAAGATATTTGAAAGAGTTTAAGTCTATGTCATACCAAAATGATTCACTCAATTAATTTCAAAGTCATCTCTTAGCTGAAAAGCAAAAATATGACATAGAGCAATTGTCTGATGATATTAAAGGGTACTTATCTTCAATAAATGAAATTAAAGGATAATTTATGATAATATAATGAACTCAATAACCACTAAAAATGAAGTTTTTATTTTGTATATGGTTATGGAGGAACTTGAAAAATATTCATTTAGAGAATATTTACTAAAATGATGCAAAAAAATGAGGTGTAATTGAAATCATGTAAATTAAATTTATTCATTATTTTTTATTAATTAGAAAGTATATTTTTATGTTTTTATAAATTAAATATTTTAATTAACTAAAAATATGTAAATGACTAGGATGATTAAGAAAATTGTTTGCAGGTACCATAGGGATTAGCTGAAAAAGAGATGAGAAAACACATTTAGTTTTCATGAGAACGGAATTGAGTCACTATTTGTTAAACAAAATAAGGACAATGAATGAGGTCTCTACCCCATGGAGATCTGGTAATTCCCCATTTATATATATGTATAAAAGAAAATCTTAACACACATTTATTTTTTAATTATCTTTATTGAATTTACATTATGTATATATTTTTATTTTTAATTTGGATTATATTGCATTAGTACTATTTGTTACTCCATTTCTTTCAAAATATCTGTCAATTTTGGACAAACAAAGATATTAAGAAAGATAATAAATAACATTGGTAATTGAGTAAAATATAGTGAATGTACTAATATATCCCTACATATTAATTAATATAGCACACTAATATTAAATGGAATGTTTTGAAAATGTGAAATTAATTAGGGTTAGTTTTCGAAGAAAAACATTAATGCTTTATTGAAATGCAAAATTGACAGATATTTTGAAATATGAAGTTGTATGAAATTGGACAAATATTCTATAAGGTATAAGTATTATGCATATTTATGTTTCGAATATCAAAATATTTTTCAATTCTTTTGAAATTATTTTAATAAATCCGCAAATATTGCCGAATTCAAATTTTTATGAGAAATAAGGAATAGGAACCTTACGGATGGGAATGGGAATGAAGGACAAAATTCTAAACAAGGAAGGGTGCGGGAGACATATCCCCTATCTTATAGATACTTATCGTTATCCATATTAATAGTATATGATATTGTAAATATATCCACTTATATTTTATTTCATTATTCATCAATTTTAACTATTGAAACGTGCAAAATTTTCATAAAATAGGTTTTTTATTGTTAGTTAAAGGTCATCTATTGAGATTTTCTCAACCATACAAATATGATATTTAAAATAAGATATAAAATGGAATGACACATTTTAGATCCATACTCATTTGTATTTTGTTCATTTATTTAATTATTTAATGGTTAACTAACTTTTAAAATAAATTTATATACTCAATTTTCTATAAGATGTATTTAAATAAACTCCTATTCATTTTCAATAATGGTCAATAAATTATTTTTCATTATTATCCCATTGCATTGTCAAACGACTAGTATAATTTAAATTCAAAAGATATATGCACAATATATATAAATTGTGTATTTGAATCCAAAATTGAGTATTTGAATTGTGTATTCCAACTCGTAGATATATTTGAAGTGTGTATTTGAATTTGAAATTCAATAATTTCACAACTTATATATATATATATATATATTGTGAAATATATTTGTTATTTTAGTAGTGTACTTGAGTAATGTATCAATATTGAATTTAGTTTCAATTAAATAATTAATAATTTAATAAAATAGAAAGTGAAAGACAACTAGTACTTGATACATTTTCAAAATAGATTTTTGAATTCAAAATTTAAAATTCATTCTTTAATTATTATAGTGTAATTCTATTATTAAATATTGATAATCTTCAATGAATCCTAATGACATATAATAATTATGATTATAATTTTTTATTTAAATTATTAATTATTAAAATTATGAAAAATTGTGAGACTTAAATTACTTTAAAATAGACACCTGAAAACTTTCTTTTAAATAAGTCTTGAATATTAGTATTATAAATTATAGATCATGTAAAACCCTTTTACACGTGCATGTTAACTAAATCCTAATTTGATTGCTTTTACTCTTTGGCTCCACTAAATATTTTTTTCAAGCTTCACCATTGTTTTCCAAGACCACCAAAACACAGAGCCAACATGGGTGAGAACATGTTGAGTCTGGTAGAACCTAGACTTCATGAATCAGTTCTACAACCTCAAGGCCACTCACGCAAAGACCATTTAGGGTAGAAGATCCTTCAAGGCTTAGTGGTCGTTGAAGTATTATCAGGATTAAGTATTCAGAAAGCATGGTGGAGTGTAGATGCTTGTTTTTTGGTATTTCAGTATTTGAGTCATTTAAATCAATTTGGTGTTTTAGAATAAGTGCTACTCATTATGTAATTTGGGTGTTTATTGTTGGGCTTAGGATGATTCAGTGTAATTAATGATGCCAATGTGTGACAATGAGTACCAAACTAAATCTGATATAATTAAATCTACCAATTGGGGCAACGCAACAATAATAAAAGATGTGCAAAGCTTAAAAGAAAGTGGATACCGAATTTTTAATGTGGAAAACCCTAAATACCGAAGGAAAAATCATGATAGATTAAAAAATATTCCACTATATTCAGGACAATTACAAAATATTCTTTCCATACTCTCCAACCCAAGAGGTAAATATAGTGTTTCCCAATGAGAACTCTCCTATTCAAATACTACAATTTTGCAATATCAAGGAGTAATAAAGATAATGCCCGAAAATATTCCTGGTGCATTTATCCACACCCTACATTCTCTGGGATTTACTCACACTTTATTTTTCCCTCTTACTCTTAGAAAATAAAACACTCTATGTATTTTCTTTTTACTAGCAGCTCTCTCTATGTTTTCTCTTGTTGCTTCGTTGCTGTACTTTTGAAATTGAACAAACGCTTCTATTTATAGAAGCAATGTGCAGTGTAAACATTGAAAAGTTGGCACCACAAAAGAAGAAATTCTTAGGCATTGCACGAAATCAACCATCCTTTAATGTGCATTTTGAAAATTTTGCAACCTCTAAGCTTTGCATTAAAAGCCATGTTTTATGGCTTTTTTTTCTTTTAACTTTTGTGGCTTTTTGTTTCTTTGTGGCTTGACTTCACAATTCTCCCCCTCCAGCCAATTGGGGAATAATCTAGAAGCAATCATCTGGATCTATGCGATTAACTCTGGCACAAAGTTAAAGCTTATCTCATGCTACAACTTTTATCATCATATCAGCAGGGTTTTCATCAGTGTGAATCTTCTCAGCTTAAATTGTTTTTCTTCTACTGCTTGCAACCAATGATACCTTACATCAATATGCTTCATCCGTGAGTGATACATCGCATTCTTACTCAAATCCAAAGCACTTTGACTGGCAATAGAAAATGGACCTATTATGCTCCATCCCTAATTGTTCAAGGAATCTTTTCAATCAAAGCATTTCTTTCAGCTTCAGTCATAGCAACATATTTTGCCTCATAGTGGACAAGGCAAGGCACTTCTATAGTTTTGACTCCAAACACAAGCTCCACCTGCAAAAGTAAACACGAATCCAAAAGTAGATTTCCTCCTTCAGATCACCTGCCATATCAGCATCTGCATAACCTTCCAAAACTAGTTCTGGTCCTCCAAAGCTCAAGCACATTTCTGAATTACCCTTCAGATATCTCAAGATCCACTTCACACTTCCCAATGGTCTTTACTAGGATTGGAAAGAAACCTGCTAAAAACTCCAACCGCATGAGCAATATCTGCCGAGTACATGTCATAGCATACATCAAACTCCTGACTCAGAGGAGTAAGGAATATCAGCCATAGCTTTCTTTTCTTCATCAGTAGTGGGACAACTCTTTTTGCTGAGTTTGAAATGATTGGCCAATGGTGTGCTAACTGCTTTAGCATTCTTCATATTGAATCTGCCTAGAACCCGCTCCACATATCTTTCCTATGACAACCAAAGCTTTCTAGCTATCCGGTCTCGCAAAATTTGCATACCCAGAATTTGCTTTGCAAGGCCTAGGTCTTTTATATCAAAGGACTTTGATAGTTCCTTTTCAAATCACCAATCATCTTTGCATCTTGTCCTACTATCAACATATCATCTACATACAAGAAGAATGATAAACTTATCACCTGGAAATGTCTTAACATATACACAAGGATCTGCATCTGTCCTGGTATATCCATGACCCACCATGAATGAGTTAAACTTCTTGTACCACTATCTAGGAGCCTGCTTAATCCGTACAAGCCCTTCTTCAATCTGCAAACCATGTTCTCCTTTCCAACCTCCTCAAATCCTTCTCATTGATCCATGTAGATTTCTTCTCCAAATCACCATGGAGAAAGTCTTCACGTCTAACTGCTCAAGCTCCAAATCCAAGCTAGCCGTCAATTCGAGTATAACTCGAATAGAACTCATTTTGACAATTGGAGAGAAAATCTCATCAAAATCTATCCCTCGCTTTTGACCAAAGCCTTTTACAACCAAGCGAGCCTTATACTTCACTAGCTTGTTGCCATCTTTCTTCAGCTTGAACACCCATTTGTTCTTCAAGGCTTTCTTGCCTTTAGGAAGTTTTACTAACTCATAAGTATCGTTCTTCTGCAAGGAATCCATCTTTTCTTGCATGGCTTTGATCCATTGAACTTTATCCTTATGAGTTTGAACTTCTTCAAAACTCTCTGGCTCCCCCTCATTAGTGAGAAGGACATACTTGCAACCTGGGATACTTGTTGGATGGATATCACACTCTATTAGATCTTCTAAGTTGTGGTGTACGAGCTTGCCCCCTGCTCAACACCTCCTCCATCTCCAGCATCATCAATTGCTAGCTCAGCATCAACCCCATGGTCTTGAACCTTTCCCCCTTCTATGGCATTTTCTTTAGGAATAGAGATTGGTGTAAAATCAACCTTACCACTAGATTCATCAGTTTCTCTGGAATGACAGAATTTGGCATAGTTTCTTACTCATGAAACACTAAGTCTCTACTCTTTATAATCCTCTTATTTTTTGGATCCTATAGCCTGTAAGCAAATTCCTAATCTCTAGCCCATAAATATGCAAGGAATGACTCTATCATCAAGCTTCTCTCTTCTCCTTACTTACGTGAGCAAAGGCTTTGCATCCAAATACCTTCAGATGAGAGTAAGTAACATCATGTCTGGACCATACTCTCTCTGGAATGTCAAAGCCCAAAGAAATAGATGGAGATCTGTTAATCAGGTAGCATGCCGTTGATCAGCTTCATCCGAAATGGCTTAAGCTTAGTCATTCTCAACATACATGACTTTCTCCATAATAGTTCCGTTGATTCTTTCAACCATACCATTATGTTGTGGGGTGCCAGGAACCATTTTCTCATGCCTGATGCCATGTTCAAAGCAATAGTTCTTGAATTCATGGGAAGTACTTTCCCCCTATTGCGAGGACACTTCAAAGGTTTCCTAGTTTTCTCTCCACCATGGCATGGAACATCTTGAAGTATTGAAACACTTGGTCCTTTCTTTTTAGGAAATAAATCCACACTTTTCGTGAAGCATCATCAATGAACGTCACAAAATATCTGCTACCACCCATAGTTTCCACCTCTATGGGACCGCATACATCAGAGTAAACTATATCAAAAATATTATTTTTCAGCTTCAATCTTTTGAAAGACACTCTATGATGCTTGCCAAACAAACAATGATCACAATGATTTAACTTTGTACCTTTGGCATAAGGAACGAGGGATTTCCTAGCCAAAATCTGCAATTCTTTTTCACTCATATGAGCCAGTCTTTTATGCCAAATTTGGCGAAGTATCGTCCTCAATTGTATTCAACTCTTCGATCGCTTAACTTGAGTCTTGTATAAAGTATTGTACAATATTCCTCTAGCAACCACCATCGAACCTTTGAAAAGTTTCCACTTGCCATCACCAAAGTTACTGTGCATTTGGCTAGATCCAGAGCATGCACGAAGATCAAATTCAGGCATAAATCTGGCACATATTGCACATTCTTCAATGTCGTGTACATCCTATATTTGTTTGAATGCATACATCACCAACTCTCACAATATCAGAATTACTAGTATTTCCCATCTTTACTTTGCCAAAGGCTCCTGCTTTGTACATAATAAAGAATTCTTTGTTGGGAGTGGCATGATACGAAGCGTTGAGTCAATGACCCATTTAACATATGAATCTGCAACATGACACTCTTCATCTATAAAAGAGAGCAACACTACTTCCCTATTTATCACAGGGGTCACAGTATTTTTATCATTAGCCGCATCCTGACTTCTCCAATTTTTATTGGATCTATTCTTCCAAGCTTTACAATTCCTTTTGATGTGCCCTTCTTCACTACAATGGTAACATTTGAACCTTCTTCTTGGCTTGGGATTGTGATCGATCTTTTGGTTTTCTGGACCACCTTCTTCTTGCTTCTCCCTCTATTCTTTGTGACAAAGGCCTAGGAATTATCTATTCCTACCAAGTCTTTCCTTCTGGTTTCTTCATTGAACATGTTGTCTTTGACTTGGACTAAAGGCAGTTTTCCATTTGAAGCAGAGTTGCTTAGTGACACCACCAAGGTCTCTTAGCTATCTGGCAAAGAACTCAAAAGTAATAGTGCTTGTAACTCATCATCCAATATTATTAGCATGGTGCTCAATTGATTCATCATATATTGGAAGTCACTCAAGTGCTTAGCAACAGACCTTCCATCTCTGTACTTGAGATTCACCAGCTTCCAATTGCGAGCTTTATTCTGTGTAGTCTTTCTCTCATAGAGATCTTGTAAACTCTTCCAGAGTATGGGCTTCGTCTCTGGCCACATGGTGGAATACACTAATATCCACCCACTACCTAATTAACCCAATGGCCTTCCGATGCATCTTTTTTCAATTTTTTTGTCACATCTTCCGGCCTTGCATCCCTATTAGCTACAGAACCCTTTAAAGAGCTTTGATGCAATATGTTTTGGGTGACAACAAAACCAATTTAAAGAAAATATTTTGAAGAACAACCAATGCCTACCTTGAGTTTCTTGACAAAGGACACAGGTATTTCCTGTTTGCATAATATGGACTTAAAGCAAGAATAATTTCACTTTGCACGTTTAAAGATGATTTATCTCATATGAAGAGATTGAGCCTAAAAGAAAGTGAACATTATATTATGCAAAGTACGTATACATGCCTATGGATCAAAGGATATCATATCAAAAGCAAGAAACCAAGGCACGAGTCTTCAAAAAGTAGCGCTAGGCATTAGAAAGAATGCTTAACACGAAGATATCAAGAAAGCTCGAGAATAATGTGCTGCACAATCTTCAATCATCATGATCGCAAATCTTTTATCTTCATAAAAATTGGATTGAAAACCAGAAGATCAAAGAATCATCAAGGAACTGATTCCACACTTCAGAAAGCTCACTTCACTGGAGCGTTGAACATTACTAGAAAATAAGGAAATTTGAATTTTTGAAATTCAAATTTAAAGTTAAACCCAATTTCAAATTGATGGGTCATCTCTTCTGCCAACTTGATCAGCCAACTCAGCTTCTAGAAGAAGGAGTTCAAAAACCAAGTTTAGAAAGTAAGAGTAGTTTATGAAGTAATATCAGAAACCTCATATCTCACAATGGCTTCTGCAAAAGCTCTTACAACAGATAGGCTATTTTTCTAGATTGCTTTTCCAAGACACAAAAGAATGATCAACATGTGTCACTTGGAGAACCTACAGGGGCAACGTCACAAGGAAGATTATCTTTAAATAGAGATTATGTGCTCAAACGAATGTGGGGATTGCACTACATAAGAGAGGAAACTCTGCAAAAATCTCTCCTTATCCAGGAAATTTTATCACATCATCATGTAATCATATTCCTTGCTTGTAAAAATATTCTTTCAACATTCTTGAATAGTTTTATGTTCTTCCTAGGAAGAGTTGTGGAAAGAACACTACTAGAAAAAACGCTCTTACCGATGGATTTTACAGACTGGATTTTTAATATTATCGACGAAAAATTTATTTTTTGATGGATTTTGACCCCGGTAATAACCTAGTTGGAAATAATTATCAACGGATTTTTTCCGTTGATATATCATATTGTAGGAATTACCGACGGATTTTTAAGAAAAAATCCTTCGGAATAAGCACAAAATTTTCGTCAACACAATTTGTCAGGCATGAAAAATATCAGCGGATTTTTGGTAATTACCGACGGATTTTTCCATCGGAATTAAATGAATTTTTTATTCTTTATAGATTTCGTCGAGAAATTCAGAATTTTCCACTATCACAGAAATTTTTATTTATTTTACCGACGAAATTTTCCATTGGTAAATTTCTTTTGGAGACCTAATCCATTAAGAGTATATTTTTTATTTAAAACTAATTATAAATACATAGTTATATTTAGTAACAAAAAAATTGTAATAAACAATAAACGCAAGAAATTTAAGTTCAAAATATATAATAATAAATATGTTAGAAAGTGTACAGACACAAATTTCGAAAGTTCAACATATAACAAAGAAAAAAAAGAAAGAACTCAAATCAAGAGAAGTCAACAGCATATCATCATCGTCAGCATCACCATCGCCATCACCATCATCATCACCATCATCATCGGCATTGGCCGTGTGGAGGAGCCTCCATCTTTCCATAGATACACCATCTCATTCTTCATCTTCTTCATCTTCATGTCCACGGCCTTTTCCTTATCCGCAATCTTCTTTTGCATTTCTTGCCACCGGCGTTGTCTCCGCGTCCTGCTCTTGTATACGATGAAGTTCCGCGTTAAGCAAGTGAACTTGCTCGCAGACCTCATCATCTTTGGTAGTGGACCCATGCCTAGATGCCCAAGTATAGAGGCAGAGGACAAACTACTCGCATAAAATGACCCCATGCCGTAGATGTGGTTTCCTAAGGACCGCCGACTACCTCTTGCCATAACTAATCCTCATCAATCGGTGGGCACTCCTCAAGCTACAATCCTCTACTCCCGCTGGGTCATAGCCTCCTGATAGCGCCTCATAGGCATGCTATAACAAAATAAAATTAATTAAACATCTATCAAATATACGAAACAATGAATAAAATATATATACAAATAATAAGTGCTCAGAACATATATACCCAAGCATTCTCTAAGCGAGGATCGACCCATGTCTTCTCTTTCTTGCGTGTGTGAGTCTTTCTGAACAACTCACTCTGTGTGGGTTGCCTTTTCAACTCAGCCTGCAATTTGAGTGAAACATGTAAAACAATATATCCTTTTACTATAAATCAAACAATAGGAATTTTAAAAATGTTTAAAATAATGACTAAACCATCCGTGACACATAGTCTATAGTAGGAACCACCACAATGAACGGATCCACCCTTTTGCGACGCTCTACTCACCTTAGCCTTTAAAGACTTATCTTTAAATTTCTGACTTCTCCAGTATTGCCACAAATAGTCCAGGCTAGCCTGAGTCATCCACCTAGGGGCTCGTCCGCCATTCCCAGATGTCGATGTACATGTCTTGTAGCCTGTGTGCCTTAGACTTAAAAAGCTTAAACATGAAATCTTCATCTTTGGGATGGATGATGAAGTGGCTCTACACATGGAAGTGAAAAAAAAAAAGTAATTGAAAGTAGTTTCTAAGGTATGTTGACACATTTTTGTAATAATTATTTTATTTTACCTTCCACTCAATAAAAGCGTAGCTTCTCATCCTTTGTCAGCTTGCCGAAGGACTCAATCAGCCTATCATAGTTTCTGGATGGTGTGTGTCACCTCGTGCATGGCACATGCATTTGGATGCCAACTTCATAATTGATGTTAAGAAATAGTACAAAACAATGTTAATATATGTTAAGAAATCGTTAAAAATTATTACAATAAGATTCATGAATTAAACAATTAAATTACTTACCTTTTCTTACCAAGACGTACAAGCTCTACCCGTTCCTCCCCTGGGACCCATGTCCTGATTGCCTCCGAGGAACCACTAACGCCCTCTTCATCATCCCCTTGTGAGTCGTGTGGCGGGGTGGAGGATCAGGCAATGGTAGTGGAGGTGAAGGCACTGCATGGGGGTGGTGGCATGGAAGGGATAGAAGTGGATGTGTGAGCGGCGTGGTAGATGCCTGACTTGGAGGGTTGATTGTCTGATTATTTGGGACACCCTTCCCCCTACCCTTTCTTTTCCTTTTAGGTGCCATATTTGAAAATGAAATGACAATGTATACAAAATCAAATAATATGATAATTTAAAATAAAAAGATGTAATAAGTATAAGACTAGACACATCACATTTAATCTGAAAGTTGAGGACTATCTTTATCATTCTCAGTCTCAACATCATCCTCAAACTCATCTTCCTCATCACTACCATTGCTTTCGTTGTGTTCACTCATTAATTGATGACTGGAAGAGTGAATTATCTCAACCTCACCGAAATTGGAACATAAACTTGGCAATGTTCCCTCTTAACGACTACTGAGAGGGACTTGGATCATTCACTTGAAAAGCGTCGTCAGGTGGTTCTTCGACCTCAACTCGACCCCTAGGTTTAGTTTTCATGACCATCTTCCAATCCTTTCTGCACTTACCAGGATATGATGCATAATATACTTGTCTTGTATTCTGAGCAATGATGAAAGGATCATATGCACCATATCTCTTAGTATGATTCACCTCGGTAATTTTATATTGGTTGTGTATGCATGTTCCCTCAAGACGTCTTGGGTCATACCAATCACAACTGAACAACACTATCAATTTTTTAGGTCCATCACCCACATATTCAATCTCCAGTATTTGTTTGATTACTCTATACCAATCACCCTCCCCACCTTGCATCCCTCCTTACACACACCCCACTATTGTCTGTTGTTCTCCCTTGGCCCCATTCAAATGTATGAAACTTATATCCATTCACATAATACATTGGCCAACTGTTTGCTTGGTTAGCAGGACCCCAAGCCAAACTTTGTAAATAAGGACATGAAACATTATTGTTTTTATCAAACACCTACATGAATAATTGAAATTAAAAGATCAACACAAAAGATGACAACTAGAACATGTGAGTCATGTTGGATCAAATGGTTATTAGATAGTTAGGTCACATACAAAGGATCTGAACCATCCTGGAAATTGTTCAAGGGTGTGTCGCTCATCAACTTGTTCAAAATACCTAAATTAAACATTGCAGGTAAAATAAGATTTAATTTGTGTCATCAATTCATAAACAATTGAAAGTGATACATTGATATCACTCACGTTTTAAATGGTTGCACTTCTTCATAGTTGATTAAAATATGCAAATGTGTAGCATGTTTCTTTCTTGATAGCCAATGGGGTTTGGATTTTCCAGGCAGCACGGGCTGATTGAATATAGACAAAGTATGTTGAACTGAACTTTCACCCCCATCATCATTCCGACCAACCCTTTTCGTCTAGATTGAACATGCGGCTCAAAGTAATAGGAACAAAAGAAAGATGTCTCCTTAGATATATATGCCTCACATATGGAACCTTCTACCTAGCCCTATTTTCAGGTTCTCTTGAAACTTCCAATACTTCTTTCAAATGGATATATCCATCTATATTGAACCGGCTCGCATACCCGTGCTTCGTATGCCAAGTGTACGGGTAAGTGTTCCATGGAATCAAAGAAACTGGAGGAAATATTCTCTTTAATTTGCAAAGAATTATAGGAATGTTTCTCTCCATAATTAAGAGATCTTCAACCCTCAAGTGGACAAGCATAGGTCTCTAAAATATTGACTCAACTCAGTCAATGGCTTCCAAACAGGGAGAGGTAATTCTCTAAATGCAATAGGAAGCAAACACTCCATAAATACATGACAATCATGACTCTTCATGCTAACAAATTGTCCTTGTGCAACATTGATGCATCTACCCAAGTTTGAGGCATAACCGTCAGGCATCCTCAACTTTTGCATCCACCTACACACAGCTTGTTCTAACAGAAGTTAGTGTAAAACTAGCCTTCGGCTTACACACACGCCATCTAGCAACTTCTGGAAACTCAACTCAGGTCACTTACAATACTCTGCCAAATCTTTCCTTGCTTTCACATTGTCCTTAGTCTTATCGGTATCCATCACAATATTTATGATGTTATCACACACATTTTTTCTACATGCATTACATCAATACAATGACGAACTAGATTATCCCCCTAATAAGGCAGCTCCCAAAATATAATTTGTTTGGTGCAATTATGATATGCCCCATATCCTGGAAATCGTATGGATTTACCCAAATTCATTATCTTTGGAAAGTCTCTAACTCTATGCCAAACTTGGTTACCTTAGCCTCACAGGAGGCTCATCACATTCAATTGTCTTCTTTTTAAACACATCCTTCTTACCCTTAAATTCATGATCAAGGTCCAAAAACCTCCGATGAAGTCAAACCATGAGTTTTTTTGACCATGTTTCAATGTGAATGCCTTTGTATCCTCCATACAAATTGGGCATGCCAATTTTCCTTGCGTCATCTAACCTGACAATATTCCATAGGCCGGAAAATCATTGATAGTCCACATCAATGATGCCCTCAATAAGAAATTTTGTTTCGTGGAAAAGTCATAAGTTTGCACACCCGAATACCACAATTCCTTAAGCTCATCAATCAATGGTTGGAGGTAAACATCAATCTTAGCTTTGGGATTATTGGGCCAGGGATTATACAAGTTAAAAACATGTAAGGATCTTTCATACATATTTCAGGAGGGAGATTGTAAGATGTAACAACCACAGGCCAGGAATTGGGTTTGCTAAACTGATTATTTGGAGTAAATCCATTTGCACAAAGCCCCAACCTAATATTCCTAGGATCCTCAGCAAAATCAGGATAAGTTTGGTCAAAGTGTTTCCAGGCTTCACCATGGGAAGGGTGGGTCATGACACCATCATTTCTCTTATTCTCAAAGTGTCATCTCATGTGAGGTGCTGAACTCATTGAAGCATACAACCTCTTTAACCTTAAAATTAGGGGCAAATAGTGCATTCTTTTATAGGGAACATCCTTATATCTTCCATTTCCATATCTTTTTGGTTTGAATCTAGGGCTTTCACAAAATTTGCATTGGGTTAGGTATGCATCATCTTTGTAGTACAACATGCATCCCTTCAAACAACAATCTATTTTTTCTGATTTTAGCCCAAGTTTTGAAACTAATTTCTTGGCATGATAGAAATCCTTTGGAATAGAACTAGATTGTGGACTAATCTCACTCATTAATGTTGCCCACTGGTCAAACGAATTTTGACTTTGATTAGCTTCTGACTTTATAGCTAACATCCTAACTGCTAGAGACAACTCCGAGTGCACACACCCTCCCATAGAGGGGCCTTTACAGCCTCCAATATAGAGAAAAATTTCTCAGCCTCGGCATTAGGAGCCTCGATAGAAGGTTCATAATCTGCATGAATTTGGCCCCAACCGCATCATAAATCATTTCCTCATATCGTCTAGAGTTATCCTCCTAATTAATATTTCCTGTGACATGCTCACCAATATTAACTCTACTTGAACTACCTCTAACATATGTATTTTCAACATTAGCATCTTCAAAATTGTGTGTGGCAACTTTTTCATGCATAGTCCAAACCCAATAATCCGCCATAAAACCATCCTTATACAGGTGATACCTAATGGTGTCCATATCAAAATATTTCCTACATTTGCACGTAGCATAGAGACACCTAACTATTTGCTCATTCATAAATTGTACCTGACAAGCCACCCTTATAAATTATTCAACGCCCACATAAAATTCAAGTTTGATTTCCCCTCAACTGGGTGTACCCTGTCATACATCCATAGTCTGTTGCGGGAATCATGATTCTTGAATGTGTAATTTGACCTAACAAATTCATTTAAAGTTATAAAAATTAACGTCTTATTTAATTATGAATATCTCTCAACAAATCATATTCTAAAAGTAAAAGTCTTTTCAGTAAATAATTTGTGCTCTTTAACTTAATAAAACTTCGGAGTACCCCCCTTAGATTAAGATTTCATTCTTTAAATTAAAAACAAATTCGACAAACCTTCCCTGAAACCAACACATCCCAAAAAATTAATTTCAATATATACATATATCAATCCAGATCCACCCAAGTCAAATAATGTGCTCTTTAACTTAACAAAACTTCGACAGCACCCCCTTAAATTAAGATTTCATTCTTTAAATTAAAAATAAATTCGAGAACCTCCCTAAAACTAAGACATCTCAAAAAAAATAATTTCAATATATACATATATCAATCCAGATAACCAAGTCAAATAAACTGAACAATACAATCAAACATACATTTAAAGATCCTAAAATCGTTCTAGAGCACATCCCTTTATAACATCATAACATGCATATCCTAATCTGGAAACACAATCAATCTTCAGCAAACAATGCAAACAAGTCGGGAAGGACCTCTACACCTTTCTCCCCAGTCATGCAATCCCAATTTCCTACAACTCTATCTTAGAAATCATAAGTCTCTATCCTAACAAAAATATAATTAAATAAGGAGAAGAAACAATTACTTACCTTAATATGCTCTGAAGAAATACTCCAACAGATTTGATGTTCTGAACAAAATCAATTACTTAAATTAATAACTTCAAGAGAAATACTAATAACCAATCATGTTATATAAATAAAGATAAAGTGTTTTCTACACAAAGCAAAATTGTTCATAGTTTAGTTTCAGAAATAATTTTACCAATTCTTAGCAAATTAAAGAATGAACAATATTATTGTTACTTTCGATCCATTTTTTGCTACAAAACACAGCTTTAAAAAAAAGTTCATGAAAGGAATGGAGAACGATTATTACCTTAGAATGGATTGAGACTGGAAGGGGATGATCCTCTAGGATGGTGGCAGAGAGTGCACCCAGAGGAGAGAAAGCAAATAGAGACCTTGTGATTGCCCGCTGATGTTAAATTTATTTATATTAACAGAATAAAAATTGGAACATCATAGTAGCATGACATTTTGCCAACAATTGGAAAAAAATTTTAATGTTGATATATTGTTAATATAAACAAATTATATTTTTTTGAACTAATAGTTACCTTTGGCCGGGAGCGTGGAGGTGGTCGGGTCATGATGTTCGGGTCGTGTGGAGTGCGAAGGTCAACCGGGGGGGGTGCGGCGTCCAATGGCGGGGTGCGAGGGTGCTTCTTCGCGCGGCCAGTCCAGGTTGGGGGAGCGCGCGCGCTGCCGGTCGCAGGGGAGCTTGCGCGGTGCGAGTCGCTCTTCGTCCTGCCCAGTCGCGAAGCGCGAATGACGGTCGGCTGCAGACTCACGCTCTACAGTCACGAGCAACCACCGGTGTGCAGATCGCGAGCTGGCAGCGGTGCAAGTTGCACCTCAGTCCTGCCCAGTGCGAGGCGGCGGACACCCGACGGCTGTGAGACGCAAGCTCTCCAGTTCATGAACAACCATCGGCGTTTGACGTGTACACGTAAATGGGGTTGGGTTTCGCGCGGGGCGGGTGACGTGTTTCCCGCGCGGGCGGGGGTCGCTCTAGGGGCGCAGAGGAGAGAGAGAGAGAGAGAGAAAAAAAAATCCAAATGATGTTATAGCAACAACATGTGGTTGATATATCTCATAACATGTTACCGATGGATTTTTGAATTACCGACGAAAAAATCCGTCAGTAATTTAAGACCATAGCTCTAGTTTTTTTAATTTTTAGGGATACACTTACCGACGGAAAAATTCGTCAATAATCACATATAGCTTAATAATTTTTTTGTTTATTCGGTATGCTTTTTACTGAGGAAAATCTGGTAATATTAATTTATGTATTTTACAAAAAAATATATTTACCGATGCATTTTTCCGTCTATAATTCGCATGCCACACCTCAATAAGTTGGCGCCAACGTTACCGTGGGAATTATCAATGGAAAAATCCGTCGGTAATGTCTCCAGCCCCAATATTCGTATTCCTTGTTTTCCAACTAGAAATCCATCAAAAATATAACGGATTTATTTCGATAAAATCCGTCGTACCCTTCTGTTTCTTATGGTGGAAGTCATTCAAGTTATCACAGGTTATTCATGTACATTTAAGGAAACTTAAGTGTAGGTTAGTTTGAGTGGCAACCCAAACACAAACCTTTGTATCCTTGATCTAGTAGTGATCAGTGTGAGATAGCTTGAAGAGGCTAATATAAAACTACTTGTAACGCGAAGTAAGGTGTTCTTGCTGCTCTTGGTTTAGCTTGGAGAGGCGTGAATAACTACTTCAATGTGACAGTAAAGGTTGTCTCCTGGTCATGGGTTCAGCTGAGAGAGGCTGGAGAAGACTACTGATTCATTTAAGAGATTGGTGAATAACTACTTTTAACATGATAGTATAAGTTGTCTACTTGTCACTGAGATAGCTTGGAGAGGATAGTACAAGACTACTCAAAGTTTAGCTTGGAGATGAATAACTACTCAGGTTGTGAAAGTAGGAGTTGTCTATTATTCATACGACAGAGCTTGAAAAGGCTAATGTAAAAACTATCCTTTTTCTTTCTCTAGTTTGAGAAAGATGTTTAGTGGAACCTCAACATGTGTTGAGTATTGGATGTCAAGGTTTGGCCAATTAGTATAAAAATACTTGTGTCATTTCTTCTTATCCCTGAATCTCCTTTACTTTCTTTGTTATGCTATATAACCTAATATTTGCTAATTATATTGTTTTGGCTTTGTTACTCTTGGTAAGTTTTAGAAATCTACTTTTGAAAGGCTAATATGTTTTAAGCTGCACTTCAAGCTTAGTGCTTGATAGTATTTCTTTAAATGTTTTCAAATGCAAAGAGACGAAGCACAATTCAACTACCCATTTCTCATGCACTTTTATACCTACACCCCTTCTCTACAGGATCATACAAATCCTTATAGAAAGGTATACCCTCCATTTTTGGCTTCTAGATGGAGTAATTTGTTGTTGTTAGCTTGATCATGGTGCCCATATTTTCTTCTATTTAATTTAACGCAGTACAATCTTGAGAATCAACTTGAGCTTTGATACCACCCTGTTGGGCTAGGACTTTAATCACATTGTAATTAAATGATGCCAATGTGTGGCAATGAGTACCAAAATAAATCTGATAGAATTAAATCTATAAATCCGTATGCGATAATAAAATATGTGTAAAGCTTAAAAGAAACTGGATACAAATTTTTAATGTAGAAACCCCAAATACTAGAGAAAAAATCATGGGACGGACTCAAAAAATATTCCATTATATTTAGGATAATTACATAATATCTTTTCCACACTCTAACCCACGAGGTAAATATAGTGTTTCCGCGAGAATTCTCCTATTTAAATACTATAATTTTCCAGTACCAAGAAGTAATAAAGATGATACCTAAAAATATTTTCGCATTTACTCATATCTTACACTCTTTGAGATTTCCTCACACTCTTTATTTTTCCTTCTCACTCTCAGAAAATAACACACTGTATATTTTCTTTTCACTGCAACTCTCTATTTTGCTTTTGGTACTCCTGTTGCTTATACTTTTGAACTGAACAAACACTTCTATTTATAGAAGCAATGTGCGTGTAAACATGAAAAGTTACACCGCAAAAGAAGAAATTCTCACGCGTGCAGGAAATCAACCATCCTATCCTGTGCATTTTGAACATTTGCAATTTTCAGTTTGCAATCAACCATCCTTAGGATTTTGGAAAGGAAATCCGAAAAATGGAAATAAAACTGAAAACTGAAATTTTTAGGAGTGTTTGCTTTGAATTTCAGTTTTCATTTTCAATTTTCAATTTTTAGTTTTTAATTTGTAAAGGAAAAACTGAAAACTCAAAAATTTCAGTTTTTAGTTTTTTTGCTTTCCTTCACAAATCTAAAAACTGAAAACTAAAAACTAAAAACTGCAAAGTAAATAGTATTTCTTTTACAAAATTTAAAAAACTAAAAACTAAAAATGAAAACTAAAAATTGGAAATTCAAACTAAAAGTTCAAGTTGGACTGAAAGCCATGTTTGATGGCTTTTTTTTCTTTCAACTTTTGAGGCTCTCTCTCCCTCTCTGCGGCTGGACTTCACATTTATTAGGAGGAAGGGGTGTAATTGGATTCTCATGTACTTTCTCCGTTCTGATGGAGTGTTGAGCTTTGTATTCCTAACTAAAAAAAAAAAGAAAGAAAAAATCGTTGAAGTGATTCTCTTTCTATATTTGCTTTTTTTTTTTTCACCCTATTTATCCTTTAATATTTGATTATCGTTGATATTGCAAAACCGACGGAATGAAATCAATCAACTTCTCGTGCTTTTGAATTATTCACGAACCAGAAGAATTAGAAGTTGGAATCTGAAAAATGTAATTTTAATTATTGAGAATTGA
Organism: Dalbergia oliveri; assembly: GCA_030441495.1. Taxonomy (NCBI): domain Eukaryota; kingdom Viridiplantae; phylum Streptophyta; class Magnoliopsida; order Fabales; family Fabaceae; genus Dalbergia; species Dalbergia oliveri. The sequence continues at coordinate 15,042,184 of JAMLFY010000016.1, forward strand.
CTTCTTGATTAAGCTTCTATTTCGTCAATTACTTGTACTCCACATATTCTTTAATTTATTACATTTTCTAAATCGATCTATTACATCATTCGATTTAATTACTCATTCAACCAGTTGAGACTTGAGACACTGGCCATTTTCTTCCAGTTTTTCAATTTAACCCATTTTAAAAATATTGTCCCTGATTTTGACCCTTCTGGCAAATTTCTAACAACCAAATAAGGTTGACCGAAGCCAAATTCCAATTTAATGGAAGGTTCACGGAAAAAGGTATTACCTTTGCCGTTCCCATTTAGTTAAATTCCTGTACTGCATTTTGCATCCTAACATAGAGTATAGGACAAGGCGAAAAAAATGGAGGGAACGTCACTACCAACAAGTGCTGGGACTCAGAATGGAGCACATAGAGGAAAAGCATCAAGGGATAGCCAATTCACAAGGAGCCAAAACAATCGGGGGAATTGGATGGAAGAGATGCGAGGTTCCCTTATGGTAGTAGCCACAGTTATTGCAACCCTGACTTTCCAAATTGCCATAAACCCTCCAGGGGGTGTTTGGCAATCAGACACAAATAGCCAACAGGGTTGTGCTCCAAATAATATTTGCAAAGCTGGTACTTCTGTGCTAGCTTCTGGTGATACCAACCAGAAGTTAAAATATGAGATTTTCATACTGTTATGTACCATATCTTTCTCAGCATCCCAGACCGTGATCCTTTTTCTGATTACTGGGTTTCCCCTCCGCCACAGGTTAGTCATGTGGTTGTTCATAATAACTATGTGCGTCTCTGTGATTTGCTTAGCTGGGGCCTATGTAATTTCTATTTGGATGGTCATGCACCCTCTTGACAGAATAGTTACTCGCATCACCTTGTACTATGCACTGTTTTGGGGGGGCTTGGTTGCTTTGTTGTGTCTAGCACTCCTATTCCGCTTTATAATATGGCTATTGAAGAAGATGTGCCGCCTTTTTTGTTGTTGCTACTGATGATCATGAAGCAGTGCCTGCTTAGCTGTTGTATATCAAGCCATTGACAGAATCTAGTAGCATAGTGAGGAGATGCTTGTGATCTTCTACTTGAAACTTTAGAATATGTTTGTCAATTTGAATTTTAGAGGGGAATGAAAGAGAAGTAAGAGTCTATACTTTAGTGTACAAACCTTTCTATCCTCTCTCCTCCTTTGTGAGTTTAGATTTAGAGAAAAAGTAAGGAGATGAAAGGAACTGTATGAAATTTTAAAATTTTATATTACAAATTTTCCTTGTCCTCCAACTTGAACTTGGTTGAAACTAGCAGTTATCAACAATTGTGCATCTAAGTTTTGGCAGTTAGAGGAGTAAACCGATGCTGTTGTCAAAGCTTAAAGCAAATAAACCCCCAGCTGAAGAGATGTGCTCGTTTTGGTTCGTTTGTGTTCAGAATCGAATTGAATTGAACCACAGCTGAATATATCGTAGAAATAATTAACTAGCATCATTACGATATATCCTTGGTTAGTAAAAATATGAAAAATACTTCTTTGTTCGTGATTAATAAGTGGAAGCATGAGTTGACTTGTTTATCTTAAAAGTTTGTCATCAGTATTCTGGAAATGATTTATTTATTTATTATCTTTTTCTGAAAAAGCAAAAGAAGAGCTCAATTCGTGCCTGGAAATACAAATACGATTTTTTTTCTTTTTGTTCGGCTGATAAAGTTCAACGGCCCGCTCAACTATCAACAATTGCAAGTAGCATCCCAGTTGTACAAAACTACAAGGCAACATCTTATCACATGGTGCTGCTCAATATGGGTGGAAGGAGGTAGGACGACTCGTGGGGACCTTAAGCCCAACTCACAGTTGGCCGACTTTGGCTATGTCTATTTAATAAACGGGTTAGACTTATTCTCTTTAAAAAGTCATTTTTGTTATATAGATCAAGTTCTAGATAATAAAAATAGTTTATTAGACTTAACAATTTAGACTAATTTTATTGTTATTGTTGCTAATATTATTATTTAAGAAAATTTAATGATAATAAAAATATTTTAAAGTCATTAGTTATATAGATTAGGCTCTAGGTAATAAAAATAGTTTATTAGACTTAACAAGTTAGACTAATTTTATTTTATTGTTGCTAATATTGTTATTTAAGAAAATTTAATGATAATAAAAATATTTTAATCTATTTCCAATATTTTTTAAACTTATTTTAGAAATCTTGCTGCTGTTTGTGTGTTTTAGTGTGTATTTGATTGTCTGTTAGTAGAATTGATTATAGGTAGAATTAAATTTTTAAAAATTAATTTAATTAAAATTAATTTTAAAATAAAGGTATTTATATTTGATAATTTTTCTAGTATGTATTCTAATAGAAGGTATAAAATTTTCATTTTTTCAAAATCAATTCTAGAAACTAAAATTGATTTTGAAACTTAACAACCAGACAAGATATAAAATGACTAAAACCCTATTCTAGCTAATCCCTCAAATTTATAGTAAAAGACAAAGTTTCAGATTTAGAAAATCATATTGTAGTCCCTCAAATTTCACAAATGGAGACAAATTAGTTCCTTTATCAAATTGTGATTTGAACCGTTAATAGCAATATCCATATATTCTGTTAACTTACTTATATGTAGGATTAACTTGCTTCACTCATTCTGTTTGCGTAGAACAAATAACAATTAAGTTCAAAATCTTTCTTCTAATAGAGGCTATAGCAAGAGAGAAAATGAAAAAAAGTCTAAACCACATTGTTTAGAAAAGTGAGACAAGTTATGATCCATTATAAAAATTAACAATACATGTAAAGTTAAAATATACGTAAGTAAGTTAACTGGACATGGCTCAAGATAATAATTTGATGGAGAAACTAAGTTGTTTCCATTTGTGAAATATGAGGAATTATTATGGAATTTTCTGACTGGATGGAACTAATTTGTCCTTTATGATAAATCTAAAGGATTAAATTAGGATTTTAGTCATATAAAATTATCCAAATCAATTTTGGCAGGGATTCTAACTCTCCCAAACATAAAACTAAACACGCTATAAGTTCTTAGAGGAATCCCAAGCCAAAATGAATAAGAAATAAGTGGATGAACTATATTTATGGAAGAAAAAAAATGTCTTCAGTGCCCAATTCATCAAGTGAAAAAGTGCGTTGATGGATGTGGCATAATTGTAGGAGGAATTTGACGCAGATCCTTATTATTTTTCAATTAAATACATTTCAACAAAAAATAATATAGACATTTTTTCTACTAATTATCATTTAATTAAATTTTATCAAATTGCATAGCATATGCAAACTTCAGACTACGCCTTCCCACAAAGGTATAATAAAAAACTGGCAACGTATTCTTGCATGAGGAATGTTATTTTGACGTAACAATTCGACTCATTTTATCAACGTATACGGAAGGCACCATGTAAATAGATAGAAAATGACAAATTCACTGTATAGCATATTGCATTCAAGTGAAAACTAATAACGTAAAGAGAAATATTATTTGTCCTCATTATTTATAGGACGTTATATTAACATCCTTCTAATCAATGGGTGTGAATCAGATTAGTTTAACCATCTCATCTAATAATAAATGAAAGTGTATTATAATATACACAAATGTGAACACAAATAACAATACTCATCATAAACATGAGCCTCATTTCGCTCTTCCCCTAAAGTTCTCTCATCTGAAACTCACTCCTACTCTCAACTCTCACTCTCAGCGTTGTCTCAGACTCTGAGCCATTGACCAACAGTTCGAAAAGGAATAAGGAACATCTTCTTTCTTCACCAACAACGAACTATCCACTGCCAAGGGAGTCACTGTTCAACTGTGACAACTGCGAGGTCAGGAGTCAATCTTCCTCCACTATCCTCTCTTTCTCATTTCTTCATGACTCATCCCGCTCCCTCACTTATCTCTCATGCCCATATTCTTTTGACACTTCTTCCTACTCTTTCAACAGGAATTCTCCATCTCTCCCTTTTCACTTGTTTATATCTCATCAAGTGCGTAATCACAGGTAAACTAACATCTGTTCTTGATTTTAATGATATCACTGATTTGCTTTGCCTCCCTCTGCCTGATAAAAATATCTATTGTACAACTAATTGTGCCATTTTTCACATTGAAGTAGCATAAAAGGATGCAGACAATATATTTGTTGAATGTCTTGAAAGGAAAAAATTTCCATTTTTAAAGTTTGTATTAAGATGTTTAGAGGTGATTGAATGACTTATAGGAAGTGATTGAATGACTTACAGGAAGTTGTGACTCTCCACAGTTCCTTTTGTCACTTCTTTTAAATATTTTGCTACATGAAATAACTAGCAAAATATTTCTATTGAACAGAAAAATCTCTCATTTAGCCATCAAGCTTCAAATATTTCTCTTAATTACTTTGGAATATTACATCACGATTATATTAGTTTTAAATTTAATTAAAATTTGTTGTTATAAGGAAATTATTACATCCCAAGTACAAAAAGTTTTCCTAGTTGAATTGGGAATTCCTGCTACATTTTTTTCGTCATTATTATGACTTGGAATCGTGAATGATAGTAGCTCATGCTTTCTAGGCTACTAAATTTGACCATTCTGTTCTTTATAAATGATAATCTAGCATTCATTGCTCAGTTTGCAATCTATCAAACTAATAGCAAGTGTTGTTTTAGTGTTAAAAGTTCTACTTGCCATATTTTATTTTACTTCAATTGTTCAAGCATTGATCCTCGTCTCATGGTTTTCCTTTTGACCTTAATTGAAAAAAGATCCTTGTACCACTACATAAAATAGCAAGAAGATACTTCCTTACTACATGAAGAACAGAAATTTTTTCGTAAGATTCACTTGAGACAGGGTGCCCTATGTGGCTATGGTAGCAACTTTATTAATACATTACTTTTTTCAGTTTTAGAAGGAAGGACCTCAATTAGCAAGTTTTCATTTTATATTTTCAGGATATCAATGAGATCAGTGATGATGTTAGCTTGAAGAAAGTGCTGAACGAAAGGAAAAGGAACGTGAATATATATATATATATATATGAAGGAGGCTCGAAGGCAACAGAGATGGAATAGGATTCTATACTTTTGTTTTTTTCAACTCTTTTATTAGTTGTCAAGTGCTTTGAAAGCATGGGCACTCATATTGATGGTGTGATTTCTAGGATTCTTTTGTACAATAAACTATGGTGCATGCAATGTGTGTAGGCATGGAGGGCTGGCGAGTTTGATGGATGAGTACCTTAATGGGGTTGATGAAACATGAAGATTAATGGTTTCATGATTGAGATCTTTAAATTTAAATTTATTTCATCTTGTGTTAAGTATATGTATCACTTTTGTATTTCATTCCATAGATGATTCTTGTGTAGCCAAATAAACAGCCAAGGCTATTCAAATGCATTGAAATGCGTCACTTCCCACAAGAGACCTTATGCTTAATGCACCAAGTCCCCAAAAAACAGAGCACACTTCCATAAATTTGAACATGAACAAACAATGGATTTATAAAAGGAGCACAATCCATAAAATTGGCATTATTTAGATAAAATTAAATAGGTTTAATTAATCTATAGTCATATAGTTTTACTCAATTTTAATTTTCCCGTATAATTTAAAAGTTTGTAATCAGATTCTTACATTGATAGATTTTTTAATCAAATCCCTACATACACGTTCAATTACAAAAACGTTAACTTTAATAGAATATTCTTTTCATCATCTTCTTCTTTCTTGTCCTTCCTCCTTCCACCACCACCAATTGATTCCTCACTCTAGACGCCCTCCAAAATGAAGGCTAAAGAAAGGTTATACAATCCAACCCAAAAAAAATAATTAAAAACAAAATCAATATATTTTCATTTTATCAAGGCTTAGACCATGAATTTGGCGGACTGCCTGCGGTTCTTGAACCAGTCGATCCAGCCAATTATGGCTTTTGCAGACATGTTTTTGCATTGAAATGATATTTGTTTGTTGGCAGAGAGGTCTTTGTTTTGGTGTGTGGGTTTTTTTCAGTAGTTTAGCTATAGGTTTGTTGTAGTATGTGGTGGGAGTTCTTGTGTCACCTTTTGTGCTCAAATAAAAGGGGCTTTAGTTGTTTGGTGGTGGTGTGAAGATAATGATGAGAGGCAATGTCTTGTTATGGGTTTTCCATTCTGTGTTTATGTGTAATCTACTGCATTATGTGTTTATTCGTGTTAATCAAACGAGAAAGAGAAAGAGGGTTGTGATTTTGTTTTGCATAACCTTTCTCTGGCCTTCTTTTTGGCTAAGGATTTTGGCTTCCAATTTATCGAAACAAAGAGGATCTGGAACGTGTTTAGGGTGGGTTGGTGATGGGTGATGGGGAAGGAGGGGCATAGAAGAAGAAGAAGATAATAGAAAGAATATTCCCATGAATATTCTATTAAATTTGATGTTTTTATAGCCAAAGGTGTAGGCAGGGATTTGATTATAAACTTTAAATTATAAGAATCTAATTAAAAATTAATAAAACTATAAAGATTTACAGAATAATTATTAAATCAATTAAATATTCTCCTCTATAAATGTTACAATGTGGGGTCACTAGAATGTTAGAATACGTAGTCTCTGCCATATAAAAGGAAGAATCATCAATCCCAAGGACCAAACTTTTGGTTGAATTGAAATTTTACATGATGATGGGGTCTTGGCCGAATTGAAAGCCAATATTAAGCTGTATGGTCAAGAAAAACAAAGTAATTGATTCCTAAATATTGCCATCTTTGCCCATGTTACACAACCAAATTGATAAAGCATGGGAAACATTTTCCAATCTATTCATCTAATTTAATCCAAATCAAAGTGAAATTTGATAACAATAATCAATGTAATTATTATTTAATAGTAAAATAATGATGTATCAATTTTAGGTGCTTTACGATTATATGGACATTTATGAGCTTTTTTGTTGTTGCGAATATTAATAATTAGATAAATTGGGATTATTTGACTTTAAAATGATATGGAAATAAGCGGATTGATATGTATTAATAACCATCAAATTAATATTGGAGAATAGCCCCACGTTGATGAGATACTAACTAATAATCACTAACTTGTCCATTTGGTTAATTGAATTAAAGTATTGCATAAAACAAGAAGAATGACATTGTAACACCAACCAGTTGCCAAAAGAAGCATGCCGCTTTATGATGATGCCTTCCTCTTCAGCAGGAGTGTTTCCTCTTTTAGGGTCAGCTTGCAAATAGTTAATTCATCTTAATATCCAACTCTTAGCCCTTTAAAAGCCCCAAAATTAAAATTTTCAGTCAGAGAGGAGCCCATCAATAGCACAAATAAGACCTTTCACAGCGAAGCAGCCAGCAACTCTATAGGTCACCAACAGCTAAGAACAAGCAGCCTGAGGGTTGTGGTGCATCAGGGCTAGAGTTAGGTTAGGGTGGAAAAAGAAGAAGGAGAATGAGGAGGAAGATGTGAGGTTGAGAAAGTTTGGGGTGAGGGGGGGGGGAGTCTCTCGGAAAGAGTTGGGGACAGAGTATGGGGTGAGAGAAGGGAAAGGGTTCATGGGAGGTTATCTTTTTTTTTTTTAATCATTCTTTTATGATTTTTTTAATTTTCATTAATATATGCACCCCTAGCATATGGCCTCAAAATGACAGTGCATAATAAACTTCTACCTATTCATACCATATGTGTCTGCGTATGCGGTGAAATCATGTATTAAAATATCATTTCTCTTCTTGCATACTTTATCCACTTAGCCATTAGTTTAAAAAAGTGCAATAAATTATTCATTTGTAACATCCAATTTAATATGATTATTATGGTTTTGTCCATGGCATACCAAATAATGTGTAGTGTGACATATTTATAAAGCGTGGCTAAATTCATTTGTTACATTTTTTAACGTATTTAGCTAAATTTGTCAATATGATTAAATGTTTGGTATATGATACTTCACCTGGTATAAAATAGCCTTCACCAATTATTATACTTTACCTACATGTTTAATATTCATCTAGATATCTAATTGAGACAAGTTGGTTGGAGTTTTACTAAAAAACTAAAGACTTATGGAGGTTTATTTGCCGTCTGCTATGCTGCTCATGTTCCTTAAGTACCTTCAGGACATTATTGCATTGTGCCTAAGAAGTGCTATTAAATAGCAATGAAGCAATGAGTTGTCAACAAATAGTGTTGATAGATGGGCAGTGACTACCAATTTCAATACCATGTAAACCTCTATTCTTTACTGCCTTTATAAGGAAAGGAAAACCCTTATGCACATAGTAGAAAAAGGTATGAGGATAGAGGGTTGCCTTGCCGTATCCATCTATTAGGCTTAAAGAAACCATGTGGATGAACATCAACTACAACATAATAAGAGATAATAGTCACCCACTCCTTCATTATCCAAGTTATCCACTATTGAGCAAAGCCTAGCTTTTCCATTACAAACACAGAAAACTCCATGATACTTTTGTTCTTGACCAAAACTTAGTTGGGCATCTTAACACTAATCAAGATTAGTGATTTAAGGGTTTGTAAATGTAACACCCCCTTAATCACAGCGTTCCACCTAGGCTATAACACCATAACTAAGGGTGTAGTACTACGTATCATATTCATATGCCATATAATAATCGACTCATTTATTTGTAAGCTCTTAACCAACTAAATTACTTCTTGTTCATATTCACTTAGTATGAAGTGTTAGTGCTTAGTAACATATAGTTGAAACTTTATGAATAGAAAGAAAATAATGTATAAACGAGTCTTATTAGATTTTCTCAAAGTAAGAATATCATCAGTACATTTATTCATACACAACTAAGTGAATATTCCCTCAGTATGTGTATAATATACAGTCATCTAGATACTATAGTACATAGATCAAAGAGTCAAGGGATTATACAAAGTTCATCAAAATACAACGTATAAACCTGGTCTAAGGTAAGATCCATCATAAGACATGTGCACAATGGGTTCTATCCAATTCAAGTATACTAATTGATGGTATCTTGGTACAAGTGTAGCCAAATGGCGGCTTCTAAGTGGCATTGAATACTTTAGTGAAAGTCATTCTTCTAAATTTGAAGTAGACATGGAATACACAAAGGGATGAGAATTCTAAAATTCTCATTAGGGTACTCCCATACACATACAGCTGTCATCATTATCTACCTCAGCTTTTGTTTTATTTATAAAAGTATTGCATGCAAGTAAAATAACCGTGACAGTTATCTTAGTTTGTAAAATCTTTATCAAAAGGTCCATTTTATTCAATCATCATCATTTAGAGTATATAATGTTAAGCTGAAATATAACCATCCTGATCTTAATAAAGTAATCAATTTACTTACTTAGCACATAGCATAGGGGATACTTAGGACAATTGCTACTTTAAGTGTTTTGACCCTTAACTATGGTGGCTTATTCCACTCCTGGGTAATGACTATACTTTTCAGGACTAAGCTCATTCCTATACATGATCATTAAATTTACTTTCTCCAATTTTGACACAAACCTATTCCTAACTGGGTTTACATTACCAAACTCAATTCAAGGGTAGTCAAGTTTACTTTCCCCATTAAACCATATTCACTTTTCTTCTTGCCTGAAGAAACATAATCTCATGCTTTCTTTCACATGTAAGTAATTGTAATAAGTATTTACATTTATATGTGCCCAACATCATTCATGGAATGAGATCAAATTATAATCACTTCATCACATTTTCAGAGTGAGTTTATGTGTTGTCCAATTTTCAATCTTAAAGAAAATTATGGATCAGCTATTAACCTCATCAAAACAATGCCAAATTATTTTAGTTTAACATGTCTATGAGACCCTATAAATATTTCAAAGCAAAATAAAGTCTTTAGCTATATTAATAAAATTTAACAAGTTTGGAGGTCAAAACCATTTCTTGGGTTCAGCTTTAAATATGTATAAATTCTTGATTTTTCTACCCTTTCAAATGAACAATATAAAATTCAACAAAAATTTAGAGTTGGACTTTGAGATGTCCTCCTAAATACCCTGTAAAAATTTCAGTTCAAAATTGATAATTTGATGTGGCAACAAAATTAGACAATTTCGAGCAACTTGATTTGACACTACAAGAAACAACGAGTTATGGACCCAATGTTACCGATTGTTTTCCATTCTTGGTATTTTTGCGATTTACCGTCGAAAATTGCAAAAAACAAACAAAAAAATTTCCCTAGCAAGACAATTACCAATCATTTAATTCAATGGAAAATCCATCAAAAAAATTCTCAATCCTTTAGTTCCAAATGTGCACCAAATTACCGACGGATTTTTCCATGGGTAACAAATTATAAAATAAATCTATTTCAAATAATATTACCGTTAATATCCGCAAATATTTTAAAATATTTTTTGAAAAAATAATATTATCTAGAGAATTTCAAAATCCTAAAATAATAAAATAAATTTTTTTTGTTACTGGCGGATTTCGCTGGAATTTGAAATTCCGTCGCAAAAAAATCACTTAATATTTGTCATTCACTCTCGTGAACACATTCTCTCTCATTGCTACACTCATCATACACACACTCTCTCTTTCTACACACTCTCTCGTGACCGACACCAGGGAATAATCCTTGGTGATTACTTCCTTACCGTGACCCCCTACCCAATGGAGCCTTCCCATGAAAATTGGTATCATCCCGCCAGGTCAGATCCCTCGAGCCCGTGCATAAGGACAACAGGCGACCCGCAAACAGCGTCTGTTCTGGGCTAAACCCCCAACCTCTGCGATTTCCGAGTTAGGCGTCACCCCTCGACCCGTAAACTCTGCGACCGCCACCCCCCGTGACCCCATGAGCCACCCCTAGCGACCTAGGAGCCACCCTGACAGCGACATTACCAGCGCCCAAACCGCACGGCCCCTTCTTACCGCTCCTCCTTCCAATTGCCACCCTCCGTCGGTGCGGAACTTGAGAAAAGGGAAGGTAAGCTCCCTCTCTTATTGATATTACACGTTTGAATTTTTTTTTTTCAAGTGTAATTTGGTTCTCTTACTTAGTGATATTTGGTTTATTTTAGTTTTTTGTTTGATAATTCCGAATTACAAGAAATTGGATTGTTTAGTTGTTGATATGGTTTGGTTTGATATTTTTGTTATTTGGTTTTAAAGGATTTTGGATATATTTAGTTGTGGGGTTTGGGTTGAACAAGTTTGATTTGTGTAATTTCAAAACTTTTGAATTGAAATAATTTTTAGAATAATGAGCTTGGCTTAGTGTATTTGGTATTAAATCCAAATGTGAATCATGAAACTATTGATTTGTTTTAAGTTGTTTGGTTCGTATTCTCATCATTCTTTTCATATTTAGCAGGACTTGATGTTTTAGATGTTTCGAGTCCGCTTGGAACATTTCTGTGGAGCATCTAATTCTCTTGTCTTTTTTAAGGTAATGTAAGTAACCGTTTCTTCTTATTTAATTACATTTGTTGTTAGGATAGGGACTTATGATTTCTAAGATAGAGTTGTAGGAAATGGATTGCATGACTCCTGGAAAATTTATATTACCCTAAGGGCAGAACTCCTTCCCCAACTTGTTTGCATTGTTTGCGTAGAGATTTATTGTGTATGCGAAGATTGCTATGCATATTGTGATGTCATAAATGGGATGTGCTCAGAACGTTTTAAAATTTTTAAATGTTTGTTTGATTGTATTGTGAATTTTATTTGACTTGGATTGATATATATATATTGAAAATAATTTTTTTGGAATGTCTTAGTTTCAGGGAGGTCCCGTCAAATTTTTTATTTAATTTAAGAGTAGAATGTTAATTAAGGTATGCTACCGAAATTTTGTTACGTTAAAAGTACAGTATTGTTTATTTGTATTGTAAATTTTATTTGATGGATAGATATATGTATATATTGAAATTAATTTTTTGGGATGTCTTAATTTTAGGAGAGGTCTGTCCAAAATTTTTCTTTTTAATTTAAAATAACTTATGTCAATATAAGGGAGGTGCCGCCAAATTTTATTAAATTAAAGAGCACAGACTATTTGCTTAAAAAAAGTTTTACTTTTAGAAGATGGTTTGTTGAAACATATTTATAATTAAATAAAATTTTAATTGGAAAACTTTAAAATGAATTTGTTAGGTTAAATTACACATTTAAGAACCATCAGTCCGCAAGCAAACTATGGATGTATGACAGGTGCACCCTAGTCGAGGGGGAATCAAACTGGAACACCCTAATATTTAACTCAATACACCTAGTATGTATTCAAGTTAATTATTAGTTATTACTCTTTTGCTCTTAGCTTTTAACCTTGCTTTTGAAAATACTTAGGAAAATATAGGTAAAATTTTTCTTTTTAAAACAAAAACATGAGCCATACTTATACGGGAAATATAATAGGGACATATCCTGAACATGAAATCATGAATACAAACAACATCATAGTGATATATATATAATAGATAATCCATACACCAAACAAAATATTATGTTACACCATCCGTAGAAAGAAAGGAAACGTAAAAGCAATACATCAGAAACTCCCTACTACATCATGCATTGAAAATATATAACCTCCAAAGCAAAGGAGGCTATCCTAAACATGTACGGTTGTGTGCGTTGCACAAGAGTCAACTGCCCTCTACACCTGCCCATTCAAAAGAAGGTACGAATGGTACGTGGCGTCAAAATGAAGCTCCCATGTCGATGCGTCAACGATCATATACGAAGCCTTATTCGTCTTTGAAGACGGCAATTGTAAAGAAAAAGATAGAGGGAGTGAGAAATTTGGTAAAGAATCTCAGGAAGGATTCCTCTTATCTTGGTGTCATCATCTACGTCTTTAATGTTCTGGTTTTATAGAAAGGTAAACATTTATAAGATTCAATTTTTAAAGTTCTAATATACCATTTACCAAGGCCTATTTAATTTTAGTATGCATCTTGGATGTTATGAATGCAATATACCTTATCATGAAATGCATGGCAATGCAAGGTATGAGATACTAATTTCAATCATAAAAGATATTCATGGATCATAACAATCATAACATGGCTTTCTTCCACTTATCTTTTAGGTGACTTATTAATCTTTTTTCGCATTTGGGGCCACCTATTTCTCTCACCTTTTGAGAGTTTCTAGGTTATGAGCTCATACCTCACTAGTCGTCACTAGCATAATCTTATCCTATGATAGTTAACATCTTGCTCTGGAGTGCGGCAGGGGCATATGATCACCTTTCATAATCTTTAATTTGGAGAGTCCAATGAATCACTTCCTTATTGGATCACCTCTCATAACCTTTAATTCGGAGAGTAGGATCATTTCCACGTATTTTTATGTCACCTTTATATTTAACATATTATGTTAAAATACAAAGCCATAACCATATCATATGACATTTCTCATGCCTCATTGAACTTATGTACTTCAAGACATTCCAAGTGAAATTATAACATGCCATATTCATTCAAATTCAAATAGCTAAACATGTAAGTCCTCAAACATATGAAAATCACAACATCTTATAGGATAAGTACTTTAATTCCTATCCATATAGTAACACCATAAGCAACCTATGATTAATAGCATAAATTAAGAGCTTAATAAAGGATGTTCACATTTAATAAGAGATATATATATATATATATATATTGCATGAGTCAAAGACTCATGTGAGTTAAATGGTGAGTCTTGAGCATTAGGTTAATCAAGTGATGGCATAATTTCAGACATGCAATGCAAGCTTCATTTTTAATCTTGGCATTATAGGGTGATAGCAAGAAAAACATAAATATGCTATGCAAAGCTTTGAATTTAAATATGAGAATGCAAGCTCTAGTTTTTAACTTTATGTTTAGGTGATGACTTTAAAAATAAATATGCTAGACAAGAAATGTAAACATAAATGCAAGTTTAATTCTTTATTTTAGTGCTCTAGGCCTCTTAGAGTATTCACTCTAAATCACATTTCAACTTTAAGGTTGAAATATGTAGGCTTTGAGTTAATTATTTAAGTGATATGAAAATGCAAGCTCTTGTTTTAATCTTTAAGTTTAAGTGATGGCTTGAAAAGTAAATATGCTAAGCAAGAAAATTTAAATATGAATGCAAGTCCAATTTTATTTTAGTGCTCTAGGTCTTAGAGTATTCACTCTAAATCACATTTCAACTTTAAGGTTGAAATAGGTGTTTCAAGATTAATCATTTAGGTGATTATGTAAACATGAAATGCAAGACTTAATTATAAATATGTAATGTAAGGACTTGAAATATAAATATGGATGTATTTCTTTAAGTCCTAGGCTCAAGACTTCCATTCTAACAACATAATATCATTATTTGCTAAAAACCCTTAAAAGTGAAACCTTCAAACTTTAGAGATCAAACAAGTGATGGTTTTGGAACCAACACCTAAGACTCTCATCATCAAGCCATGGTTTCTTCATAATGTAGGCCATAAGGCCAAAAATGAAAGAAAAGGAAGGAAAACAAAGGACTGAAAATGAGAAAGGAAGAGCATCTTAAACTAAAGTAAAACAAGAGAAAAGAATAGAAAATCCTTAAAACAACTCCCTACCAAATGTGTTTTTCTTTTTAAAGAGGAAAGCTTGGTCTTGGAATGAGAAGAACAAATCCTCCTTGGTGCCAAATGTTTTGGCAAAGAAGAAAAGAGAAGAAAGAAAGGTTTGTCTTGAGTTTTTGATCTTGGAAATGGAGAGATTATGTGTTTTAGAGGAATGTTTATGGTGTTTGTGTGGTGGTTTGTGGTTAAGGAATGGTGGAGGGTGGTGGCTCTTGGAAAAATGAAGAAGAAGAATTCTTTGAGTTTGAGAAAGAAGCTTTGAGGTTGTGAAAATGATCAAGTGTTACAAGCTTTCCTTGATGCCTATTTATAGAAAAAATGAAACACATGGAGGTCATGGGGAGAGTGGCCGGGCTTTTGGAAGAAAGGAAGAGAAAAATATCTCTTTGCAAGGTATGGCTTTGGGTATGGTTCAAGGATGGCTCAAGATATGGCTAGATATGGTTCTTTAAGTGTATTTTAATTGAATTTCAACATGTGATGGATGAAAATGGAGGAGGGAGGCTGATTGGTTTAGGAGCCATGGGGAAGAGAAAATCTCATTCTAATGTTGGATTATAGGTATGTTTAGAAGTTGATTTGGTTAGGCCATGGATTAGGGGTTGTAACTTTGTGTTTTAGGTGAGAAAATGAGTAATTAAAGTGGCTCAAGACAAGATTAAAGAGTATTCTTGCTTGATTAATGCAAATCCACCTTTATTAGGGAGGAATCTCATCATATGACCATTTCCATAATTTAATGAAATTGGAATAGGGATTTTACTATTTATGAAAATGTGACATAAAGTCTTAAATCAAGAAAAGGATTTTGAGTTTCTCTAGCAATCTTAGGTCTAATTAACCTTATTAATTATTTTGACTTTGGATTAGTAATTAGAATTTATTTGTAACATCCTCCTAAGTACAACACCATTCTTAAGCCATGATATTTATACTCGAGAGTTGTTACTTATTAATTAGCGAACTTTTCTTAATTATCTATAGCAAGTCAATTCACTTGTGATAACTAAGCCAAATTCACTAAAACATATTACAAATAAATACCATATTCATTGAATACACAGCTAAATACAAAAGGAAGCTCCTCTATGAGCTTTACTACATGTTTATCCTCTAATACATTTACATACATTTTCCATCCCACTAAGTACAATAGAATAAAATAGTAACTACTATACTATTGCGGTCCCACATTCCTCTCGCATAGTACTATTTATCGTCTTTTGGCTTAAACCTGGAGGCGACATGGAAACACAAATCATAAGGGTGAGTGTCGCAACCTGGATTCGTGACTGGACGTGAAAAATAAGTTTGTTAAAATTGGAGTCGCCACAAGTTTATTTAAATTGGGAAAAACATGGAAAAACCCGTTTTATTAAAAAGTGGTCTTTAAAACCAGATTTTTCGGAGTTGGTGATATGCAATGGGTGGAGATTTAACCCTACGCACCCTAATACACCCGTGACGGACCTTAATTGATTTATGCAAATTATTAATAACCTTTCAAAATATTCATTTTTATATTTTTATTTACAACAAAAATTAAAAAATTAAGAACACCAAGCCGTCACAACTCATGTTCAAAATACGTGTTAACAAACCGTCACGGTTAAATTAACATTTTTATTCAAAATACAATATTTCACAAATAAGTAACAAATTTAAACTAAATATATGAAAATGAAAATCTCTTATGAATTATAAATATTTACAAATAAGATAAAATTTATTTTGATATTTTTTACGAAAATAAAATAAAATATAAAAGAGAACATACTTTTAAAGAAAATTTGGAACATCAAGCTTCACAACTCATGTCCAGAATATTCAGTTAAAAGCCGTCCCTAAATTAACTTTTTTATTTGAAATAAAATATTTCCTAAAAGAAATGAAAATTAAATGAAATAAAATATCTCATAAAAAAAACTCATGAAAAATTTACAATTAAGACAAAAATTATAAATATTAGATTTTGACTTGACAGGGATTTGAATCGCCGCCTTACGTATCCTCGGTGCAATTGGGAACTCAAAGTCACGTAGTTTTGTAGAAAGCGAGTGTGAATTAATTGGTTTTAATTAAAAGAGATAAAATGTGTTGACTATTTTTAATTTTTTTAGAAATGGATTTTCATTATTGAATGGAAGGAAAATATTTTTTATAAGCTCTAAATTCAACAACACTTCCAAAATTAATTCATAAATAGAGATACACAACACATAAACATATACAATAATTAAAGTAATATAAAATTAATTTATGAACACAATTACACAATTAATTTAAACACAACACAAAAACATATGAAATGATGAAACTGAAAAATCTAATTATTATTTTTTTATTTTTAACCTTTTTACTACAAACGTTAAATTCACTCAAAAGAAATAATTAAACCACTTTTTTATTTTGTTTTGCATAATCAAAATACTCAAAAGATTTAAATTTTGAACCAAATTATATAAAACTTCCTTTTTTATTATTAAATTAAAATAGTCCAAACCCAACAAATAAAGCCCAATGTACCAAAAACATAAAACAAACACTGATTAACTCAAATCTAAACCCAAACAAACTCAAGATCTCAATCCAACTAAAAAAAGAACTAAAATAAATAAAATATAACAAAATAATAATAATAATAATAATAATATCATAATAATATAATTTCCTAATTTCATTTGCTACCTTTACCCTCCTTTACCTTAAACACACACACACACGATAACACTCTCTCACTCTCACTAACCCACACACACACATTGATATCTACACACACCTCTCTTTCACTAACACACACACAGACACACACCACAAGAGAAAGCAAAGTGAGAGAGAGAGAAGACCAAATGAGATCTTAGAGAGAGTGAGGCCGTGGGGGAGGGAGCGGCGGTGTCTCTGGCTTGGTCGAACGGAGGCGCGGGTGAGACCAATGGCGGTTCCAATGTGGGGGATGAGCTTGCGGCTGGGCTTTGTCGCGCTGAGCGAGGCCGCGCGATATGGGATGGCGGAGCTCAGATCATGGCCTGAGGGAAGGGAGGTCCGCGACCTCCGTGGGCCGTGGATCTCGCGGATGTAGAGGTTTTAGACCGAGGCGGAGGAGAGAACGCGACATCCGCCTGATGGAGTGCGGCTGAAGGAAGGAAGTGCCGCCGCGAGTCCGCTGAGAGGTGGAGCCACGCGATGGCCGATCACGGTGAGGGTGGTACCGCGCGAGGACGAGGTCCGGGCCCGTTGAGGGAGGTCCGTGGCTATGCGAGGGTGAGGGGCGTCTGGGTTGGTGGGCGAAAGTTGGTTGTGCGGCGGGATCGTGGTGTAAGAGGATGAGGACCCTGGGGCGGATTTGACTGAGGATAGAGATGGATGGATGTGATGAACATAAGGGGGATGAAGATGATGATGTTTTGGGAGGCCGCCCGTAGTGGTAAAGGAGGCCGCGGCTTCTTCCCTATTTTAGTTTTTGTTTATTTTGTTTTGATGATGATATTCTTGCTTGTTGCTATTACCTTGTCCCTTTTTTTCTTGTTGTTACTGGATTACTTGCTTTAAATTGCTAGTTTTTCCTTCTCGTTTGGAAGGATTTATGTATCTCCACCTTTGTTATCTTGCTGAATCGGTATAGCTCTGTGTGTTTGAAATTTCTTGCGAATTTGTTTTTTTAATTTCCTCCTCCTTCAAAATTTTTGTTCCCCCTTTTCCATTGCTGGCTTGGATGCGGCTTCCAAGATTACCGAAAGAGAAATTAACGTGGCATGAAGTGGAGTAGCCATCATGTTGTCACCACCTTTCTTAATTTTTTTGATTTTCTCCTTGCCCGTTGCTTCACATGCCATATTTTTGTCAGGAAATGAATCTTGGCAAATGAATTGAGTCCACAACTCCTTGACCTTTTTTCATTTTCATTTTTTTAAAAAAAGAAGATAAATAAATGAATAAAGGAAATTAAAAAATTTTTGGTTTTTAATTTTATGGTCGACAAAATTGTGTTCACAGCCCTCTTTACTCATTTCTTATAAGAAAATATGAAAAATCTAAGTTTTTATATTGTCTTCATAAGGAATGAGTAAAGACATGAACATTGATTTTGTTCGGCAATGCATGAAATGCAAATGCAAGAAAGATTGAATTCTAACTTTGAAAAAGTCTAAACATTAAAGAAAATCACATGCAAACTATGCAATTCAGAAATCACCTATGTATGAATCATGCAAAGAAAGAACTAATTTGACACAAATTCACAAATGACAAGAAATGTAAAACCAATGGAACTGATAGGAAATTCAAAAGTCGATAGGGCTAACTAGAAAACAAAAGATCATGTGATAAATGAATATGGATCCACAAGCGACAAAAAAGTTTTGAGATAACTGGATCTGTCAACAAGCGACAGGAAATTAAATGACAATCTGAGGCCGACTAAAATATAAATTGGCAATCTAAGGCCGATGAAAAGTAAAATGGTGGCAATGAGGCCAACTGAAAAATAAATGGTGGTAATCTTAGGCCGACATAAAAGTAAATTGGCAATCTTAGCCGATGAAAAGTAAATTGGCAATCTGAGGCCGATAGGAAAGTAAATGGTGGCAATCTGAGGTTGACCTAAATAAATTGGCAATCTAGGCCGACTGAAAGTAAGGCAATCTAGGCCGACTGGAAAATAAATTGGCAATCTGAGGCCGACAGGAAAATAAATTGGCAATTGAGGCCGACTGAAATGTAAATTGGCAATCTAGGCCGACTGAAAAGTAAATGGTGGCAATCTAGGCCGAAAAATAAATTGGCAATCTGAGGCCGACTTGAAAGTAAATTGGCAATCTGAGGCCGACTAAATGTAAATTGGGATCTCTTAGGCCGAATTGAAAATAAATTGGAATCTTAGGCCGACTAAAGTAAATTTGCAATCTTAGGCCGACCTAAAGTAAATGGTGGCAATCTAAGGCCGACTGAAATGTAAATTGGCAATCTTAGGCCGAAAGGAAAATAAATTGGCAATCTTGAGGCCGATGAAATGTAAATTGGAATCTTAGGCCGACCTGAAAGTAAATGGTGGCAATTAGGCCGACTGAAAGTAAATTGGCAATCTTAGGCCGACTGAAAGTAAATGGTGGCAATCTGAGGCCGACCTAAAATAAATTGCAATGAAAACAATGATTTGCACTTGCCTCCTTCTTTTTTGTTATATGCAAAAGTCATGAATTTATCACTCACTTGCTTATTTCAGACATATTCTTGAAGAACTAACTTACCCAAATCAAGCAAGCCTCGAGGAAGACTTTAACCGATCAAACTCGTAATTCTTGAGCTGGACTTTCTGCACAAATAAAGCTTTCTTTCTTCTGGAACTTTACCCACTTCTTTCCATTCTTTCTTCTTTTCTCTTTTCCCCTTTTTAAGGATGATGATTGCTTTTCTGCAAGCTTAATTGAAGCTTCTGAATTCTTGGTGTGATGCTAGTCATTGATGTATTGCTATAAACATTGTTAGGTTGTATAATTTAAACTTAAATATATCCTACTTGAGACATCGTAAATAAACATGCATTCAAAGAGAAAGTGGAAGAATTAACTGAATGGACATATTTATTGCTTGGTGTATTGGATGACAAAATATTTGGAAAGAGACAACCACAAAAATGAAAGATAGGATTGTGAAAGACATGAAAATTTTGCCCAGTTTGGGTTCTTTGTGGCTCATTCAATTGATTTTCGCAACAAATTGGATGCTATAACCATTGCTTCCATTGTTGAGCCTTCAATCTTTCCTTTTTTGCCCCCAGCTTCAGCCCCAGCCCGCTTTGCTCAGAGGATGAACTTATCACCAAAAATTGCCCCAGTGTAGATTGCTTGAGATGATGCTTTGCTCTAACTTTTGCTTAGGCCGCTCTTTCGAGTTTTCAACCTAACGAGCTCTTTTTGTTTTGCCCTAATTTTTGCTTAGGCGCTCTTTCGAGTTTTCAACCTAACGGGTATTTTTTCTTCTTTTTTTTTAAGCATCTTTTCAAGCATAAAACCTTTTGACTTGCATCAGTGTTATTGGTTTAGGCAATTCTTGTCCATCCATGTTTTGCAAAATCAATGCCCCACCTGAGAGCGCTTGTTTGACAATGTAAGGACCCTCATAACTCGGAGCCCATTTTCCCGTGCGTCCTCCTGGTTCGGGAGAATTTTCTTCAGAACCAAATCTCCCATAAAAATCTCTAGGACGAACTTTCTTGTTAAAAGCTTTGGCCATCCTACTTTGGTACAATTGGCCATGACAAATAGCTGCCAATCTTCTTTCTTCTATCATGTTCAACTGTTCACATCGAGCCTTCACCCATTCAGATTCCTCTAGCTCACCTCCATTAGAACCCTTAATGACGGGATTTCCACTTCTATGGGATACAGCTTCTGTTCCATATACCAATGAGAAGGGAGTCATCCTGTGTCGATCGTATATTGGTACGATATGCATGTAAAGCATATGGCAGCATCTCATGCCAATCTTTGTAATTTACCACCATTTTGGCGATGATTTTCTTGATGTTCTTATTTGCCTCAACCGCGCCATTCATCTAGGTCTGCAAGGAGCTGAGTTGTGGTGCTTGATTTTGAAAGTCTTGAAAATTTCTGAACTTCGGCACCATTGAGATTAGGAGCATTGTCTGTGATGATTCTTTCTGGAATTCCATATCTACAGATAATGTCCCTTTTGATGAATCTAAGAAACACCTTCTGTGTGATGCTGGCATATGAAGGCTTCCACCCACTTAGTGAAATAGTCTATTGCCACCAAAATGAAGCGATGACCATTGGATGCTTTGGGATTAATTGAGCCGATCACATCCATGCCCCACATCGAGAAAGGCCAGGGAGATACCATGTTGTGTAATGGAACTGGAGGAGCATTGATTCGCTGCATATATTTGGCATTTGTGGCACTTCCGAACATGATTGATAGTCATTCTCCATGGTGGACCAGGAATAACCACTTCTTAGGATTTTGCGTGCCATCATGTGTCCATTGGCATGAGTTCCGCAAATTCCTTCATGGACTTCAGTCATGATTATTCGAGCTTCATGAGCATCTACACATCTAAGGAGAGTGGTGTCATGATTCCTCTTGTAAAGGACTTCACCATTCAGGAAAAGGACATAGCCAGTCGTCGGATTGTCTTCTTGCTTATCTCATTTGCCCCAGCTGGGTATTCTCCCTTTTGAATATACTGCTTGATATCATGATACCATGGTTGACCGTCTGTTCAGCCTCTACATTACCACAGGATACTGGTTCATCTTGTACCTCTACATGGATAGGTTGGACATTGGTGTGGACTTCCAATTTAGTCATTACAGCCAAGTCGCCAATGCATCCGCATATTGGTTCTTGTCTCGAGTTAAGTGAGAAAATGATATATCATCAAAGTGCTCAATTAGTCGAGACAAGTGCTTTTGATAAGGTACCAATTTGGGATCCTTTGTACGCCATTGTCCATTAACTTGGTAGATTATGAGTGCCGAATCTCCAAAGACTTTTAGTTCTTTGATTCCCAAGTCAATTGCCACTTGCAAACCATTTGCACATGCCTCATACTCTGCAATGTTGTTGGTACATTCAAAATCTAATTTGATGGAGACTGGGTTGTTTTCCAGCTGGTGATACTACGAGCCCTACTCCACATCCATTCATGTTGACAGCCCATCAAAGTACATCTTCCATGTATTCTCCTCTTCTACATCTTCTTTTTCCACCACCAATACCTCGTTATCAGGAAACTCAGCCGTGGTGGGTTGTCCATCCTCCAAAGGGTTTTCAGCTAGGTGATCAGCAATTGCACCTCCCTTGACAGACTTTTGAGTCACATACTTGATATCAAATTCTGACAGGTATCACTTGCCACTTTGACATTCTCAATGACACATGAGGACTATCAAATATGTATCTCAATGGATCCATTCGAGAGATTAACCAAGTAGTGTAGTATAACATGTATTGCCTTAGCCTTTTAGAGGCCCATGCTAATGCACAACCTTCTCAATTGCCAAATAGCGGGATTCACAGTCATTAAACTTCTTGCTCAGATAATAAATAGCTTGTTCCTTCTTTCCATACTCATCATATTGTCCCAACATTGCCCCAAGTGACGTGGGCAACACTTGAGGTACAATATTAGAGGACGACCTGGTATAGGTGGGGTCAAAACTGGAGGTTTTATTAAATAAGCCTTTATTTTGTCAAAGGCTTCTTGGCACTCTTCATTCCATTCTCCAGGTTGATGTTTTCGTACACTTGAATATCGGCTCACAAGTGCTAGTCAAATTGGCAATGAATCTAGCAATGTAGTTGAGCCTCCCAAGAAAACTTCTCACTTCCTTTTTCTTCGGGAGCTGGCATCTCTGGATCGCCTTTACTTTGTCTGATCTACCTTTATCCCCTCTCGCAATGAATCGAGTAATTTCCCTGGAGATGCTCCAAAGACACATTTATTCGGGTTCAGCCGTAGCTTATATTTTCTGAGCCTTTCAAACAACTTTTGTAGAACTGTTACATGACTTTCTCCCTCTTTAGACTTGGCGACCATGTCATCCACATACACTTCAATCTCTTTATGCATCATGTCATGGAATAATGCAACCATGGCACGTTGGTAGGTGGCACCAGCATTTTTCAATCCGAATGGCATGACTGGATAGCAGAATGTTCCCCACTGTTATGAAAGTAGTTTTTCCTTTGTCGTGAACGTCCATAGGAATCTGACTATACCCGAGTACCCATCCATAAATGAAAAGCGGTGATTTCCAGCTGTATTATCGACTAGGACATCAATGTGAGGGAGTGGAAAATCGTCTTTTGGGCTAGCTTTGTTTAGATCCCGATAATCCACGCACATTCTAACTTTTCCATCCTTTTTAGGCACGGGCACAATGTTAGCCACCCAGTCAGTGTGTCTTGACACCTCCAAAAATCCGGCCT
Organism: Dalbergia oliveri; assembly: GCA_030441495.1. Taxonomy (NCBI): domain Eukaryota; kingdom Viridiplantae; phylum Streptophyta; class Magnoliopsida; order Fabales; family Fabaceae; genus Dalbergia; species Dalbergia oliveri. The sequence continues at coordinate 15,065,718 of JAMLFY010000016.1, forward strand.
CTAGCCGTTTAGTCACCTCCTCTTTTATTTTCAATGACATTTCAGGCCGCATCCTTCTCAACTTTTGCTTTTTCGTTCAGCTCCCGCATATAAAGGGATCTTATGTGAAGCTATTTCTGGATCCAGCCCTGCATATCATGGTAGGACCACGCAAAGACATCCAGGTATTCTTTGAACAATGCAATCATTTCTAAGCGTTCTTGATTTTCCACTATTTTCAGCTCCTTTCTCTTCTTCATGCCCATGTTAATCAACTCGATCACCTCATTGTCTAAGTCAAATCCCTTTTCTGTATGTTCCAGGAGGTCTGAAAATTGCCCAACAATTTCTTGATCTTCATCAGATTCATGGCTATCACAATCAATTGCAGCAAGAGAACCAATTGACGAGTTTTCAAATTCCCTTTCATGAGGCAAAATTTCTATAGCATTTAGATTCCTGGAAAGCAATTGTGGTGGGTTGGAAGGCCAAAAAGATAGTGAAAAAGTGCAAAATAAAATAAGAAAAATAAAAATTAATGAGCTAAAAATGATGGTAAAGAGAAAGCAAATAGAGGATTGAAACAAGGAGAATGAAAGACACCAAGAAATATAAAAGATGCGGAATAAGAAAAAAATTGCTGAATAAACACACAAGTTTATTTATGATGTCTTCAAGTAGCATAAATAAAAGCATAAATAGTCTTTACTGATACAACACAAATAATTACTTTAGCAATAACATCAATCACTGTTCAGCCTTCCACCATTAGCATTTCATCATTGTTGGCAGCATAAATCTTGTTGCTCTCTTCAGTTGTCTCTATGTCCAAGGTGTTGATGGTGAGACGGAGCAAGGGAATGAACTTTTCCACCTGTAATCACTTCAGCTGGACTAGGAAATGTTTCCTTCAAGTGAGGGATCTGTTTTATTTTCTTCTCATGTTTCTCCTGTTGGAGGGCCATAGCATCCATTTCCTCTTCTAATGGTGCATTATATCCCAAACCAAATCGATTAGGTTTCTTGGAGACCGATATAGGTACTCTAATACCTTGCAACTGTGGTCCTAACCCCTTACCATGTAGGTATCCATTCTTAGCCATGATATGAGCCACTATTTGATTAACATTCTGCATTATGGACCCACTGCATTCATATCCTGCTTCACCAACTCCAGGCTATGCCACAAGTTATTGTCTATCGACTCCACATTCTCCACATATGGTAGTGAGACTGGTTTGGATACAATGATGTCCCTTTCTCCATGGATTGTGACCTATCCATTCTCAATATATTTAACCTTTTGATGCAAGGTTGAAGGGACAACACCGATATCATTAATCCATGGTCTTCCTAGCAACATGTTATAATCTGAGCCAATCTCCATCACCTGGAATAACACTTCTGATTTGCTTGGCCCAATCTCTAGTGGCAACACCACCTCACCTAGAATGTTTTTCGTAGCTCCATCAAAAGCTTTTACAACCATCACTTGAGGTGATATATCATCCACACTCATTGATAGTTGTTTCAAAGTGGACATTGGTAATACATTTAACCCTGATCCTCCATCAATAAGGACTCTAGGCACTATGTGGCCTTTGCATTTGAGGGTTATATGTAGCGCTTGTGGGTTAGCCCGTGATACCACTTCTTCATCTAAGAATGTGATCATATTGACACGTTTCACTGATCCACCATACTTATCATGTTCTCCAATGAAATGTCGGGCTTGACATAGGCTTCCTTCAGGACCTTCAATATTGCCTTTTGATGAGATTCAGAGGACAAGATTAGTGACAGAAGAGATATTCTAGCAGGAGTCTTCTTTAATTGTTCCAGAATATCATACTCGCTCGTTTCATGATTTTAAGGAACTCTTCTTCCTCCTCTTCTTTTTCTTTTCTTCCTTACTCTTAACCTTTTTCAACATTCCCTTCATCAACAAATTTCCCTTTTTCCAACTCCTTGGGTCCATACACCCTTCCACTTCTTGTTATTCCTTTTACCTCCATGATACTGGTCACTTCCTCACCTTCTTGAGCTTTTGAGGTTTCCCCTATGTCACTTTTCATTTCAACCTTGGTCTCATAATTCCAAGGTACGGCATGTGTGTCCTCATACACAAAGGGTGTCGGTTTCTTCAGTGATCACTACCTTTCTGGCTTTGGTGCCTGATTAAGCAGGCACTCGAAGTACAAAACGCTCGATCACATTCACCTCCTCAAGGACATTTCGCTTCTTTTTTGCTTGTATAACACCCAAGTTAAGCAATCCCTGGACATGAACCTTGAAATCCCAACAGTCCTCAATATCATGCCCCAGACTTCCACAATGGTATGCACAACTTGATTCCGCATCATATTTCTCATTCTCTTTATTGTCAGAGGAGGTGCCGTCATATTGTAACCAGCTCCTTCAAGCCGATAAAAATTTTCTGCATAGGGGTTTGAAGATTCAAAACCTTCTTGATCAGTGGTTCTTCTACCTCCAAAGCATTTACTCGACCTCCTCCTTCATGATTTGGAATTGGATTATGGACAATATCTGGTTTTGACTCCTCTTGAAAATCCAGCCTCCCACAAGCAATTAGCTTCTTCACTGCGTCTTGAAACCTTCACAATCCTCGATGGAATGTCCTGCTATGTCCATATGATATTTGCAAGTTAAGTTTGGGTTATACCAAGCTGGGTATGGTGGTTCTAATGGACGCACATGATATGCCGAGATGAGATGAGCATCAACTAGTCGTTGAAAAAGACGAGCATTTGAGATGGATAGTTTTGGAAAGGTGGTAAGTTTGGGAATCGAGAACGACTTTGGTTTTGGGTATTAGGCCGTGGTGGTGTGGTATTTGGGTAATTCTGAGGATGTATGGTTGGGTTATAGGTGTATGTTGGGCGAGCTGGTTGGTATGGGCGTATATGGATGTTATTGACTTGAGGTTGGGGTATGGAATTGTATTTGCATTTGGAGTGGCTTGGTATAGTGGGTAAGGAGGGATGGATGGTATTTGGGATCTTGGCGTGTCGAGGTATATCTTGGAATGAAAGATTGCTGACCTTGCACATAACTTACTTCCGCCTCTTTTTTCCTAGGCGGGAATCCTCTTCTCGTGTCCTCATTGCTCATAGGAAGTTTCCCAGCTTTAGCCAAACTCTCAATTCTTTCACCGGTCACTAGCTCAAAAAATCTTTGTATGCTGCTCCCCATTGTCCCAATATAAGGAGATCCTAAGGTCCCCAAAAGTACGAACACATTTCAGAAGGGATAAGTGGCGGTTGCACCTGAGCGCTAAAGTTCTCCATCTTTGAGCATATTGTTTAAATGACTCCTCCTTCTTCCTTTGCATTGTGCTTAATTGCTCACGTGTGGGTGCTATTTCCATGTTGAACTTGTACTGACTCATGAATTGATCAACCAATTCTCTCCAACAGGAAATTTTAGAATGGTCTAACTGATATACCATTCTAAAGAGGACCACTTAAGCTTTCATGGAAAAAGCTGATGAGAAACTTCTCATCTTTGGACCATATTGCCATTTTAGTGCAATAACTCTTCAAATGGAACAAAGGATTACCGTCCCATCATATTTTGAGAAGTCAGGAACCTTGAAGTCTTTGGGAACTATCAGATCTACAGGACACATAGTTGCTCAATTTCCACATAACCATAGGTGCTAGGTCCCTGAATGGCCTTAATTTGATCTTGAATCTTCTTCATCCATTCTTCTCTAAATTTGTCTTTATTCACCTCTGGACGGCTATTTCTGAGGAAAATGGTTGTTTTTGGATGACAACATGAGGTGGCTCCCAAAGAGGGGTAGCATGCCCGTGCCCATCAATATGAATGTTCTCTAATGGACGATAGCCTTCCCCAATTGGGATCACCAATGGCATTGTGGGTGGTGGCTGTCCATGAAGGTTATTCAGAATTTCATCCCCTCGTCACCCTTGAGTGACATTTACAGCCACATTTGATGTTCCTGTATGGCTACCATTGCAGTGCTTGGTTGTACCCCCATTGACGCAGTCACTATGTCTCCTTTGGATTAGTCCTAATAAATCCAGTGACTCCTTCATGGCTCTCATCATTTCTTCCATCTTTGCTTGGTTATTTGACATTTCATTCAATTTCCCTCTCACTTGCATCAACTTCCATGCTCAAACTTTTTACTTGGTCAGAAGCATTTTCTGGTTCATGATTACCACCAGCCATCTTAGTCCGAGCTCTGGTATTGTGAATACGAGTTAGATCGGTATCTTCCTTCCTTGGGCGCCCAATTGTGACACAGTTTTACCTTTCTTTAAGAAGAAAAGAGAAAAAAGAATTAGTGAAAAGATAAAAATATTGCAATTTGTTAGAGAGCGGCAAATATATCTGGTCTTGACGTGAGTATCTTTGATGATAACTGTTTCCAGAACGTCTCGTTCAAAGGTACTAAGTTATAGCTATTGCCATGAGACCAACACAATGCAAAGAAGCAAACATTCTTTTATTTATCATTTGTCACAATCATCATTTTTCATACAACCATTCAAAAGGAAATACATCATAAATATCAACAACATTGCTACCCAACAGAAAAGCCCTTATGTGTCTTCAACGTCTTCCGCGATTATTTGCTTCATTCTCCCAATCAAGTCCTTACAATAGCCAACAAAGTTGCTAATTTCAGTTGGGGTTTCAAAGGGATGATTTCCTGCTCAGCCAGCTTTAAGTGTCTTGGAACGTCTTCTATTGCCGCATTAGCCAACCCTGAAGTTCGAAAAGCGAATCTTCAACTCATGAATGACATGATCTTGGTGTTGCACCTCAAGATCCAAATTTGCAACTTTTTCCTTTTCTTCTCCTAGGGAGCTTGATACTTCAGGATCTCATTTTTCATGTGTTGATTTAATTCCTCAGCTTCCCTCTGATATTCCTTGTTCATTTCTTCTATTTGTTGCTTCATTTGTTCCTTTTCGCAGCGGCTTCTCAGCAATTTTGGCCTTTCGAAGTAGCTCCTTTAGTTGCTGATTTTCAGTTATTGCCATATCACGTTCTTGCCTTCGAAGCCTTAGTTCTTTATTGGCAGCTTCAAACATTCTTTGGTCTTTACCATGTGCTCCTGCCCCATTTTTAGCCTTTTACTAGTCCCTTCTAGAATCTGATCTTTTTCAGCAATTTCTCGCTTTAAAGTTGCATAATCATGTGAGCGTTTTTCAACTCGAACTCCACTTGTACCTTTTCTTGTTTAGCCTTGTCCAACCTTTCTTTCATTTCTTTGATTTCTTCATTTTCATCAGAATGCAAGGCCGATGTCTTGTCAGGAATAATTGTTGTCAAGATTCTGAATGGCAACTTGACCTCTTGAGCCCTACTTTTCACCCATTGGCGGTAATTTTCTTTTACCGCACAACTCTAACTCCCAATTCTTTTCCTTTTTGATGACATTGTTCCAAGCAAATCGGACCTTCCGTAGTAGGCCAATGTCATGGGAATCTAGGTAATAAAGGACAAATGGAGTAATTGAGCTTTTGGAGGGCCCATCATGGGTAACCAGCTGGCGCAACACCAATGCTGGATTGTAATTTATACACCCTCGAGACCCATAAGGGGTACATTTGGAAAGTCTCCGCACTGGTAAATCAAGGTCTGCCCATCTTCCCACCAAGGGTACCATCGGATCACCTTTTCATTCAATTTAACCAGGTCTTCAGCCCATTCTCGCCCACTTTTCTTCTTGATACGATGCATTTTTAGATCATCAAGGGGACAAGATGCCTTGTAATTTCTTTGGAAGATATGCGTAACCCACACATATAGTATTGGTAAACAACACAAAATTCTCTTACCATTCCTCTCATGACAAAAATCCAAGGAACAGGAGACATCTTAGGAGCTCCTGGATTGTGACCATGAAACTTTCTAGCAAGGAATACATCAATTGCTGCAAGATCTATGAAACCGTCAATATTGGGAAACAAGATGGTGCCATAAATGGTGAGGGTCAACACATCTAAAAAGTGTCCCAGTCTTCGCTTGAGCTAAGCTGTGCAAATGCTTCTCCAAATAATCTCTTGTGAATCCCTTTGTCCCATTTCTACATTTCTGGGCTTCATGCAAATTTCTTACATTTACCTTTAGGACATTTGCTATAGTGTGCAAAGAAGCATAATGTCCTTGGTAATTGTAAGGTTTTTCTCCTTCTAGCGGTAACCCCAGGATTCGTTCAAATTCTTCAAGGGTTGGTGCCAACTGAAAATCTTGAAAGGTGAAGCATCGAGTGGAGGATCATAATACCGGGCCAATGCTGATTGCCTCTACCTGTATTTCCACTTCTAATAGGCTCAAGACTTTTCCATATTTTCTGGTGAGAGAAAGACGTTGGTGTGCTTTCAACAGCGACTCAAGGATCTCAGGCTTTCTGTTTAGGTTTCTTGGTTTTGAGTTGCAAAGTCTTTTTCAATTTCTCTTCATGATTGTTTGGTCTCATGTTTGCTTCCATTTTTAGATACTCACAACAAGACTTTGATATGGTTCTCTAACAAACCTTGGAGCAACGAAGAAAAGTGAGTTTTTTATTATAAAAAAAGGCAATAAACACTTGCATGTTAAAGAATTTATGTGATTAATTAATCATGTTAAAGTACACAAAATAAATAAATTAATCAATTAAAGAAAAGGTATGCTCCCTTTGTGTCCTATTTGAGGTAAAATATGGGTGTCAAAATGGTCCTATGGTTGTTCTATTTTGTGAGCACTTTCACCAGGTAGGTCTATGATCTCAGGATTCTACCTCTAGAGTTAAAGGCTCATTTCTGAATGTTATCCACAAAAAGGTGAACCGCTAGATGTAGGACATTCACGAAGAGTCACACTCTAGACGAGATTTTCGCAATAACCAAACAGGATGTACATCCAAAATGGCTACCACTACACAATCTCTTACCTATCTCAAGTTGCACTAGACCCGGTATAGGGCCCCACTCGTGTGTGATAAATGTGTGAGTGTTGTGTGTGAAGGGAGCATACAAACCTGGAATCCTATAACTACCCATGGTAAAATACCTGCAAAATAAATACAAACAACAAATATACAAAACCAACAATAGTCGCCTACCCTAAAGTTTTCACAAAAAAACAAACAAAAGTCGTCTACCTTATGGTTGTCACAAAGAAATAAAATAATGCTGACAAAATTCTAGCATAAAAAGAAAATAACAAGATAAAAATATAAAATAAATAAATATCAAAAAATAAAATAAAATAAACTAAAAAGAAGTTATAATAATATGCACAATCAATTATTTAGGCTTGACTCTCACAAGTCCCAGTGGAGTCGCCATCTGCGCAACCTGATCGCGACGGTACGGCGAAAAATAAGTTTGTTAAAATTGGAGTCGCCACCAAGTTTATTTAAATTGGGAAAACATGGAAAAACCCGTTTTATTAAAAAATTGGTCTTTAAAACAATTTGAATTCGGAGTCGTTATGCATAGGGAAGGGTAGGGATTTAATCCTACGCACCCTAATACACCCGCTTTACCTACCTTAATTGATTTGTGCAAATTATTAATAACCTTTCAAAATATTCATTTTTATATTTTTATTTACAACAAAAATTAAAAAAAAATTGAGGAACACCAAGCTCACAACTCAGGTGAAAAATATTGTGTTAACAAACCGTCACGGTTAAATTAACATTTTTATTCAAAATACAATATTTCACAAATAAGTAACAAATTTAAACTAAATATATGAAAATGAAAATCTCTTATGAATTATAAATATTTACAAATAAGATAAAAATTTATTTTGATATTTTTTACGAAAATAAAATAAAATATAAAAGAGAACATACTTTTAAAGAAAATTTGGAACATCAAGCTTCACAACCAGATGTCCAAATTCAGTTAACAAGCCGTCCCTAAATTAACTTTTTTATTTGAAATAAAATATTTCCTAAAGAAATGAAAATTAAATGAAATAAAATATCTCATAAAAAAAACTCATGAAAAATTTACAATTAAGACAAAAATTATAAATATTAGATTTTGACTTGACAGGATTGAATTGCGTCTCCTACGTATCTCTGGAATTGGGAATTCAAAGTCACGTAGTTTGGAAAAGTGAATGTGAATTAATTGGTTTTAATTAAAAGAGAATAAAAATGTGTTGACTATTTTTAATTTTTTTAGAAATGGATTTTCATTATTGAATGAAGGAAAATATTTTTTATAAGCTCTAAATTCAACAACACTTCCAAAATTAATTCATAAATAGAGATACACAACACATAAACATATACAATAATTAAAGTAATAATAAAATTAATTTATGAGCACAATTACACAATTAATTTAAACACAACACAAAAACATATGAAATGATGAAACTGAAAAAATCTAATTATTATTTTTTATTTTTAACCTTTTTACTACAAACGTTAAATTCACTCAAAAGAAATAATTAAACCACTTTTCTATTTGTTTTGCATAATCAAAATACTCAAAGATTTATTTTGAACCAAATTATATAAAACTTCCTTTTTTATTATTTGATTAAACATATCAAACCCAACAACTAAACCCAATGTACCAAAAACTAAAACAAACACTGATTAACTAAACAAATCTAAACCCAAACAAACTCAAAGACTTGATCCAACTAAATAAATAAAAAATAAACAAAATAAATAAATAATAATATAATAAAATAATAATAATAATAATAATATCATAATAATATAATTTCCTAATTTCATTGCTACCTTTACCCTCCTTTACCTTAACACACACACACACACGATAACACTCTCTCACTCTCACTAACCACACACACACATTTTATACTAACACACACCTCTCTCTTTCACTAACACACACAGACACAAATGATAAGAGAAGCAAGTGAAGAGAGAGAGAGAGAGCGAAAATGAAAGATCTAGAGAGAGAGTGAGGCCGTGGG
>JAMLFY010000016.1:15075148-15162292 GCA_030441495.1 Dalbergia oliveri
GCCATCCTACTTTGGTACAATTGGCCATGACAAATAGCTGTCAATCTTCTTTCTTCTATCATGTTCAACTGTTCACATCGAGCCTTCACCCATTCAGATTCTTCTAGCTCAGCCTCCATTAGAACCCTTAATGACGGATTTCCACTTCTATGGGGGATACAACTTCTGTTCCATATACCAATGAGAAGGGAGTCATCCCTGTGCTCGATCGTATATTGGTACGATATGCATGTAAAGCATACGGCAGCATCTCATGCCAATCTTTGTAATTTACCACCATTTTGGCGATGATTTTCTTGATGTTCTTATTTGGCCTCAATCGCGCCATTCATCTAGGTCTGTAAGGAGCTGAGTTGTGGTGCTTGATTTTGAAAGTCTTGAAAATTTCTGAACTTCGGCACCATTGAGATTAGGAGCATTGTCTGTGATGATTCTTTCTGAATTCCATATCTAGGATAATGTCCCTTTTGATGAATCTAATAAACACCTTCTGTGTGATGCCTGGCATATGAAGCAGCTTCCACCCACTTAGTGAAATAGTCTATTGCCACCAAAATGAAGCGATGACCATTGGATGCTTTGGGATTAATTAGGCGATCACATCCATGCCCCACATCGAGAAAGGCCAGGGAGATACCATGTTGTGTAATGGAACTGAAGGAGCATTGATTCGCCTGCATATATTTGGCATTTGTGGCACTTCGAACATGATTGATCCAGTCATTCTCCATGGTGGACCAGTAATAACCACTTCTTAGGATTTTGCGTGCCATCATGTGTCCATTGGCATGAGTTCCGCAAATTCCTTCATGGACTTCAGTCATGATTATTCGAGCTTCATGAGCATCTACACATCTAAGGAGAGTGGTGTCATGATTCCTCTTGTAAAGGACTTCACCATTCAGGAAAAAGGACATAGCTAGTCGTCGGATTGTCTTGCTTATCTCATTTGCCCCAGCTGGGTATTCTCCCTTTTGAATATCCTGCTTGATATCATGATACCATGGTTGACCGTCGTTCAACCTCTACATTACCACAGTATGGGTTCATCTTGTACCTCTACATGGATAGGTTGGACATTGGTGTGGACTTCCAATTTAGTCATTACAGCCAAAGTCGCCAATGCATCCGCATATTGGTTCTTGTCTCGAGTTAAGTGAGAAAATGATATATCATCAAAGTGCTCAATTAGTCGAGACAAGTGCTTTTGATAAGGTACCAATTTGGGATCCTTTGTACGCCATTGTCCATTAACTTGGTAGATTATGAGTGCCGAATCTCCAAAGACTTTTAGTTCTTTGATTCCCAAGTCAATTGCCACTTGCAAACCATTTGCACATCCCTCATACTCTGCAATGTTGTTGGTACATTCAAAATCTAATTTGATGGAGACTGGGTCCTGTTTCCAGCTGGTGATATACGAGAGCTCCTACTCCACATCCATTCATGTTGACAGCCCATCAAAGTACATCTTCCATGTATTCTCCTCTTCTACATCTTCTTCCACCACCAATACCTCGTTATCAGGAAACTCAGCCGTGGTGGGTTGTCCATCTTCCAAAGGGTTTTCAGCTAGGTGATCAGCAATTGCACCTCCCTTGACAGACTTTTGAGTCACATACTTGATATCAAATTCTCGCAGGATCACTTGCCACTTTGACATTCTCAATGACACATGAGGACTATCAAATATGTATCTCAATGGATCCATTCGAGAGATTAACCAAGTAGTGTAGTATAACATGTATTGCCTTAGCCTTTTAGAGGTCCATGCTAATGCACAACAGGTCTTCTCAATTGCCAAATAGCGGATTCACTCATTAAACTTCTTGCTCAGATAATAAATAGCTTGTTCCTTCTTTCCATACTCATCATATTGTCCCAACATTGCCCCAAGTGACGTGGGCAACACTTGAGGTACAATATTAGAGACGACCTGGTATAGGTGGGGTCAAAATTGGAGGTTTTATTAAATAAGCCTTTATTTTGTCAAAGGCTTCTTGGCATTCTTCATTCCATTCTCCAGGTTGATGTTTTCGTAACAGCTTGAATATCGGCTCACAAGTGCTAGTCAAATTGGCAATGAATCTAGCAATGTAGTTGAGCCTCCCAAGAAAACTTCTCACTTCCTTTTCGGTTAGGGAGCTGGCATCTCCTGGATCGCCTTTACTTTGTCTGGATCTACTTTATCCCCTCTCTGCAATGAATCCGAGTAATTTCCCTGGAGATGCTCCAAAGACACATTTATTCGGGTTCAGCCTCAGCTTAAATTTTCTGAGCCTTTCGAACAACTTTTGTAGAACCGTTACATGACTTTCTCCCTCTTTAGACTTGGCGACCATGTCATCCACATACACTTCAATCTCTTTATGCATCATGTCATGGAATAATGCAACCATGGCACGTTGGTAGGTGGCACCAGCATTTTTCAATCCGAATGGCATGACTGATAGCAGAATGTTCCCCACGGCGTTATGAAAGTAGTTTTTCCTTTGTCGTGAACGTCCATGGGAATCTGATTATACCCGAGTACCCATCCATAAATGAAAAGCGGTGATTTCCAGCTGTATTATCGACTAGGACATCAATGTGAGGGAGTGGAAAATCGTCTTTTGGGCTAGCTTTGTTTAGATCCGATAATCCACGCACATTCTAACTTTTCCATCCTTTTTAGGCACAGGCACAATGTTAGCCACCCAGTCAGGTGTCTTGACACCTCCAAAAATCCGGCCTCTAGTTGTCTAGTCACCTCTTCTTTTATTTTCAATGACATTTCAGGCCGCATCCTTCTCAACTTTTGCTTTTCGTTCAGCTCCCACATATAAAGGGATCTTATGTGAAGCTATTTCTGATCAGCCCTGGCATATCATGGTAGGACCACGCAAAGACATCCAGGTATTCCTTGAACAATGCAATCATTTCTGAGCGTTCTGGATTTTCCACTATTTTCAGCTCCTTTTTCTCTTCTTCAGTGCCCATGTTAATCAACTCGATCACCTCATTGTCTAAGTCAAATCCCTTTTCTGTATGTTCCAGGAAGTCTGAAAATTGCCCAACAATTTCTTGATCTTCATCAGATTCATGGCTATCACAATCAATTGCAGCAAGAGAACCAATTGACGAGCTTCCAAATTCCCTTTCATGAGGCAAAATTTCTATAGCATTTAGATTCCTGGAAAGCAATTGTGGTGGGTTGGAAGGCCAAAACAGATAGTGAAAAAGTGCAAAATAAAATAAGAAAAATAAAAATTAATGAGCTAAAAATGATGGTAAAGAGAAAGCAAATAGAGGACTGAAACAAGGAGAATGAAAGACATCAAGAAATATAAAAGATGCGGGAATAAGAAATAAATGCTGAATAAACACACAAGTTTATTTATGATGTCTTCAAGTAGCATAAATAAAAGCATAAATAGTCTTTACTGATACAACACAAATAATTACTTTAGCAATAACATCAATCACTGGTTCAGCTTCCAGTTCATCAGCATTTCATCATTGTTGGCAGCATAAATCTTGTTGCTCTCTTCAGTTGTCTCTATGTCCAAGGTGTTGATGGTGAGACGATAGCAAGGGAATGAACTTTTCCACCTGTAATCACTTCAGCTGGACTAGGAAATGTTTCCTTCAAGTGAGGGATCTGTTTTATTTTCTTCTCATGTTTCTCCTGTTGGAGGCCATAGCATCCATTTCCTCTTCTAATGGTGCATTATATCCCAAACCAAATCGATTAGGTTTCTTGGAAACCAATATAGGTACTCTAATACCTTGCAACTGTGATCCTAACCCCTTACCATGTAGGTATCCATTCTTAGCCATGATATGAGCCACTATTTGATTAACATTCTGCATTATGGACCCACTGCATTCATATCGGGCTTCACCAACTCCAGGCTATGCCACAAGTTATTGTCTATCGACTCCACATTCTCCACATATGGTAGTGAGACTGGTTTGGATACAATGATGTCCCTTTCTCCATGGATTGTGACGACTGATCCATTCTCAATATATTTAACCTTTTGATGCAAGGTTGAAGGGACAACACCGATATCATTAATCCATGGTCTTCCTAGCAACATGTTATAATCTGAGCCAATCTCCATCACCTGGAATAACACTTCTGATTTGCTTGGCCCAATCTCTAGTGGCAACACCACCTCACCTAGAATGTTTTTCGTAGCTCCATCAAAAGCTTTTACAACCATCACTTGAGGTGATATATCATCCACACTCATTGATAGTTGTTTCAAAGTGGACAGTGGTAATACATTTAACCCTGATCCTCCATCAATAAGGACTCTAGGCACTATGTGGCCTTTGCATTTGAGGGTTATATGTAGCGCTTGTGGGTTAGCCCGTGATATCACTTCTTCATCTAAGAATGTGATCATATTGACACGTTTCAGGGTCCACTATATTTATCATGTTCTCCAATGAATGTCGGGCTTGACATAGGCTTCCTTCAGGACCTTCAATATTGCCTTTTGATGAGATTCAGAGGACAAGATTAGTGACAGAAGAGATATTCTAGCAGGAGTCTTCTTTAATTGTTCCAAAATATCATACTCGCTCTGTTTCATGATTTTAAGGAACTCTTCTTCCTCCTCTTCTTTTCTTTTCTTCCTTTCTGAACCTTTTTCAATGTTCCCTTCATCAACAAATTTCCCTTTTCCAACTCTTGGGTCCATACACCCTTCCACTTCTTGTTATTCCTTTTACCTCCATGATACGGTCACTTCCTCACCTTCTTGAGCTTTTGAGGTTTCCCCTATGTCACTTTTCATTTCAACCTTGGTCTCATAATTCCAAGGTACGGCATGTGTGTCCTCATACACAAAGGGTGTCGTTTCTTCAGTGATCACTACCTTTCTGGCTTTGGTGCCTGATTAAGCAGGCACTCGAAGTACAAAACGCTCGATCACATTCACCTCCTCAAAGACATTTTGCTTCTTTTTTGCTTGTATAACACCCAAGTTAAGCAATCCCTGGACATGAACCTTGAAATCCCAACAGTCCTCAATATCATGCCCCAACTTCCACAATGGTATGCACAACTTGATTCCACATCATATTTCTCATTCTCCTTTATTGTCAGAGTAGGTGCCTGTATGTAACCAGCCTCCTTCAAGCCGATAAAACTGCATAGGGGTTTGAAGATTCAAAACCTTCTTGATCAGTGGTTCTTCTACCTCCAAAGCATTTACTCGACCTCCTCCTTCATGATTTGGAATTGGATTATGGACAATATCTGGTTTTGACTCCTCTTGAAAATCCAACCTCCCACAAGCAATTAGCTTCTTCACTGCGTCTGAAACCTTCACAATCCTCGATGGAATGTCCTGCTATGTCCATATGATATTTGCAAGTTAAGTTTGGGTTATACCAAGCTGGGTATGGTGGTTCTAATGGACGCACAGGATATGCCGAGATGAGATGAGCATCAACTAGTCGTTGAAAAAGATCAGCATTTGAGATGGATAGTTTGGGAAAGGTGGTAAGTTTGGGAATCGAGAACGACTTTGGTTTTGGGTATTAGGCCGTGGTGGTGTGGTATTTGGGTGATTCTGAGGATGTATGGTTGGGTTGTAGGTGTATGTTGGGCGAGCTGGTTGGTATGGGCGTATATGGATGTTATTGACTTGAGGTTGGGGGTATGGAATTGTATTTGCATTTGGAGTGACTTGGTATAGTGGGTAAGGAGAGATGGATGGTATTTGGGGTCTTGGGTGTCGAGGTATATCTTGGAATGAAAGATTGCTGACCTTGCACATAACTTACTTCCGCCTCTTTTTTCCTAGGCGGGAATCCTCTTCTCGTGTCCTCATTGCTCATAGGAAGTTTCCCAATTTTGGCCAAACTCTCAATTCTTTCACCTCCGGTCACTAGCTCAAAAAATCTTTGTATGCTGCCTCCATTGTCCCAATATAAGGAGATCCTAAGGTCCCCAAAAAGTATGAACACATTTCAGAAGGGATAAGTGGCGGTTGCACTGAGCAGCTAAAGTTCTCCATCTTTGAGCATATTGTTTAAACGACTCCTCCTTCTTCCTTTGCATTGTGCTTAATTGCTCACGTGTGGGTGCTATTTCCATGTTGAACTTGTACTGACTCATGAATTGATCAACCAATTCTCTCCAACAGGAAATTTTAGAATGGTCTAACTGAATATACCATTCTAAAGCGGACCACTTAAGCTTTCATGGAAAAAGCTGATGAGAAACTTCTCATCTTTGGACCATATTGCCATTTTGGTGCAATAACTCTTCAAATGGAACAAAGGATTACCGGTCCCATCATATTTTGAGAAGTCAGGAACCTTGAAGTCTTTGGGAACTATCAGATCTAGGAGGACATAGTTGCTCAATTTCCACATAACCATAGGTGCTAGGTCCCTGAATGGCCTTAATTTGATCTTGAATCTTCTTCATCCATTCTTCTCTAAACTTGTCTTTATTCACCTCTACACGGTTATTCTAATGAAAATGGTTGTTTGGATGACAACATGAGGTGGCTCCCAAAGAGGGGTAGCATGCCCGTGCCCATCAATATGAATGTTCTCTAATGGACGATAGCCTTCCCCAATTGGGATCACCAATGGCATTGTGGGTGGTGGCTGTCCATGAAGGTTATTCAGAATTTCATCCCCTCGTTCACCCCTTGAGTGACATTTACAGCCACATTTGATGTTCCTGGTATGGCTACCATTGCAGTGCTTGGTTGTACCCCATTGATGAGTCACTATGTCTCGGTTGGGATTAGTTCCTAATAAATCCAGTGACTCCTTCATGGCTCTCATCATTTCTTCCATCTTTGCTTGGTTATTTGACATTTCATTCAATTTCCCTCTCACTGCATCAACTTCCATGCTCAAATTTTTACTTGGTCAGAAGCATTTTCTGGTTCATGATTACCACCAGCCATCTTAGTCCGAGCTCTGTATTGTGAATACGAGTTAGATCGGTATCTTCTTTCCTTGGGCGCCCAATTGTGACACAGTTTTACCTCTTACTTTAAGAAGAAAAGAGAAAAAAGAATTAGTGAAAAGATAAAAATATTGCAATTTGTTAGAGAGCGGCAAATATATCTGGTCTTGACGTGAGTATCTTTGATGATAACTGTTTCCAGAACGTCTCGTTCAAAGGTACTAAGTTATAGCTATTGCCATGAGACCAACGCAATGCAAAGAAGCAAACATTCTTTTATTTATCATTTGTCACAATCATCATTTTTCATACAACCATTCAAAAGGAAATACATCATAAATATCAACAACATTGCTACCTAACACAAAAGCCCTTATGTGTCTTCAACGTCTTCCCGCGATTATTTGCTTCATTCTCCCAATCAAGTCCTTACAATAGCCAACAAAGTTGCTAATTTCAGTTGGGGTTTCAAAAGGGATGATTTCCTGCTCAGCCAGCTTTAAGTGTCTTGGAACGTCTTCTATTGCCGCATTAGCCAACCCTGCTAAGTTCGAAAAGCGAATCTTCAACTCATGAATGACATGATCTTGGTGTTGCACCTCAAGATCCAAATTTGCAACTTTTTCCTTTTTTTCTCCTAGGGCAGCTTGATACTTCAGGATCTCATTTTTCATGTGTTGATTTAATTCCTCAGCTTCCCTCTGATATTCCTTGTTCATTTCTTCTATTTGTTGCTTCATTTGTTCCTTTTCTGAGCGCGCTTCTTGCAATCTTGGCCTTTCGAAGTAGCTCCTTTAGTTGCTGATTTTCAGTTATTGCCATATCACGTTCTTGCCTTCGAAGCCTTAGTTCTTTATTGGCAGCTTCAAAACATTCTTTGGTCTTTACCATGTGCTCCTGCCCCATTTTTAGCCTTTTACTAGTCCCTTCTAGAATTTGATCTTTTTCAGCAATTTCTCGCTTTAAAGTTGCATAATCATGGTGAGCGTTTTCAACTCGAACTCCACTTGTACCTTTTCTTGTTTAGCCTTGTCCAACCTTTCTTTCATTTCTTTGATTTCTTCATTTTCATCAGAATGTAAGGCCGATGTCTTGTCAGGAATAATTGTTGTCAAGATTCTAATGGCAACTTGACCTCTTGAGCCCTACTTTTCACCCATTGGCGGTAATTTTCTTTCCGCAGCTCCTAACTCCCAATTCTTTTCCTTTTCGAATGACATTGTTCCAAGCAAATAGGACCTTCCATAGTAGGCCAATGTCATGGGAATCTAGGTAATAAAGGACAAATGGAGTAATTGGCTTCTGAAGGCGGTCCCATCATGGGGTAACCAAGCTGCGCAACACCAATGCTGGATTGTAATTTATACACCCTCGAGTACCCATAAGGGGTACATTTGGAAAGTCTCCGCATGGTAAATCAAGGTCTGTCCATCTTCCCACCAAGGGTACCATCGGATCACCTTTTCATTCAATTTAACCAGGTCTTCAGCCCATTCTCGCCCACTTTTCTTCTTGATACGATGCATTTTTAGATCATCAAGGGACAAGATGCCTTGTAATTTCTTTGGAAGATATGCGGTAACCCACACATATAGTATTGGTAAACAACACAAAATTCTCTTACCATTCCTCTCATGACAAAAATCCAAGGAACAGGAGACATCTGCTAGGAGGAAAAGGATTGTGACCATGAAACTTTCTAGCAAGGAATACATCAATTGCTGCAAGATCTATGAAACCGTCAATATTGGGAAACAAGATGATGCCATAAATGGTGAGGGTCAACACATCTGAAAGTGTCCCAGTCTTCGGCTTGAGCTAAGCTGTGCAAATGCTTCTCCAAATAATCTCTTGTGAACCCTTTGTCCCATTTCTACATTTCTGGGCTTCATGCAAATTTCTTACATTTACCTTTAGGACATTTGCTATAGTGTGCAAAGAAGCATAATGTCCTTGGTAATTGTAAGGTTTTTCTCCTTCTAGCGGTAACCCAGGATTCGTTCAAATTCTTCAAGGGTTGGTGCCAACTGAAAATCTTGAAAGGTGAAGCATCGGAGTGGAGGATCATAATACTGGGCCAATGGTGATTGCCTCTACCTGTATTTCCACTTCTAATAGGCTCAAGACTTTTCCATATTTTCTGTGAGAGAAAGACGTTGCGGTGCTTTCAAAGCTGGCTCAAGGATCTCAGGCTTTCTGTTTAAGGTTTCTTGGTTTTGAGTTGCAAAGTCTTTTTCAATTTCTCTTCATGATTGTTTGGTCTCATGTTTGCTTCCATTTTTAGATACTCACAACAAGACTTTGATATGGTTCTCTAACAAACCTCTAGCAACGAAGAAAAATGAGTTTTTTATTATAAAAAAAAGGCAATAAACACTTGCATGTTAAAGAATTTATGTGCACAAAATAAATAAATTAATTAATCATGTTAAAGAATTTATATACACAAAATAAATAAATTAATCAATTAAAGAAAAGGTATGCTCCCTTTGTGTCCTATTTGAGGTAAAATATGGGTGTCAAAACTGGTACTATGGTTGTTCTATTTTGTGAGCACTTTCACCAGGTAGGTCTATGATCTCAGGATTCTACACCTCTAGAGTTAAAGGCTCATTTCAGAATGTTATCCACAACAAGGTGAACCGCTAGATGTAGGACATTCACGAAGAGTCACACTCTAGACGAGATTTCGCAATAACCAAACAGGATGTACATCCAAAATGGCTACCACTACACAATCTCTTACCTATCTCAAGTTGCACTTAGAACCGGGTATAGGGCCCCACTCGTGTGTGATAAATGTGTGAGTGTTGTGTGTGAAGTGAGCATACAAACCTGGAATCTTATAACTACCCATGGTAAAATACCTGCAAAATAAATACAAACAACAAATATACAAAACCAACAATAGTCGCCTACCCTAAAGTTTTCACAAAAAAAACAAACAAAAGTCGTCTACCTTATGGTTGTCACAAAGAAATAAAATAATGCTGACAAAATTCTAGCATAAAAAGAAAATAACAAGATAAAAATATAAAATAAATAAATATCAAAAAATAAAATAAAATAAACTAAAAAGAAGTTATAATAATGTGCACAATCAATTATTTAGGCTTGACTCTCAGAACTCCAGTGGAGTCGCCATCTGCGCGGAATCGCGGGACGAAAATAAGTTTGTTAAAATTGGAGTCGCCACCAAGTTTATTTAAATTGGGAAAAACATGGAAAAACCCGTTTTATTAAAAAAGTAGTTTTTAAAACCAGATTAAATTCGTCGGTTATGCATAGGGAAGGGTAGGGATTTAACCTACGTACCCTAATACACCCGTCTTTAGACGGTACCTTAATTGATTTGTGCAAATTATTAATAACCTTTCAAAACATTCATTTTTATATTTTTATTTACAACAAAAATTAAAAAAAAATAATGAACACCAAGCTCTCACAACTTGGTGTTGAAAATATTGTGTTAACAAACCGTCACGGTTAAATTAACATTTTTATTCAAAATACAATATTTCACAAATAAGTAACAAATTTAAACTAAATATATGAAAATGAAAATCTCTTATGAATTATAAATATTTACAAATAAGATAAAATTTATTTTGATATTTTTTACGAAAATAAAATAAAATATAAAAGAGAACATACTTTTAAAGAAAATTTGGAACATCAAGCTGTCACAACTCAGATGTCCAGAATCAGTTAACAAGCCGTCCCGGCTAAATTAACTTTTTTATTTGAAATAAAATATTTCCTAAAGAAATGAAAATTAAATGAAATAAAATATCTCATAAAAAAAACTCATGAAAAATTTACAATTAAGACAAAAATTATAAATATTAGATTTTGACTTGACAGGGATGGAAAGCCTCCTACGTATCCTCTGGTGCAATTGGGAACTCAAAGTCACGTAGTTCTTTAGAAAGTGAGTGTGAATTAATTGGTTTTAATTAAAAAAAATAAAAATGTGTTGACTATTTTTAATTTTTTTAGAAATGGATTTTCATTATTGAATGGAAGGAAAATATTTTATAAGCTCTAAATTCAACAACACTTCCAAAATTAATTCATAAATAGAGATACACAACACATAAACATATACAATAATTAAAGTAATAATAAAATTAATTTATGAACACAATTACACAATTAATTTAAACACAACACAAAAACATATGAAATGATGAAACTAAAAAATCTAATTATTATTTTTTTATTTTTAACCTTTTTACTACAAACGTTAAATTCACTCAAAAGAAATAATTAAACCACTTTTCTATTTTGTTTTGCATAATCAAAATACTCAAAGATTTATTTTGAACCAAATTATATAAAACTTCCTTTTTATTATTTAGATCAAAACATATCCAAACCCAACAAATAAAGCCCAATGTACCAAAAACATAAAACAAACACTGATTAACTAAACAAATCTAAACCCAAACAAACTCAAGATCTAATCCAACTAAAAACAGAACTAAATAAATAAAAAATATAACAAAATAATAATAATAATAATAATAATAATAATAATAATAATAATAATAATAATATCATAATAATATAATTTCCTAATTTCATTTGCTACCTTTACCCTCCTTTACCTTAACACACACACACACGATAACACTCTCACTCTCACTAACCCACACACACACATTCACAGACACACACCTCTCTCTTCACTAACACACACAGACACAACTCAGAGAGAAGTGAGAGAGAGAGAGAGCGAAAATGAGATCTAGAGAGAGAGTGAGGCCGTGGGGAGGAGGAGCGGTGGTGCTCGGCTGGGGCTGACGGAGGTGTGTGGGGTCTGGCGGGTCGATGTGGGGGATGAGCTTGCGGTGGCTGGGCTTTGTCGCGGAGGTGGAGGTTGCGCGATATGGGATGGCGGAGCTTAGATCACGGCCGGGAAAGGGAAGGCCGCGCGGCCTCGCGCTTAGGGCGTGGATTCGCGCGATGAGAGGTTTAGATCTAAGGCGGGAGGAGAGAATCGCGAACATCGCGGTCTGAGTGCGGCGGAGGAAGGAAGTGTCGCGCTGAGTCGCCGGAGCAGGTGGAGCTTCCGCGATGGGATCGCGGTTGGTGGTCGGCGAGGAAGAGGTCCGGGGCGGCGTTGAGGGAGGGTCGTGGTGATGCGGAGGTGAGGGGCGGTTGTTGTGGTGGCTGAAAGTTGGTTGTGCGGCGGGGATCGTGGTGTAAGGAGGAGGACGGTGGCGGTTTGCTAGGGATAGAGATGGAGGGATGTGATGAACATAAAGGGAACGAGATGATGATGTTTTGGGAGGCCGGTGGTGGGAAAGGAGGCCGGGGCCTCTTCCTATTTTAGTATTTGTTTATTTTGTTTTGATGATGATATTCTTGCTGTTGCTATTACCTTGTTCCCTTTTTTCTTGTTGTTACTGGATTATCTTCCTGAAATCGTTCCTGGTTTTTCCTTCTCTGTTCTTGGAGGATTTATGTATCTCCACCTTTGTTATCTTGATTCGGTGTATAGCTTGTGTGTTTGAAATTTCTTGCTGAATTTTTTTTAATTTCCTCCTCCTTCAAAATTTTTGTTCCCCCTTTTTGTTGGCTCTCATGGCTTCCAAGATTACCGAAAGAGAAATTAACGTTGCATGAAGTGGAGACAGCCATCATGTTGTCACCACCTTTCTTTAATTTTTCTGATTTCTCCTTGGTCCTGCTTCACGTGGCCATATTTTTTTTGTTCAGGGAATGAATGTTGGCACAGAATGGAGTCCGTGACTCCTTGTCCTTTTTTCATTTTCATTTTTTTTTAAAAAAGAAGATAAATAAATGAATAAAGGAAAATTGCAAAATTTTTGGTTTTTAATTTTAGGTTCAAAAAAGTGTTTCAGTGAGAATTTTATAATTCAGTAGGGCAACTCCCCAATCACAATCATAATGTCATCGTCATCGTCATCGTCCAAGCCACTTTGGTTTATTCAAAAACTTGTCATGCAATATATTCTAAAGGTTCATTTTAAGGTTCCAAAATCATCCTTCCGAAGTGGGTAGCTTTTAACAATCAATCAATACATGTACATATATCAGAAGCTCAAACACATAGTAAGTAAATCTACTTAAAGGATTTCATATGATATAGGTGATACATATGTCAAATAGGAAAGTTATCTCAAAGTGACCTGGTTCCCATCATGGCCATAGAAAGCCAATTAGTGCATTTTTCTCTTTTCATTAACACAGGAAAGACTTGGTTTATACCCAATGGGTATTTTTAGTGGACAACTCCACAATAGATCCGTTTATACCAACGGGTATTTATGGTGGATCACACCATACAAGGAAATGACTGCTTGGGTTGAGCTCATTCCTATACGTGGTCATTGAACTTCATTTTTTCCATTTCTGAATCCCACATAGATCTATTCCTAGCCGATACATCTACCGACTATAAATTGGGGGTTTCTCTTTCAATTTTCTTCCCTCATTCAACCTAAGTCTTGTTTCGTTTTGTCCATATATCAATATGCACGATGAAATTTATATATATTCTCTTTTCTCAAATGCATGCATAATGCATATACAGGCATTCATTCACAATATAATCTCAATCATGCCTCTAGCATACTTTTATATGTCGCAATTCACATGGCCAAACACTTAATATCAAATACTCATATCATACTAGAAGCCAAAATGCCATTACATTTTCAATTCAAAGTATTGTTTCATTTCCAGCACAATGGGCAGTTTTCACCCCATTGTAGCACAATTTGTTTTGCTCATCAAACAATCAATTCAGAGGTTATAAAAATTCTCTAAGACGCTTCAATGTGTCTAGGAGACCCTGTAAAAATTTCATAGCAAACGGGGCTCCCTAGCCTTGTAATTAAATTATACAAATTTAGTAGTTGGAAGCCACTCGTTCACAGCTAAGATCAGGGCCCTTACAATTTTTAACCCTAACAAATGATTGAATCAACCCACAATAAAATTCATAGTGATACTTCAATATGTTATTAACTTCGTGTAAAAATTTCAAAGGCTAATTCAATCATTTTCTATGATAATAAATTTGGACAAGTTTCCTGCTTCAATCTCAACAATCAGGACAGCATCTGCCTCATTTTGGTTTCTGATTTTTTTGAGGCATCAAACCTTAAAAATAACATCCAAGAAAATTCATGTAGCTATTTTAAGTTGTTCTATTCAACATATAATTTTTATAGCTCATGAAAACACCCACAAATATATCAGAAAATTCATGAACCACTGCTGCCTACAGGACAACAGAAATTCAGAAACCTAGTCCAAACTTATTTTGATAAAAACCCTCTTTTAACACCATCCCAACACACCACCAAAAATCACACATCAATATCAACATAATATCAACCAAAAAAACTAGAAATTTCTGACTAGATCATGCCAAAACAGATCAGAAAAATTTGACAAAGAAAGGCAACAAAAACCCTACTTGTAGTAACCTATTAGCTCCTTGGCTTCAAGATTAACAAAACTTAATTCCTTCTCCTCCAAAGCTCCCAATCTAACTTCAAACCCCTCTGATATCAGTGAGGTATGAGGTGCAAGACAAGATTTTGATAAGGAATGGAAATTTTGTTCGGTTAGATTGATAGAGAATTAGGTGTAGAATAAGTTTAATGAAGAACTTTTGATGTTTCAACAACTCTAGGCTAGGGTTTTTGGGCTTAGAACTCAAGATCAAGCTCTTGAAGATGAAAATGGTGGCTGGTTCTTTTCTCCTTGAAGGCTGCATGAAATTGATGCTTAAAGAAAAAGGATTTTGGCTTCTTGAACAAGCTTTGGACATGTGTTGATCTTATAACAATTGCATGAAGATATTATGTAATAAAGCAAAATGGATGGCTAAGATTTAATCTTGGATTCCAAGATTAAATCTTGGCCTTCCACATGTCCTAAAAGGATAAGTTTTGACCATTTGTGGTGACTAAAGATATCTTTCATGTTAAAATCGCACATGAAATTTTACTTAACGAGTAAACACCATACCCGATTGAACTGATATTGCTAAAATTAATTTTAAGTATAAAATTATCATTCCCACCTATTTCTAGCCTTATTCCCATGTTTTCCTAATTTCAAGCACCTCTGGCTGAATCTAGGGTTTTAGCTGTCCCTAGGGCCCATGGGGCCCGCAAGATTACTATTCACCAACTCGAAAATTTGTTTTTTTTACAGGTCTCTTGGGCTGCCCTCATCATTGCTAAACTCTTAGATTTTTGAAATGACTATTAATAAATCTCAAATTAATTTTTAATTAAATTTTATGGTGTTACATTATTAATATTTAATTAGAACCTAATATTATTTAGGTTTCGTTAAACGTATCATTAGGCTCAAAATGCACTTAGCCAGGGGCAAAATGGTAATTTTTTGCAAAAACCTCCTGGATACTCAGGCTTAACCCGATGTTAAACGTTGCTTAAAAACATCATTTTAAACTTTTGGGTGAAGTTCCTGAACTACCCACTTAAATCGGTGTAATAACAGGAGAGGCATCTTGGTTAGTTTACGCATTGGAACTCAAAAATGAGATTCTTCTACTTATTAGCACACATAATACATGTAATCCCCTTTCATCATCAAAACATCCCCTGGAATAGCCTGGCAATTTCATTTTCCCGGTAAATGTCCTCAGGGCATTTTGATCATTTGTACACGAAAAATTCCTGGTTACAAAACTGTATTTTTACATGGGAGTTGAAATTGTAAGGGTGGCTTGTTAGAGGTACAATTTATGAATGAGGAAAAAGTTAGGTGTCCTTGTGCTAGGTGCAAATGTAGAAATTATTTTGATATGGACACCATTAGGTATCACCTGATAAGGATGGTTTTATGGCAGATTATTGGGTTTGGACTATGCATGGAAGTTGCCACACAAAATTTTGAACATGCTAATGTTAAAAATACATATGTTGGAGGTAGTTCAGGAGAGTTAATATTGGTGAGCATGTCACGGAAATATCAATTGGGAGGATAATTCTAGACGATATGAGGAAATGATTTATGATGCAGTTGGTCCTCAAATTTATGCTATGAACTTTCTATCGAGGCTCCTAATGCAAGGCCGAGAAATCTTTCTCTATATTGGAGGCTGTAAAGGCCCTTCTATGGGAAGGGTGTGTACACTTGGCGTTGTCTTCACATTACAACATTTTAGGCCTAAGGCAACACTTTTTGAAGACAACGCTTCAAAACCGTTGCCTTTAGTTAGTTTAGGCAACGGTTTTCTAAGTGAGGGCTATAGCAACAGATTTTAAAGCAACGTTTAATAAACGTTGCCTTAGGTTAAAAAGAGAACAGGTTCTAACCGTTGCTGTATCTTTTGTAAAAAGGAAACAATTATTCAATCAATTGCTAACACTTTTTAGCCGTTGCCTTTTATTTTCTGATAGGCACCACAATTGAACCGTTGCCTAAATAATTGGCGCTACCCAGATTATTTTCCCACTAAAATTTCATTTCCCACTAAAACTATATCCTCTTTTCTAAAACTAACAAATGAAAAACAAATTGCAAATTATAGTTTATTTGTAAGCCTTTTCACCGTTATACCCAATTTCATTCCTAGCAAACCCACATTATTGATTAAATCCCTAGCCACCACTCCTTCTTGTAAGCTTTCTTCTTCTCGATTCACACCACCGCACCTCTCCACCGCGTCAGCCACCAGGTAGAGCCACCACGGGTGCTAGGTGGACATTCCCCTTTACCACCATTCAGAGGCGTTCGAAGAAAGGCACCCTCACCACCGTTCACGATCCCTTCGAACGCCGACCTCAGCCTTCGCCTCACCGTGAAGAGGTGTTTTGCGGCCACCATTCAACTTCTATCTCAGCCACCACGAACACGTCGCGGACACCACCTCGACTCTCGACACCACCCCATTCCTCCGAAGTCTGAACATCCCGGGTTCCGCTGATCCTCCATTAGAAGCCGCTGAACTTCCCCTTTCTTCCTTCTGGACGAAGTCCTTCGCAAGGGCATTAACCCTCGAACTGGGCCTCACCAACTCGACGATCTTACTCAGTAAGCCCCCTAATTATTTCTCACAACTTATTATTGTTAACTTAGATCTCTTATTTTGAGATAATTTTGATTGAACACTTGCCGAATTGGAAGTCCCCTAAATCTGTTTGTTTATGATGCCAATGTTGACTCTCTCTGTTATTGATCTGAGGAATATAGGTAACTTGCCACAATTGCTTGGTGTATTTTTTTCTGTTCTCTCACAAATTTTGCTGTTTCTTTTTCGTTGGATGTGTGTATTGACTATTTACGGTTTTGGAAATGGAGGTTGTATGTCTTTTTTTGGGGCTCAGAAAATGTTACTTGAGGACATGGATGTGTTGTGTTGTGTTGGGTGTTTTTATATATATATAGGGAGTGGTGGATACTCTATTTCAGTTTCATAATAGACTTCTTGAAATTATCTACCCTTCATGTGATTTCCCTCATATAATGATGGCAATTTTGATGCATGTGCTGGCTATGTTGCTCATTTCTTATGTGCTTTTGAAACTTCTGTTATTTATATTTCAATATCTTTTGCTGCTTTAACTATTTTGAGGGTTGCTATTTGCCATGAATGTCTTACTTTTAGGATCAACTCAAACTTGGAGAGTAACATCAAATTAAAATAATCCGAATTTTAAGAGGAGGAGATCATAGTTCGTACCAGCTAAAGGCTTTTAACACCAATGAAAACTACATGTGAAATATAAAACACTAGAGTTTGTGACCAAAGAAAATGTTTTTGAAGAAGCATTGTGGATTCACGCAACTATTCATATGAAAAATTGAAAACTTTGCTATGAAGTTACTAAAATTCCTTATTCTAATCAGTGATAATGATTATGTTGAGGACTCAAGTCCCATCAACTTATAATCCTGTAAATAATAGTTTTTCATTTTTTAATAGAATGCTTTTCTTTCATATTATACATGTTGTAAAATATACTATATATTATATATATGTAATTTTATGTTGTCATTTTATCCCAAAATAAAAAAATTAAAATTTATGTTGTCATGACTCATGGAATGTCATCTTAATATGAATGATGACAGAATTTTGTAGAAGGTAACTGTTCTGAATTACATATTATCCTTAACTTCATAGAGTTTCTTTGAATTTGGAAGGTGCTGAATTATTCTCCATTATGCTTTTTGACAAGTTAATATGTCTACTTCCCTTCCCATTTATGTTCCCTGTGTCTATGTGATATATTATTATGTATGTACTTGATCATAACCTTTTCTTTTTTCAAGCAGGACCTGGATGAGAACAAGTCCTTAGTTTCAAAGATTGTTGAAAGCCAAATGCTGGCAAGTTGAGTGTGCTCAGTAAGAATCACTCTAATTCTGATCCTGTCACTTGCATAGATTTTATTTATTTGAAATAGATATGACTCAAGCATATTTCCAATCTCTCCCTTTATATGGATATTCTTTAATTTCATTTTTCTAAAAATTTTCCTTTCATGGGTTACTTGCTTTTTTCCATTTCAACAAGTCCAATTTTATTAGTGTTTGTATATTGCAGTGG
Organism: Dalbergia oliveri; assembly: GCA_030441495.1. Lineage (NCBI taxonomy): Eukaryota > Viridiplantae > Streptophyta > Magnoliopsida > Fabales > Fabaceae > Dalbergia > Dalbergia oliveri. The sequence continues at coordinate 15,093,643 of JAMLFY010000016.1, forward strand.
GAATGAGCTGAAATAACATCTTGGGAATGTTTGGTGAATACTAGGTGGAGTTGCGGATCACGAATAGCACCATGACTTCGTGAGCAATTTCTATATTTTTCCTTTTTGTGTGCATGTGCTATGCTTCTTTTGTATTTCTACTTCATATTCATTCCCTTGTTAATGTTATCCATTTATTATTCACTCAAAAGAGTTGACTAAAGGAATCTTCTCACCAACTTATATAATTTTTAAAAACCCTTTCTTTTTCTTCTATGTCATATGCTTGTAAGGGATCAAGAAGTAGTCACTTCTTCTGAGTGATTCAGTCATTATATTCAAATGTTTATATTTTCATGTACTAGAAAAATAAATTCTTGATTTTTATGCATAAAGATACTTGTGGACCAAACTATATATTTCTAAATTAAATCTTAAGATAATGCAAGCTGCTTCTGGAGTTTGAAACCATGAGAAGACATGCTATTAGAAGTTTAGAATCGAGGAGGATGTGAGTTGCTTAGAATAATGGGCTGTGTGGATTTGCTATTACCTATAGAGTTTCATAAAAAGTGAAAATTAGTGATTCTATTAATATTTTTAGGTAGTTATTGATAGTATTTGTTTAGAGATTAGTTGTTAATACTATTTAAGTATGTGGTTGAAGTATTAATAACATTATTTGAATAATTAGGTTTTCTCAAGATATATCCAAGCATTGGATGAGTTTACCAAGACATAGCAAAGAGTTTATTGATGGCATTAAGAGCTTCTTGGACTTTGCTTATTCTATTGGAAATCCTCAAGGAGAGGAAATCCAATGTCCATGTGCAAAGTGTTGTAACATTTATTGGTATCAAAGAAACAAAGTCTATGATCATTTGATATGCTTTGGATTTGTTGAAGGTTATACAAGATGGGTTAACCATGGGGAAAGTGTAATAGGCATGGATGTTGATAGTGACACTGATGATGAAACTAACTTCCATGATGACATTGAGGGCTTGCTAAATGATAGATTTAGAGATGCAGGACAAGCAGAAGGAATTCACAAAGGTTTGAATGAAGATGCAAAGAATTTTTATAACTTGGTTGAAGAGGCTAGTAAAGAACTATATCCTGGTTGTGAAGGATTCTCTACATTATCTTTCACTATTAGATTATACTTGCTGAAATGTTTGCATGGGTGGAGCAATGCCTCTTTCACTTCCCTCTTGGAGTTATTGAAAGAGGCTATTCCTACCTTAAATATTCCTTCCTCTTTCAATAAAGCCAAGACTATGATTAAAGACTTAGGTCTTGACTATAAGAAGATTGATGCATGTCCTAATGATTGCATGCTATACTAGAAAGAGTATGAGAAGGACACAACTTGCCATGATTGCGGAGCTTCTCGTTGGATTCAACATCCTGTTGTTGATAGTGATGTTGTGCCTCCTAAAAAAGCTCACAACACTCCCGAAGACCTTGAGACATTTTCCCTTAATTCCAAGGCTTCAAAGACTTTTTATGTGTTCAAAGACAGCTGACCCTGAGGTGGCATGATGAGGAGCGTTCTAAAGACGGGAAGTTGAGGCATCCTGTTGATGGGAAGTCATGGAAGGACTTTGATCACTTGCATCCGATTTTGCTGCGACTCTCGTAACTTAAGACTTGGCTTGGCAAGTGATGGATTCAATCCATTTCGAACCATGAGCATATCTCATAGCACATGGCCTATTGTCTTGATGGCATATAATATGCCACCTTGGATGTGCATGAAACCGGAATACTGTATGCTTTCTTTGCTAATCCCTGGACCTCGATCACCAGGAAATGATATTGATATTTATCTACAACCTTTGATAGAAGAGTTGAAGGAGTTATGGGAGCTTGGGGTAGAAACGTATGATGCATCAAGAGATCAAACCTTTCAAATGCGAGCAGCCCTTTTATGGACAATTAGTGATTTCCCCGCATATGCAATGTTATCTGGTTGGAGTACAAAAGGAAAGCTTGCTTGCCCTTGTTGTAATTATGGGACTTGTTCAACTTATCTCAAATATAGTCGAAAGATTTGTTATATGGATCATCGTGTCTTTGCCTGGGGATCATCCTTGGAGAGCTAACAGAAGGTCATTTAATGGAAAATCAGAACATAGGCCTCCTCCAACTTTCTAAGGGCACTGAAGTTTTCGATCAGTTAAAAAACATGAATAATGCATTTGGGAAAAGAAGAAAAAATCGAATGATGGCCCGTGGAAGAAAAGGTCAATTTTTTTTTACTTGCCTTATTGGCAACATAACACATCACGACATAACCTTGATGTCATGCACATAGAAAAGAACATAGTTGACAACATAATTGGAACTCTCTTGGACATTTCTGGCAAGTCAAAAGACCATGCGAATGCTCGATATGACTTACAAGATATGGGCATTCGAAAGAACCTTCATCCAAAAGAAAGCAAAGTTAGCAAAAGCATGCTTCTCCATGACAAATGAAGAGAAATCTATTTTTTGTGGTGTCTTGAAAACAGCAAAGTTGCCTGATAATAGTGCTTCTAACATTTCTCGATGCGTGCAACTTGCTGAAAGAAAAATATCTGGTTACAAGACCCATGATGCCCATTTCATGTTACATTATTTGCTAGAAATACCGATCAAAAGCATACTTCCTGATCAAGTTGCTGTCCCTTTGATTCGACTTGGATCTTTCTTTCGTCGATTATGTCAAAAAGTTATCACATTGGAAGAGATAGATCGTTTAGAAACAGAGATTGTTGAAACACTATGCCAGCTGAGAGGATCTTTCCTCCTTCTTTTTTTGACATAATGATTCATTTGCCTATTCATTTAGCCAATGAGGTGAGATTAGGCGGCCGGTTAGTTTCGATGGATGTATCCTCCAGAAAGATATATGTGCACTTTGAAGTCATATGTTCGCAACAAAAGTCGTCCAGAAGATCTATTGCAGAGGCTTATTTGGTTGAAGAATGTTTAACCTTTTGCTCACGTTATTTACATGAAGGGGTTCAAACAAGATTTAATAGAAGACCTCGAAACAATGATGACATTAGTCCTAATGGAATGGAAACTTCAAGTTCACTTCCAGATTTGTTTCTTAACAAAGGTTGTCCTTTGGGAGGGAAGAAAGGTGATCCTTTCCTTCTAGATGCCAAGTCTCGAAGCCAAATCCATGGTTACATATTAAATAATTGCGATGAAGTTCAAGACTTTATTAGGTACATTATTATATCAATTGTAGTATGTCTTCTTTCTTAGCTTATTTGAAATTAGTGTAAATTTGTCATTTACTAAGAACTAACAATATTTTCCCATTTAGAGAGCATGAAACTGAAGTTAGTAATCAACACCGAGGATCCAAATGGAGCAAAGCTAAAAGCCACAGTCAAAATTTTCCCCAATGGTTTGAAACTCGTGCTATGCAAGATGATGTTCCAGATTGGATGAAGGAGTTGTCTAGAGGGCCAAACACAATTGCAAAAAGATATTCTGGGTATCTCATAAATGGATATAGATTCCATACCAAACGCGTGAAGCAAGACGCAAAACGCAGATAGTGGTGTCACTTTAGTTGCTCTCACTGGAGCTTTGCAAGCTCAAAGGATGCAAATCCAGTCCATGCAAATCTAACTTATTATGGCAGGTGACAGATATAATTGAGTTAGATTACTATGGCAATTTTAAGGTTGTGGTGTTTAAGTGTGATTGGTATGAGGCTAAGGAAGATAATTATGGTGACACATGTGTTTACTTTAGCAAAAAATGCTATGAGGATGAGCCTTTTGTGCTAGCATCTCAAGCACACCAATGCTTCTATATCCAAGATCCAGTTGATCAAAATAAATACTATGCTAGGAAGAATGTTCCAAGGGACTTGTTTAGCATAGGTGATGCATTGGCAACGATATCCAGGTTATTTATGAAAATGAGCCATTTGATCATTCAGTGGGTCCTTCTATACCCAATGATAATGGTGAAGTTAACTTGGTGAGGAATGACTTACCTAGTTGTTGTTGATGTGACTCCAGAAGTGCTTTTTTCGCAAGAATATGAAACAGAATCGGAAGAAGATTGTGATTTTGAAGATTCTGATTTTGAAATCTCTGAATAAGTTATTTCCTTCATTGATTGGTACAACTTAAATGTGTCTTATTTGCTTTAGGATTCATAAAATTTTGCATGAACATTTCTTTTTAGCATTTCTTCTTGTGATAATAATTGAATTTATATTTGTAACTTTTATGCAGGATATAAACTAAATATGAGTGGCAGTACCTACATGTAAAGATGTCTCTAGATTAAGATATTGCTGGCGTATCACTTGAAGAACTCAAAAAAGAGGTACAAGTGATTTACTATCCAGTGCTTCTTCTTAGTATATGGTATATAATTCATTATATGATAATTGACACTAACTTTACTAGGGTAGATAATATTAGCTTTTCTCTAACTTCTTCAGTACCAACATTCATAGAGCAGAGTTAGAAACTCATTTGAGTTGAACATGTTTTTGTTCTTTTGGCGTAAAAAAGTTTCAAGAAATGAAGATTTTATGTGCAAAGTATCATTTTAGTTGAGGGACTAAGTGTGAATCTGGTATTTGGTTGAGGGACTAAGTGTGATTCACGTAACATGTTCAGGATAATTTAGCTAAGGAAAAAGGCTTTGTTATTATTATTGTTGGTGGTAATTGAATAGCCTAAAGTAGCACTACCTGCAACTATTTTATGCTTAAACTAAAAGAATTAGGATTTGCTAATGAACTATTGCTGGCTGAATTATTTCTGCGGCTGAATTGTTCAGAAAAATTATCTAAGAATTGGAAACAACCCCATAACACTCTAGTACAAAAATAAAAAAGTTCCCTTTTGAAGGGCCCCTACATGCTTGTACTACATGCTTCAAAAATCACTTGTTGATTTGTATTTTTTTTTCTTTTTCTATTTTGCTTGTTTATTTGCTGATTTATATGGACTTATTTATTAACATCTAGACCCCATTATTAAGGATTCAAATGCTGGAGTTGTTATTCTGTTATGATTGTATTTTGGAGTGTACTATAATTTTATTCCCTGCCTATAAACATGGAGCATTGGAAATAGCAATCCAATTTTTGATCTTGTTTCAAATTTATTTATATTATTTTCAGGAACAAGAATGGATTAGGGAGCTGCGAGAAAAAAGAAGATTGGTAAAGAAGTTTCAAAGTCCTCAAAAAAGAAGATTGATTCAAACCTCAATTTTTCATCAAGCAATGCACTAGTTCAAAAGTATCTAGATGCAAGCAACAAGAAGGTTGAAGAAATTCAAAAGGAGTTGAATGAAAGCAACAAGAAAGAATCTATGCAAAATAAAGCAATGGAAACTCACAAGAGGAAGCAACATGTGCCTTCTATGGATGCTTGTCACGGACAAAGCAATCTGAATTCCATGCATGCTAACAAACAGTGCTCTCAAAAGGAAGGCAACAATAGCCAATCCGTGGAAAAATTTGTGTCTCAATCTACAAGATCTTCTCGAAATCAAGAGCACAACAATGATAAAGAGGAAGTCAATCTACCTAGCAAATTAAATAAGGCAAGGAATGTGACCAAACTTGATGCATCTATTCAAGATCAACAAGATGCTAAAAAAGTTAAAAAGACAGAGAACCCAGCAATGAGTCTTGATGAATTTCTAGCAAGACAAGGGATACATGTGGAAGGAGAAGAGCAACCTGTTCCTCAACCAATGGTTGATGGTGTTGGATCCATGCCATCCCCTAATGTTAGAGAAAAAAATCACTTGTTGGAGGATGACGGTCTTGATGACGATGAGCTTGGTATTTTTAATCGTGATATAGATCAAGTTATGGAGACTAGCCCGTTGAAGGTGGTGTAACCTTATAATCTTCACTTCATTCTTTTTTTAGTTTTTGCATATCTTCATGCTTTAGTTAGCCATTATAATACCCATTAAAGTGCTGAATTTGCTGATATTATAGGTTCTCTAATTACATGAATTTTTAAATGGTTTGGTAGATACCTCAAAGAAGAGAAAGACTAGAGGAAAAACTACATGCAAACACATCCATTCAAGAACTTTGGAAGAAAGAGAGGAGGTGACCTTTGATAATGGACAAGCTATAGGACCAACTACAAAAAAGTCAATGACTTAACCCACTTTTTGGGAACATTAGGAAGAAATCAAGAGTTCATCAGTTTGATGTACACCAATTGGCTTGCTGTGCCCAAAGAAATCAAAAAACGCTTGTGGGCATATGTTTGTGTAAGAATATATTGTTTTTTAGTTTAATTTTTTATTAAATCTTTCTTATTAGTTGTAATGTGTATTATGTACTTTTGGTTAGTCAAAATTCATCATTCCGAAAGAAGGAAAGAAATGGGTGATGGATGGCATTCGAGAAGCTTGGAAGCGACACAAAACTCATATCAAGAAGAAGCATTTCGACATTTATGACAAAGTGCAGGATATGTTGAGAAATCGTCCTCCAGATATTCCAGGAGTCGAGTCAAAAAGTTGATTGCATATTGGAGTCTTCCGAGTGTCAAAGTGAGTGGTAGATCATTGATTCAAGTATTTATTGCATTTGTCTTTTTTTTTTTAAAGAATTCAGTGAATTTATTACATTTGATTCTGACTATTTTGTTGGAGCATAGTCCATGTGTGATGCAAATTCTGAAAATCGCAAAAAACAAAAATGGAGGCATCGAATGGGGCCTATTAATTTTGGAAGAGTGCGTGCTGAATTGGTAATATCACATGAACTTCTGAATTTGTACCTTTAATTTCATTCTTATTCATAATTATCTAAAGTTCAATCATGTTTTATGTTTTCTATTCTCATTCTATTAGCGCGAAGCAGTGAGAACAAGGAAGAACCAACACAATCTGATGTGTTTGTTGCAACTCGCATGGGACGAAAAGGAAGGAACTTGATTCAGAAACACAAGTTATAGTTGTAAGTAAATCTAATGGTTATGTCAATATTTGTTATTCTAATGTTGTGTTAATCATCAAATGTGTTTTTTTGTTAATAGACGGAACTCAAGGATCGCCAAAATGTTGGTGAAACTCCTGAGGATGCATTCCAAGCAGTGTTTGGCAAAGAGAAACCAGGTCGAGTCTGGTGCTTTGGGAGAACAGTTACAAAAAGTTCTTTAAAGAAGAATAAAGAAATCACCAAGCTTAAAGAACAACATGCCATGGAAAAGGAATCATGGGAAAGTAAACTTAAAGAAACAAATGACAAGGTGCAAGGATTACAGGATCTTATGCATGTTTTGCTGAACAAAGCAACCCAAATTTGAATGTTGAAGAAGCACTAGCTGCATTACGAGCGAAGCAATCCTCTCCACCTAATGGGAATGGGCTTTCCTCTACATCAACTCATATTCCAAACCATGACTAGGTATTATGAATAAAATTGCAATAAAGAAACACAATAAACTCATCAACTCATTTTTGGTTGTTTCTTTTCTATGCTGATCTTTTTATACTGGGTTTGGTTACTTGGTATTGAAAAATTATTATGGTTTAGTAATGGGCATAGTATTTCTGCTTGGTTACTTGGTTTTGGTTATTTTACTTTGCTTCTAGTAAATAGGCAGGATAATTGAAGTAAATAGGCATGGATAGTTGAAGTAATAGGCTTGCCGTAAATAGGCATCATATTTTTGGGTTAATTTCTGCTTGCTTGAAATTCAGGGTGCACGTGGATAATTGAAGTCTATTTAGGGTGTACCGCTAACTTTTGGAGTCCTTGAGGTTTTCTTTTTGCTGGGATACTTGCTATTTTGATTGAAGGTTACACGGTACGGTTGTATTATTCAACTCTTGGTAAACTTGTTGATGGCTTGTAATCCTTTATTTTGCTTCCTTCCTCTTTCAAGTGGTTGAGCATTTGCTAGTGTTGGATTATAAAATTAAATTGATAATTTCTGCTTGCTTGAAATTCAGGGTGCACATGGATAATTGAAGTCTATTTAAGGGCGTACAAATGAGTGCTTGACTTATGGAGTCCTTCAGGTTTTCTTTTTGCTAGGATGCTGTTGCCGTTTTGATTGAAGGTTACACGGTACGGTTGTATAATTTAACTCTTGGTAAACTTGTTGATGGCTTGTAATCCTTTATTTTGCTTCCTTCCTCTTTCAAGTGGTTGAGCATTTGCTAGTGCTGGATTATAAAATTAAATTGATAATTATGTATATATTGCTTTTCAAAAGTCAAGATCTACATGATCATTATGATTTGTTGTTCTATCTAAGTTGTTGGGTATCAGTTTCCATTATTTTTTGTTATAACAGTGTAGGAACTTTGGGAGTTGGTATATTGGTATTTGACATATTACAGTTTTATGTAAATATAGTTATTCAATAAATTAAGCTTGATAATATTTTGATTTTTAATTATTGGGTTTATACTGGAGATTGAGCTTAATGCATGTGCAAGTCAGGAGAAAGAGGACTAATATAAAGGACATAAAACATGCAATGGATATGATTATGATGGGCTATGTTATAGATATTTTGTCTTGTGTCATGTTATAACTAGTGTCCTTTAATTTTGTGAACTAAATATAATCACTTTCTCTATATTTTGGTTTAAAGTTAGACTTGTTTCAATTTAGACCCGTGTATTTTAGACTTGTTATTTTTTATTTAGACTTATGTGTATCAACTAATATTATGGACTACCTATTCTTAAGATGACTTAGTTTACTTAGTTTTTTACTTAGTTGCTTGTTTAATAATGGTTTTAATTTTTTTATGAATTTCAATCGATTAATTTTTTTTTGTTCAAAATTAATGTGGTTTCTAATTTATATCAAAAAGGTTATATATATAGTTTAATTTGATATTAAAAAAGGGTTGGTTTTAAGAATATTAAATTTGAGGAAAAAAAAACGTTCTTGGGGATGTACAATCAGAATTGATAAGAGGCACAATTTACAATTAGTTGCCTAAAATATGGGAAAAGGCAATTTTCTTAACTTGCCTTTAACTAGAGAAAGGCAACGCTTTTTTAAGTTGTCTTTAACCAAGAAAATGCAACGCTTTATAAGCGTTGCCTAAACGTTGAAACAGGAACTACATAAAACCGTTGCCTTTAACTGGAGAAACGGCAACGCTTATAAAGCGTTGCCTTAAGTCGGAATAAAATGCAACGCGTAATGGTTGTAAAAACCGTTGCCTTTTATTGCCAACAAAAGCGTTGTCTTTGCTTCATTAAAGGCAACGCTTTTTAAGAGGCCGTTGCCTTTTGCTTCAACCGTTGCCTTAGAGAAAAGGTAACGCCAGGATAAGCAACCCTCTGAAAACGTTGCCTTTGCTCGGAAAGTGTTGCCTTTGATAAAAGGCAACGTTTTTTTATGTTTAGGCAATGTTTTTGAAACGTTGCCTTTGAGCTAATTTCTTGTAATGTTAGCGGTTAGGATGTTAGCTATAAAGTCCAAAGCTAACCAAAGTCAAAATTCGTTGACCAGTGGGCAACATTGATGAATGAGATTTGTCCACAACCTAGTTCTATTCCAAAGGATTTCTATCAGGCCAGAAATTAGTTTCAAAACTCGCAGAAATCAAGAAAAACATATATTGTTATTTGAAGGGATGCATGTTGTACTACCAAGATGATGCATACCTAACCCAATGCAAATTTTGTGAAAGCCCTAAGTTCAAACCAAAAAGATCTGAAATGGAAGATATAAGGATGTTCCCTATAAAAGAATGTACTATTTGCCCCTAATTCCAAGATTAAAGAGGTTATATGCTTTAATGAGTTCAGCACCTCATATGAGATGACACTTTAAGAATAAGAGAAATGATGGTGTCATGACCCACCCTTCCCATGGTGAAGCCTGGAAACATTTCCAACCTTATCCTGATTTTGTGCGAATCCTAGGAATGTTAGGTTAGGGCTTTTTGAGACCGATTTACTCTTAGAATCAGTTTAGCAAACCCTATTCCTGCTGGCCTTGGTTATTACATTTACAATCTCCTTCCTAAATGTGCATGAAAGATCCTTACATGTTTCTAACTTGTATAATCCCTGACCCCAATAATCCCAAAGCCAAGATTGATATTTACCTCCAACCATTGATTGATGAGCTTAAAGAGTTGTGGTATTCAGGCGTACAAACTTATGATATTTCCACGAAACAAAATTTCTTGCTTAGGGCATCATTGATATGGACTATCAATGATTTTTAGGCCTATGGAATGTTGTCAGGTTGGATGATGCAGGGAAAATTGGCATGTCCAATCTGTATGGAGGATACAAAGGCATTCACATTGAAAAATGGTCAAAAAAACTCATGGTTTAATTGTCTTCGGAGGTTTTTGGACCTTGATCATGAATTTAGGGGTAAAAAGGACGGGTTTAAAAAGAAGATGGTTGAACGTGATTAGCCTTCTGGAGGCTAAGCGTACTCAAGTTTGGCACAAAGTTAGAGACTTTCCAAAAATAATCAACTGGGTAAATCCATACGATTTCCATGATATGGGATAGATCATAATTGGACCAAACAAAGTATATTTTGGGAGCTACCTTATTGGGGATAATCTAGTTCGTCACTTATTGATGAAATGCATGTGGAAAAAAATGTGTGTGATAACATCATAAACACTGTGGTGGATACCGATAAGACTAAGGACAATGTGAAAGCAAGGAAAGATTTGGCAAATTATTGTAAGAGACCTAGTTGAGTTTATAGAAGTTACCAGATGGCTGTGTATGGAAGCCAAAGGCGAGTTACGCACTAACCTCTTGAAGAAATCATGTGTGTAGGTGGATGCAAGAGTTGAGGATGCCTACGAATATGCCTCTAACTTGGGTAGATGTGCCAATATTGCACAAGGACAATTTTTTGGCATGAAGAGTTATGATTGTCATGTATTCATGGAGTGTTTACTTTCTATTGCATTTAGAGAATTGTCTTTCCTTATTTGGAAGCCATTGACTGAGTTGAGTCAATATTTTAGAGACCTATGCTTATCCACTCTGAGGGTTGAAGATCTCTTGATTATGGATAGAAACATCCCTATAATTCTGTGCAAATTGAGAGAATATTTCCTCCAGTTTCTTTGATTCTATGGAACACTTGCCCGTACACTTGGCATACAAGCACGGGTATGTGGACAGGTTCAATAGATGGATGTATCCCTTTGAAAGAAATATTGGAAGTTTCAAGAGAACTGCGAAAATAGTGCTCAAGTATAAGGTTCCATATGTAAGACATATATCTCTAAGGAGACATCTTTCTTTTGTTCATATTACTTTGAGCCACATGTTCAATCTAGACGAACAAGGGTTGGTCGAAATGATGATGGGGGTGAAATTTCAGTTCAACATACTTTGTCTATATTCAATTAGCCGAACGTGTCTTAAAATCCAAACCCCATTGGCTATTAGAGAGAGAAACATGCTATGCATTTGCATATCTTAATCAATTGTGATGAAGTGCAACCATTTAAAACGTAAGTGATATTAATGTGTTACTTTCAATTGTTGATTCCTGACATAAATCAAATCTTATTTTACCTGCAATATTTAATTTAGATATTTTGAACAAGTTGATAAGCGACACACCCTTTCATAATTTCCAGAATGGTTCAGATCATTTGTATGTGACCTAACTTTCTAGTAACCATTTGATCCAAAACCATACACATGTTCTAGTTGTCATCTTTTGTGTTGATGTTTGAATTTCAATTATTCATGTAGGTGTTTGATAAAAACAATAATGTTTCATGTCCTTATTTACAAAGTTTGGCTTGGGGTCTTGCTAACAAAGCAAACAGTTGGCCAATGTATTATGTGAATGGATATAAGTTTCATATATTTGAATGGGCCGAGGGAAAGCAGACAATAGTGGGGTTTGTGTTAGAGGGGATGCAGGGTGGGGAGGGTGATTGGTATGAAGTAATCAAATAAATATGGGAGATTGAATATGTGGGTGATGGACCTAAAAATTGGTAGTGTTATCAGTTGTGATTGGTACGACCCAAGACGTCCCTACGGAACATGCATACACAACCAATATATGAAATTACCAAGTGAATCATACGAAAAGATACATGTATATGATCCTTTCATTATTGCTCAAGAATGCAAGGTAGGTATATGTATCATACCCTGTAAGTGCAGAAAGATTGGAAGATGGTCATGAAAACTAAACCTAGGGGTCGAGTTGAGGTCGAAGAACTACCTGACGATGCTTTTCAAGTGAATGATCTAGTCCCCTCTCAGGTAGTCATTGATATAGGAACATTGCCAAATTTATGTTCCGATTCGGTGAGGTTGAGATAATTCACTCTTCCTTGATCAATTAGTAAGTGAACACAATAAAAGCAATGGTAGTGATAAGGAAGACGAGGAAGATGAGTTTGAGGATGATGTTGAGACTGAGAATGATGAAGATAGTCCTTCCCTTTAGATTAAATGTTTTGTATCTACTACTCTCATACTTATTATATATTTTTATTTTAAATTATCATATTATTTGGTTTGTAATACATTGTTGTTTCTTTTTTAGATATGGCACCTAAAGGGAAAAACAAGGGCAAGGGTAAGGGTAAGGGTGTCCTAAATAATTAGACAATCACCCCTCCTACTCAGGCATCTACCACAGCGGCTCACACATCCACTTCTAGCCCTTCCATGCCACCACCCCGTGCCCATCAGGAGTTTACCATGGTCCCTACTCCTAGGCATGTGATCGGAGTCGTGCCTTTACCTCCACCACCACCACCACCACCACCACGGATCCTATCCTCACCCCCACACACAAATCAGAAGGGAGTGCTGAAGCGAGGCAGGCAGTGGCTTCGAGGCAGGCAATCAGGACATGGGTCCAGGGAGCAAAGGATACCGCTTGTACGTCTTAGTAAGAACAAGTAAGTAATTTAATTGTTCAACTCATGAATCTTGTTGTAATAATTTGAACAATTTCTTGATATATAATAACATTATTTTGTACTATTTGCTATGCATTGGCATCCAGCCACACGAGCCATGCACGAGGTGACACACACCATCCAAAATGAATGGCTAGTTGAGTCACTTGGCAAGCTGTCAAAAAATTAGAAGTTGTGCTAGTTTACCGAGTGGAAGATAAAATAAAATAATTACTATGAAATGTGTGATTTACTTTATAAACCTTTTAATTACCATTTTTTTTTTATTTCCATGTGTAGAGCCACTTCATCATCCATCCCAAAGATGAAGATTACATGTTTAAGCTCTTCAAATCCAGGGCAGCTACAGGCTGCAAGAGACATGTACATCAACATCCAGAATGGCGAGCAGACCCCAGGTGGATAAATCAAGCTAGCCTAGACTATTTGTGGCAATATTGGAGAAGTAAGAATTTTAAAGAAAAGTCTTTGAAGGCTAAGTAGAAGCATCAAAAGGGTGGATCTGTCATTGTGGTGGTTTAGCTACTATTGAGTCTACACGATGCCAGATGGTTTAGTCATTATTTTAAACCTTTTTTCATGAATCTTGTTAAATTTATATTTCCAATTACTAATGTCATCAATGTTCACTCAAAATGCAAGCTAATGAGTTAAAGAGGCCACCTACACAGAGTGAGTTATTCAGAAAGACTCACATGCGCAAGGAGACAAGACATGGGTTGATACTCGCTAGAAAATGTTTAGGTATATATGTTCTGAGCACTTATTGTTTGTATATATATTTAATTTATTACTTCATATATTTGATAGATGTTTAATTAATTTATTTTGTAATAGCATGCCTATGAAGGCGCTATCAAGGAGGCTACGACCCAGGAGTCGGCCTTATAAGAACCATCTATGGCATGGGGTCATTTTATGCTAGTAGTTTATCCTCTGCCCTCGTCACTGGTGTATCATAGGCATGGGTCCACCATCAAAGATGGTGAGACCCGCGAGCAAGTTCACCTGCTCAATGCGAAACTTCATCATATGCAAGAGAAGGATGTAGAGAGACAGGTTAAGTTTCAAGGAGATGCAAAAGAAGATGGAGGACAAGGAAAAGGCCTTGGAGACAGAAATAAGAAAGCAGATGAAGGAGAAGAAGATGAGATTATGGAAGCAAATGAAGAAAGAGATGGTGTCTTTATAGAAGAAGATGCAGGCTGGCTCCTGCCCGCCAGACACCAATGATGATGATGATGGTGATGGTGATGGTGACGGTGATTCTGACGATGATGATGATGTTAGACTTCTCCTAATTTGAATTATTGTTTTTTCTTTATTTCTTATATGTTGAACTATTTATATTTCCGTTTATAGACTTTCTGATAGCTTTATTTATTTTACATCTTGGACTATTTATTGCGTTTTCTATTTATTAAGCATTTTTTAATAATATTTCATTATTAAATATATTTACATATTTATAATTAGCTTTAAATAAATATAAGCTGGTAAAATACAGGGAACATTCAAATTACAAGCCAGAATAATTTTTTCAAAAAGTTATTTACCGACGAATTTTTTCCGTCGGTAAAATAAAACACAAAACAAAATTAAATATAAAAATAAAAAATTCTAATTCCGACGAAAAAAAATCCAATTTTTAAAAAATGATTTCGTTTTAAATTACTGGCGGAAAAAATTGGCCGCTATATTTTAAAAAAAATTCAAAATGAAATTTAAAATATTACCAACGGATTTTCCGTCGATAAATAAGATCCTGAAAAATTACCGATGGAAAAATCTCCAAGGAACGAGAAAAAATCACCGGTAATATTCTTGATGATGACGAATTTCTTGCGAATTTTGTAATACCCTAATTTTTAACCTAATACACTCGAGTCACATTCCGGTTAATTATTAGTTGTTACGCCTTTGTCTTGGAACTTAACTTATTCTTCTTTAAAACACGAGTAATAAAAATATGGCTAAATTTTTTTTTTTGAACTTTAAAACTAAAATGCGAGCCACACATGCGCATAATACCGATTAATACACGTATGACATAGCAATCATATAAACTTTCATCATAGCATATATATGTAAACCAGAGTATAACATACACAAATCATATTAACATGCCATAACCATAACATATTAGCGATATCCTATATACGTTAGGACATCCTAAGATACTCAACTCAACAATAAGGTTGAACATACGCGAGTCCAATGCTAAACATAACTATAACAAAAAAGATGAGTCTCCATGCTTCCGTCAACCTCTGACCCGTAGGTAACGTGACTCCTATACTTGCGCCTCAAGGAAGATCACGAACAACCACCCCATTCATGTCTGAGACGACATAGGAGAAAGAAGAGAATGAGAAACTTATTCAAGATTCTAGGGCTCCAACTCTAACATAAGTGTCATCGTCGCCCCAGCCACTTCGATTTTCATTATGAAGGAAATGTGCATGCATAAGGTTCAATTTTAAACTTCTCAAAATTCCTTTATCCGAAGTGTGTGTCTTTTAGCATAGGTTTTAATGACATGAATACAACGGTATCTCATGTATGCATGACAATACCTCAATGAGCATAATTAACACATGTAAATAGCACATATCACATGATTAAATTAACCAATGAAATAATAATGTAACGTATGCATATGCATCTTTACTTTATCATGATTGAACCTTCAAGTTCCTTTCTTATTGACCACCCTCGTACATCATCACCATAAACTAACCATTTCATCTTCCCCGATTTACATCATCACCAAAACTCCACCTCACCAATCGCCTAGGATAAGCTCAATCCTAACTAGCCGTCACTAGATTTAATATGGGGTAATAGAGGAGGAAACACATCACTTTCTTATCATGAGTATGCAACTTTCTTGTATCACCTCTCATAACCTTTAATTCGGGGAGTCTATAGGATCACTTCCATATGTTTTTATGTCACCTTTATATTAACATATTATGTTTGAGATGCAAAGACATAACCATATCATATACTTTTTCTCATGCTCTATGCAACTTTAAGATATTTCAAGTACAATTATAACATGCCATATTCATTCAAATTCAAATAACTAACATGTAAGTCCTCAATTTCACATAATTCCTCAAGCATATGAAAATCACAATATTGCATAGGATAAGTAGTTTAATTCGTATCCTTATAGAAACACAATAAGTAATCTTAGATTAATAGCATAAATTAGAGAGCTTAATAAAGGATGTTTACATTTAATAAGATATATATATATTGCATGAGTCAAAGATCTCATGTGAGTTAAATAGTAAGTCTTGAGCACAAGGTTAATCGATGACATAATTTAAACATGCAATGCAAGCTTTATTTTTAATCTTGGCATTATAGGGTGATGGCAAGAGAAACATAAATATGCTATGTAAAGCTTTGAATTTAAACATGAGAATGCAAACTCTAGTTTTTAAATCTTTAAGTTTAGGTGATAATTTGAAAAATAGATATGCAGACAAGAAATGTAAACATGAATGCAAGTTTAATTCTTTATTTTAATGCTCTAGGCCCCTTAGAGTATTCACTCTAAATGACATTTCAACTTTAAGATTGAAATAGGTAGGCTTTGAGTTAATTATTTAGGTGGTATGAAAATGCAAGCTCTTATTTTAATCTTTAAGTTTAAGTGATGGCTTGAAAGTAAATATGCTAAGCAAGGAAATGTAAATATAAATGCCAGTTAATTCTTTATTTTAGTGCTCTAAGCCTCTTAGAGTATTCACTCTAAATCACATTTCAACTTTAAGGTTGAAATAAGTAGGCTTTGAGATTAATCATTTAGGTGATTATGTAAACATGAAATGTAAAGCTTAATTATAAATATGTAATGCAAAGACTTGAAATATAAATATGGATGCATTTCTTTGAGTCCTAGGCTCAAGACTTCCATTCTAACAACATAACATCATCATTTGCTAAAAACTCTTAAAAGTGAAACCTTCAACCTTTAGAGGTCAAACAAATGATGGTTTTGCAACCAACACCCAAGACTCTCATCATCAAGCCATGGTTTCTTCATGATGTAGGCCATAAGGCCGAAAACAAAGAGAAGAAAAGGAAAATAAAGAACCAAAGATGGTGTAAAGGAAGGAAGAACATCTTAAACTAAGAGTAATACAAGAGAAAAGAATAGCAAATCCTTAAAACAACTCCCTACCAAAGATGTTTTTCTTTTCAAAGAGGAAAGTTTGGTCTTAGAGTGAGATGAGAAGAACAATTTCTTTCTTGGTGTTGATGATGGTTTCGAAGAGGAAAAGGAAAGAAAAAAAGGTTTGTCTTGGGTTCTTGATCTTAGAAATGGAGAGGTTATGTGTTTAGAGGAATATTTATGGTGGTTGTGTGGTGGTTTATGGTTAGGAAATGGTGGAGGATGGTGGCTCTTGGAAGAATGAAGAAGAAGAAGAAGAAATTCTTTGAGTTTGAAAAAGAAAGTTTTGAGGTTGTAAAAATGAGCAAGTGTTACAAGCTTTCCTTGATGCCTATTTATAGAAAAAGTGAAACACATGGAGTGTCATGGGGGAGTGGCCGGCGGCTTCTTGGAGGAAAAGGAAGAGAAAAATATCTCTTTGCAAGATATGACTTTGGGTATGGCTAGGTATGGTTCAAAGCATGGCTCAAGGTATGGATAGGTATGTTTCTTTAAGTGTATTTTAATTGAATTTCAACATGTGATAGATGAAAATGGAGGAGGGTGGCTGATTGGTTTAGGAGTCATGGGGAAGAGAAAATCTCATTCTAATATTGGATTACGGGTGTGTTTAGAAGTTGATTTGGTTAGGCCATGGATTAGGGGTTGTAATTTTGTGTTTTAGGTGAGAAAATGAGTAATTAAGGTGGCTCAAGACAAGATTAAAGAGTGTTCTTGCTTGATTAATGCAAATCCATCTTTATTAGGGAGGAATCTCATCATGTGACCATTTCCATAATTTAAGAAAATTGGAATAGGAATTTTATTATTCATGAAAATGTGACATAAAGTCTTAAATCAAGAAAAGGTTTTTGAGTTTCTCTAAGCAATCTTAGGTTCTAATTAACCTTAATTAATTATTTTGACTTTGGATTAGTAATTAGAATTTACTAATCTTTAATTAGAGCCTAATATTGCTTAGGTTTCATTAAACATATCATTAGGCCCAAAATGCATTTAGCCAGGGGCAAAACGGTAATTTTTCACAAAAACCTCCGGGGCTACCCGGCTTAACCGATGTTAAACATTAGTTAAAAACATCATTTTGAGCTCTTGGGTGAAGTCTGGGCTCCAGCACTTAATTTGGTGTTGCTCAGCTATAGGACATTTTGGTCATTTTACGTGTTGGAACTCAAAAATGAGATTCTTCTCTCTATTAGCACATATAACACATGTAATCCCCTTTCATCATCAAAACATCCCCTGAGGATAGCCGGACTGGTGATCTCATTTTCCTGGTAAAATGACCTCTGGGATATTTTGGTTATTTGTATACGGAAAATTCTGGTTACAAATTTGTTGCACCCATTATCGATGGATTTTTTGAAAAATCGGTTAAAAATCCTCCGGTAAAATTTGCGCGCATATTTTCTTCCAGGAATAGTAACCGTTACGTTATTACCGTTGACAAAATTCGTCGATAATTCCGCCTAACTCAAAATTCATCGATAACACCATAAAATTCGTCGGAAAATTGGAATACTATTTCTGGTAGTGTGACTATGTAGGAAGCAACCCTGACTAGCTTGGTCCTTCAATTGTTAAAAATAATACAAAAACTCAAAATGTCTCAAGCAAATTACTGGAAACACTTCCATATGTTAGCTTCATGGTATAAAATTTTCAATTCAAGATAAGGTTTCTAAATCTGAGAAAAATCATGTAATTTGAGCTACTTGCTTAAAACCAGGATTTCCAGCACATAGTTCATAACATACTTTGAGAAACATGATTTTCTAACATAATCCAAGCACTCCACCAAATTAAATACATCAATATCTATGTATTATCAACCAATATAACCAAAGATTTCAAGCTCAATCAATCAAAAAATTTCAAAGTAAGTTTTGAAAGAAAAGAGGATAAATAAAGGCCTATTGGCTCTTTGAAAGCTTAAACTCTTGACTTGGCTCTTTGAAAGCTTAAGCTCTTGTCCTTAGTTTTCTTCAAAGGTTCTCTACCAAATTCTTGATCTAACTTTCTTAAATCCTCTTATGACATAGCAAAATAATAGTTGACTTGAAGATATGATGAGGTGGGGGTTTGTAATAAGAAGTTGATCTGGGGTTTATAAGAGGTAGTATATACGTTGTGATTTTGGCTATGGGATTTTGAGTGAAGTTTGAAATTGTTAGCTAGGGTTCATGTGATGGTTAGAGGAAGAAAATGTAGATAGCTGAAAATTTATGCTTGGCCGAAAATCCTAGGGAAAAAGTGTTAAGATGTTGGTCTTATTATTTATGATAATGTGTATGATAAATCCATCTCCTCCTATCTTCTAATCTTTCTTTTTCTTCCTCAGATTCACTCCAGGTGGCTAGCATCCCTTTCTTTCTAGGCATGAACTTCTTCTGTGGACCTTTGAGTTTAGGACAATCTAGTTTGAAGTGTCCTTTCTCCCTATAATGGTAACAATGACACCTTTAAACTTTAGCTTGCCCTTCTGTCTTTTCTGAGGTTAATGTTCTTTCTTTTCTTCATTTTGCCTCTCCAACCTTGGACACTTTCTTCACTAGCATGGAAAGCTCATTTCCATCTTCTTCTTTGTCACATCATTGGTTTCTTCCTTTTCATCAAGGTTTCAAAATTTCATTGCTTTAACTTTGCTTTCCTTTCGATGAGATGATTTTAAGGCCATGGACTTGCTCTTCTTGGAAGATTCACTATGCATTTCTGAGAGCACTACCTCATGAGTTTTAAGAGACCCAATAAGTGCATCTAGGCCAAGAGTTTGAAGGTCTCTTACCTCAGTGATGGCGTGACCTTAGGCAGCCATTTGACAGGAGGCTTTTTAATATTTTTCTAACCATTTCGGAAGTTAGAGTATCTTTTGCCTAATCATTTTAGTTGGTTTATGATATGAATAAACCTGGTGGTCATTTCATCAATATTCTCTTGATCTGACATTTTGAACATCTCATATTGATAAACCAGCATGCCGATCTTAGTTTCTTTCACTTGATCAGTGCCTTCATGTAGCATATATAGTCTATCCCATATTTCCTTTACTGGATCACAGGCAATGATTTTGTCATAGCTTTGCTCAGTGCACACGTTAGTAGGTACTTAACTTTTGAGTTCAGGTGACTCTAGCCTTGTGTTGCTCGTCCACCTACTCTGAGGGATTTCTCTTGATGTTGAGAGTATCATTGTCCTGGAACTTCTTCCCTTGGAACAAATCTCCTTCTTGTATTATCTTCCACAAATCAAGACTTGTATATTTTATGAACGCTCCATTCGATCTCTTCAGGAGGCATAATCCCTACCATCAAAGAATGACGGTCTATTAATGGAGTGTTCTTCTGCTATATGAATATTATGTGCCATCTTTGTCCTTTGCAAATGTTAGAATGCTCAACCCCTTAAAAGTCAAGCTTGATGCCACTTGTAAGTAAGAAAGCGCACGAGAAGGGGGTTGAATCGTGCTTTGCCTTTCTTTTCTTGTTTCGACTTCTAAAAAGCTTACTCAAGAAATTATCAAGCTATGAGCTTGAATTGAAGCGGAAACAACATTAGTAACTTCAGAAAGTGAACTTTCTGAACCAAAGAAAGAAATAAATGAGTAAAAGAGAGTTTTCCAGAACCAACAAGGTAAATAAATCAAATACAGGAGTAAAATAATGAAAGAGAAGGGATATATTGCTCAAGAATTTTTATACCTGGTTTGGCCAACCTTACATCCAGTTCTTAACAACTGTTGAGTTCAACTAAAATCTTTCTCTTACCAGAAAGAATAATGATAGTCTTTATAATAGCCTTCCCAAGCTTTCACCAGTGACCAGGAGATAACCCCTACCTGTCACAAGCCAAGAAGTTATTCACCAGCCTTGTCAAGCTAAACCAAGTAGTTTTTAACTAGCCTTTCCAATCTAAACCGAGATCAGTAAACACCTCCACGTTGCAAGTAGCCTTTAACTAACCTCTACAAGCTAAGCTACACCGATCACTACCGGATCGAGAATACAAAGGTTTGTGTTTAAGTTTACAACTCAAATTAACCTACACTCAAGTTTTCGTAAGATTTACAAAGAAAGTTCTAGAAACATTTGAATAACTTCTTTTAAATATTCTTCCTAGGAAAAACCTATGAACACTGAAGGAATATAGAAAGAAGATTTTACAATCAAGGGAAATGATTACTAGATGTAATGAAGTTTATAAAAGGATGAAGAAAAATTTTTCCAAAGTTTTTGCTCTTTGTTCCGTCAAAATCTTCTTCTTTGAAAGCACAACATCTCTATATATAGATGATCTTCCTTGTGACCATTGCCTCTTGATTAGATCTCCAAGTGACACGTGTTGATCATCCATTTGTATCTTGAAAAAGCAATCTAAAAGAGTAGCCTGTTTGTTGTTAGATTTTTTGCAAGAATTGTAAGATATGAGGTTTGAATGTTACTTCAGAAATTACTCTTACTTTCTGAAACGTGGTTTCTAACTCCTTCTTCTAGAAGTTGAGGTAGTTTGACCATAGCTGCAAAAGAGATGACTCGTCAATTCAGTCACTGTGTTTTGACTTTTGAATTTCAAATTTGAATTTCAAAAATTCCCTCCACTTCTTGTAGAGCGCATACTTTTATTGAGTGTGATCTTTCTAATATGTAGTAACATTTTCTTGATGATTCTTGGTCTTCACGTCTTTAATCATGGCTTATTGATGAATGAATCATTGCGAGAGAGATGATTGAAGATTGTAGAACACTTTGGCTTCAGAATTTGGTGGACATTTTCCTTCATAGTGTACTTTCTAAAGTCCCTTGCTAATTTCTAAAGTCTCAAAACTTGGTTTCTTGTACATGTCTTGATATCTTTATATCCTTCAGGCATATATGCTTACTTTGCACAATATAATATTCACTTCTATTAAGTTCAATCTCTTTTATATGAGATAAATCATGTTTGCACATGCAAGGTGAAATTAGTGATGCATTAAGTTCACTTCATGCAATTCGGAAAATAACCTGGATGCTATGTCAAGAAACTCAAGGAAGACATTAGTCGTTCTTCAAAATATTTTCTTTGAATTGGTTTTGTTGTCACTCAAAACATATTGCATTAAAGCTTTCTGAAGGGTTCTAGAGCTAACATTTATGGAATCGCCATATGTTCTAGACCTAAACTTAGTTGGGCATCTTAACCCTAAGCAATCTTAGTAATGCAAGGGTTCATAAATTTAGAGGATTTGTGAAATGGCAACAATTAGAGACTATACGTCTAGAGGTGGCCTTGACGGTGAATAGGCATGGACACCACCAGGAATCCTTGGGAGATGATGAGGCTTAACTTCCTCTCATTGCTTTAGGATGCTCAAGATGCTTAAACATAATAAGGTTTTTTCTAATGTGCCTAGTGGGTATTTTTGGGTTCTTTGCTTATACCCTTTTTGCTCTTGTGGTTCCTTGAGAACTTAGGGGTTTAAAACATGATAAAAATGATAACTCAAGAAAAGCGAGTTGTCATGGAGCCTTGGTAAGAAAAGTAATACCTATGTCAGGAAGTGATAGGTTGTCTCAAGCGTGCTAAGGGATTTGAGTCTACTTACTTCCAAGGCTATGAGGTTCATGGCTCGAGCTTTTGCATTATGTAGAACAAGACAAGGTAGTCTAATAACCAAATGAAAGATATGTCTTTGTCATTTGGTAAGCAAAGTGGCTTTGTCAGACTTTGGGTAATTTGTGGGAACAGATTATGGTAAGGGAAATGTTGGTTTTGTCAAGCTATTAGAGTGTTTTATACTTTTTTGTGTAAATCTCATACATGGCTTTTGGGTCAATAAGGTAATCTGAGCGTCTTATCCGTTAAGCATCCTACAAAGAGGTTGCCTTGCCTTACCTTGGATCCTTGTGTTGCCCTTTTTTGGGTCAAAATCCCTTCTTTGGGAACATGCCACACCTAAAGCCTACCAATCCACCTTGTCCTATATAGTTCCCTAAGAGACAAGTCCTTTTATTGAAGACTTTGCTAAGTGGACATCATCCCACACCCAACCTTCTTCAATAAAGGTGCTTGCTCCTATTTACCACTGCTATTTCTTTATTATACTTTCAATTACTTTGTTAATCATGTTGATTATTTTCCAATTATAAGCAACTTTATTATACATATGCTCTACTCATATCAAGTTTAAGAGCCATTTCAAAAGAGTTTTCACTTCTTTTATTCCTCAATATTTAATTAGATGGATGTATTAAAAATTTTAGAGTATATCAATGTTAAAATCTAATTAAAATTATCTACTTTAAATACATTAACGTCGTATTTGACATCTAGAATGAGCATGAAATTGGAATTAAATAACCAAATTTCAATTTTTATGTTTGGAGTAACATATAAAATTGAAATCATAATTTCCCAATCCAATTCCATGGAATTGAAAAACAGCTAAAATGGACTCTTATCAATTCCTAATACATACTTTATATAGTTTTTTATTTTTTATTTATTTTTTAACAATTATATTCTAATTTTTTAATAAACCGAAATATAAAATTTAAGATTTTAAATCAATTTCAATTCTCCCCTCTAAACTTTTTTTCTAAAAGAAAGTACATTAATGGAGATAATGGAAATAAGTCTTGTAAAAAAGTAAAAGAGAAAGAGAAAAAATGGAAACAAACATAGGAGACGAAAAACCAACCTTTTTCATTAGGAAAAAAAAAATCCGGAACCCTACCTGATATTATTTGGATAACTGGACCAGTAATGATCCAAAATTTTGTTTGCCATTGCCTTGACAGGGCTCCATGATAGTGTGTTTTGTTTGATTTTCTCCACTACATATTCAATTCACAATAAAATATAATAATTTTCTACATTTTATTTTGTCATCGATAAATATGATAGTACCTTCACTTATCTTAGTCATTTATATGTTTGATTGAGGTGTAAAATGAGGTTAAAATTTACCAGAGTAAATTTTTTATTAAAAAACTATATTTGGTTAAAATAAATAAGAAGGATCAAATTTTTTAGAAGGAAAAATATTTTCAGATCAGGGAAACTTTACCAATGTTGAAACTAGAGTAAATTTTACCTGTGAGATCACCTCTTGCTGCTTCCTCCCTCACATTCGCGTTTCTTCCCTCGCTTCCCTCTCACTTTTTCAACACTCTGCATTCACGCCTCCTCGCTCTCATGCTTCCTCCTTCTCCGCTCTCTACCCTCTTTCCCATTCTCGCTCCGTTCTCGGCACTTTGCATCTCACTTTGTTCTCGCTCCACCATCGCCTTGCTCTCTCTCCGCCGCCGCTCCGCTCTCTCTGCGCCGTCGCTCCGCTCTCTCTGCGCCGTCGCTCCGCTCCATCGTCGTTCCGCCATCGCTCTGCTCTTGCTCTGCCATTGCTTCGTCTCCTTGCGTTGTTCTCTCTCTCTGCTCTTTGGTTTCGGTCAATTTGCAGGGAGGATATTGATCCAAACGACGAAGAATATTCGGAGGTGGGATAGTAGCAGCTGAGAGCATGGATTCAGTGCATTCAAATTCGCATGGAAACCTCGATTAGCAAATTTCTCAGCTCATGCAGTGCAAACCCTTGTCTGAGCAAGAGGTACAAATTTCCATTTCCTCAAACCACTTCGTGCTTTTTGTTCTGTAATGCGACGTGCGAATTGGGAAAAATCTCACTGATTTTTTTTATCGGTGTTTTTGTTTCAGCTGGAATTGTTTCTTTGGCCTTTATCTGTTGCTTTTTGTTGTGAAATTGAATCCCTTGCTATTTTGCGTGAAATCTAGCTTATTATTTGAAACTGGTAGTTGAGTTGAATTGTTTCTCAGGTTGCATGAAATCTTTGAAAATTGTTTCTCAGGTTGGTGCATATGCTTTATGTGCTAGCGGTAGAAGTTGAGTTGATCCAAACATCATATTCTTGTTTTCTGAAAATTCTCTCATGTCATTGTTGTCTATCAGGTAATGGCAAGCTGTATTTGGTTGTCATTTATAGGTCAGATCATGATACACATGCTCTCTGAAAATTGAAGAGCAGTAATTCTACAAAGATGTTGGGAAATTGGAAATTTTTTGGATCTGGATCTAAAAATGTTTAGAGAATTAGCATAGATTTCAGGTTGAGTGCATTTTCGTTTTGGTTACTTATTTATAAGTATTATTATCAGGTTACTTCTTTTATATCAATTTTATGTTATTCAATTGATCTTTTAAATAATGCAGCAATAAATAAAAGATTAATGTATGTTATGCATAGTTTTAGAGTACCACAATAGAACTTTACTGTTAAGGTGTTATCGCCAAATAAAAGTCAGCCGAGAATTTGGGCTTAATTGGGCCTATAAGTAATGAGTATGACGTTGGGCCTTTGTTTTATAGAAACGGGGTGGTAGCGCTGCCACGGCTGTGAGAGTGAGCCGTGTTAAAAGAAGGAACAGTTGTTTAAGTGGAGCGCCCCTTAAGTTGATCATGTGTCTTAGTTCAAATACAAGCGGAAACGGTTACGTTAGCTACAAGAAGTCATGGAGAAGGACGATTATTTCCCATGAGAGTTGGACGCAGCCGTGATAACTGTATATGCTCCAGATGGTTATTGGGGGTTCATGAGTCGTGCTGGTATTGGTATAAAAGGTGAAAGAAGAAAGGAAGGAAGGCCACGATAAGATACAGACACAATTTCAATACTTTGTTTTTAGCCTACGTTTTCTTCTTTTCCTTTAGGTGTATTTTAGAAGTAGTTTATTCACCTTTGTAATTTCTGTTTCCATGTTCTTCAGTGTTGTTGTTGATATTGTCTCTTCTATCATCAATAATTAATCATATATCCACTTTCAGTCCTTAGTCCAAAGCTTATTGTTACTAGTATTTGGAGAACCCATAGCCAAGGGGCAGATTTGCCTCCTTGGTGTAATTGCCTACACTTTGGGATCAATTGTAAATTTTATTTCTTGGTTTTGTTTATCCATCTAACTTAGCCGAATTAAAATTTACCACAGCATAAGGACTTATGGGTTAGACTACGCTTTGCATGTTTACTAAAAAAGTGGTAAGAAATAGTAGTGAAATACAGGCATGCAGTTTCTTACATGTCTATCATCTATTAATTCTTTCTGATGAAATCTAAAATTGCCATGCAGGTTTCAGTTTTGGAGAACATTTATTGGCAGGAACTTGGACTTTTTTTCCTGTCTGGACCAGGTACTTGCATTAGAGATAGGAAAAGTTAGTATCTGATGATGAGATATTCAACTCTAATTTTGTCTTCCATTTTCTTATATGCATTGCTGCTCATAGGTCAACAAGCCTACCATTCAATGATTGATAATATATGCCTTTGATTTGAAACAGAACTACACAACAACTTGCTCAGTGCTACATTGGATATTGAATCTACTTCAGGTATAAACTACTATAGGAGAATTCATTTGCTATAAACCAAAGTTTTCATCTTACATTTTCAGAATACTCTGTAGGTGTATGCTATATGGTATTCATGGAAAAATCATCAAGAAGGCATGGACACTAGAAGAAGACAAATGTTTGGCTGATTGTTTTGCTGGAAACACATCTAGATAATAAATTTAGAAGTGAAGGTGGATTTAGAAATGGGTACCTTGGCTACATGGAGAAGCTCATGGGACAGAAATTAATTGGGACCGATTTAAAAGCTGACAACATTGATACAGGATTGAGCTACTTGAAAAAACAGTTTTTTGCTCTTCATGAGATATCAGAGAAGAAGCTATTGGATTTGGATGGGATGATGAAAAGAAAATGGTGACTGGAGATCAATTAGTATATAATAAATGGGTCAAGGTAACCTGCTTTTAATTTATTACATGTTTACTCACATCAGGAATCAAAATTTTGGCTTATTATGTGTTTTTCACTTTCAGCTCTGATGTATTGCATTGTGTTGGTCTTGGTCTGGATGTATTTTAACACTATATTATTTGGCCTGAATACTCTTTGTTTGACCTTAATACTCTGTTTTATTTCGCCTTCTGTTTTAACTGGGACAAATGATAGAGTTGCTGGGATAAAGCTACTGGACAAATGCTGCAACTACTGCTAATAGACTTCAAGAGAGAGAGCAATCAAGCAACATTTTAACTGAAAGTATGACTCTTAATGATATTGAAGACAATGATATTTCAGATCAAGAAGGGACAACAAAAAAGATCAAACAAAAAAGAAAACTATAAAAAAAGACCAAACAAGAAAGAAAACTATGAAACAAAGATGTTGAATCAGTGCAGGAGCAACTTGTAGATATAGTAGAACATGTGAACCAAAGCATCAATTAATGTGTTTCAAAGATCATCAACGCACTTAAAGAAGATGAAGAATGTGATCGAAACAGGTTGCGAGGAACTGGATAAAATTCCTGGGTTATCCCTCATCCAAAGACTGTATGCCATGAGAAAAATGACAGATCTAGATGTTATTGTATTTTACACAATAGTAGAAAAGAATGAGAAGTATACTTTTGTACAAATGGTGCTAGGAAATTTACCTGGATAGTATGAAAGACGTGATTAATTGTTTGAGTAGTGTTTGTGCTATTATTGGAGCACTTAGTTTCTCCTTGTTTCTTATATCTCTAATATGGCATTTATTAGTGTGTTAATTAGTTTATTGTAATAAGATACCATTTCTATACTTTTTTGTAATAAGGTACCTAAAACATGCAACATCAATGTTTGTTTATTACGTGAAGAACTTAAAATTTGATGAATTATAAAATAAATATTCTTATCCTGCATGTGTTCTTTATATATTAGATTTATAGTTAAATAGCTATTATTTTGTTGTCCATAGCTTGACTTTATATTTTACGTTAGGCTAAAACAATATCAAATAATTTATTGGTTAGATCGACCAATAACATAACAAATATGTATATAATTTTATAATATAACTTGACAAGATTTATATTTATATTATTATTATTATTATTATTATTATTATTATTATTATTTAAAGTTGAAATAAATATATTTATTTTTTTAACTATTTTTTGATTTTTTTTAAAAATAATTATTTTTCTACTTTATAAATAATCAAAATGATTTTTATAATTTAAAATTTTATATGCATATCAAACATATGTAACCTTTTGGCAATAAAAATTTGTAACATATTTATAGAAAATATCAAACAAACTGAAAAATAAAAAGTTCTCCCTTAATACTTACTCCCTAAAAATTTACCCTTTAAAAATTTCCTCCTTGAATCTTTATGGGCAATCAAACATAGCGTTAATGGTGTGAAAATAAAAACTGTAAAACTGTTGTATCATTCTATTGTCAACTCATTATTTTCCTTCGTTCACATTTTTTCAAATTTCAACCTCATCCTCATCCCCATCCCCGTTCCTCCCTCCACTGACTTGACTAGCCGTCCTCATTCTCCATCTTCCATAACCCCCACGGTACGTAACCATACCCATGGAAAGCAGACCCGACGGCTCCTTCTCGTCGTCCCAGCCCCGTCGCCTATATATATATATATTCATTGATATTGATGGTGACATATATACCTATGATGATAGCGAGATAAACAAGTTGAGGGCAAGAGGACAATTATGATGACTTGACGTCACTGCCAATGCCTAAATTTCCATTTCGTGGACGGGACACGAAAATCTACGTTGCATAGATACATATACGGAACCAATATTGGATATAAATACGGGTATGGAATATAATTTTTTTAAAAAAAATTTGAATATGAGTATGGGAGAATATATTATATAAAAATAAAAAATTATAATTAATATAAAATAAAATAAACAATTTTATATAATGTTCAAGTAAAAATATCTAAAAACACAAAATTTGAAAGGATAAAATGATAATTTTATTTATTTAATTATAAAATTTAATTTTTTATAGGATTCAATTGGAATACATTGTTAATGTAAAAAAATTTTATAAGTTATTCAATCATACAATGGCACATAAATAAATATGGTTACTTTTTACGTCCATTACTTGAAGTCTATGTAAATGAAGATTTGATTAGATAATGGTGTAAAACTCTTTTATACTATCAGTGTATCAAAATTAAACTCTTTTTTATAAATATTTATTTATATTTAAGTAATATTTATTTATTATAATTATTGATTAACAAGTATTCAGAGTATTCAACAAGTACCAATACAAGTAAGCACTGACTAATGATAAGGCAACCATTTTGGAGTATTCATTGTTTAGAGCGGAAGATTCATCCCCCTTTCCATTCCCGTTTATAAATTCCTTAATTTACTGCATTGCGCATCCTAACACAGTAGGACGAGGCAAAAAATTGGACGGCTGGAAGGTCACAACCAACAACCAACCAGAAAAATAAGAATTGGATGGAAGAGATGCGAGGCTCTCTTATTATTGTAGCCACAGTTATTGCAACCCTGACTTTCCGAATTGCCATAAACCCCGGGAGGTGGTTTGGCAATCAGACACAAATAGCCAACAGGGTTGTGCTGATGCTAACAAAATGTGCAAAGCTGGTATTTCTATGCTAGCCTTCGATGGTAGCAGCGGCCAAAAGATAGCCAATTTGCTTGGGAATTTGGGCTTGGAACAAAATGGTACAATTATTTATTGTGATAATTAAAGTGTTATACATTTGATCAAAAATCAAATATATCATGAGAGAACCAAACACATTGATGTCAAATACCATTTTATTCAGGAAATTATTTCTCAAGGTGTCATTTCAATAAAGAAGATTGGCATATCAGCAATAGGATATATGTTCAAAGTCAATTACATTTGCCAAGTTCAAGCATTGCTCGCAAGTAATTGATATTCACAATATATGAATCTGCCTTTATGGACACGTTGAAAAAGATGACTTCATAAATTTAAAGATGAATGAAATATTAAGCAAGGTGAAGATTTATTGATAATATGGCTTAATTTTTCAAGCCTTTGGTAATATACTTTCAAACAAAATGTCAAGATGTGTTGCTACTTCAATTTTTTTGTGTCCACAAAATTTGGTTTGAAATATACTATCTAAGCATTAAATGAAGAATTGAGTATTATGTATAGTGAGGCTCTATAAATGGGCTTCCTTTTGCAACAGTTGATGTATCAACGGAGAAAACCAAATGTTTTCCTCCTTTTAGTAATAGAATAGAATTATTTATTCATTGTGAATTTTTTTTTTTTGTGAGTTGAGAGTATATATTTTGGATGTATTTTTGGATTTAGGTTAAGTGGAGTATATCCACCATTTGCATCTTTATTATATTTCTATAGGAAAATATTTAGTTGTCACTTTTACTTATAGACGTAGCTATTTGTCGAACCACATAAATTTCTAGTATTATTTATTTTACGCTTCTGATATATTATTTTTACACTACTATGATTTTACTTTTTAGACTCATCATTTCAAAACATTTATATTTAAATAATATTTATTTATTGTAATTATTAATTAATAGATATCCAAATTACCCAATAAGTACCAGTATTGACTAAGTATCGAATACGGATATGGCAACCATCTTGGAGTATCCATTGGAGCGGAAAATTGATTCCCCTTTCCATTCCCGTTTATAAATTCCTTAATTTACTGCATTGTGCATCCTAACACGGTAGGACGAGGCAAAAAAATGGACGGCGGAACGTCACAGCCAACAACCAACCAGAAAAATAAGAATTGGATGGAAGAGATGCGAGGTTCCCTTATGATTGTAGCCACAGTTATTGCAACCCTGACTTTCCAAATTGCCGTAAACCCACCAGGGGGTGTTTGGCAATCAGACACAAATAGCCAACAGGGTTGTGCTCCAAATAATACTTGCAAAGCTGGTACTTCTGTGCTAGGATTTGGTGACAGCAACCAAAGGATCAAATATGAGGTGTTCATACTGTTGTGCACCATATCTTTCACAGCATCCCAAACCATAATCCTTTTTCTGATTACTGGAATTCCCTCCGTAACAATTTGGTCATGTGGTTGTTCATAATATTTATGTGCATCTCAGTAATTTGCTTAGCAGGGGCCTATATATTTGCGATTTTGATGGTCATGAACCCAAAGGGCCATGACCCAACACTTTCTAAAGTCACCCGGTGTTATGCACTATTTTGGGTGGGCTTGGTTGCTTTGCTGTGTCTGGGACTCTTATGTCGTCTTGTGGTTTGGCTAGTGAAGATGCTTTGCCGCCTTTTGTGTTGTTGCCACCTACTATACGTGCTGATCATGAAGCAGTTCCTTAGCTTCTGCATGTCAAGTCATTTACAGAATCTAGTAGCTAGCAGTGTGAGTGGACTTGGTTGTGTGTCTTCCTAAAGCCTAAGTGAGTCAAATTGGTTGAAACTAGTAGTTATCCACCAGTGTGCATCTAAAGTGTATTGTTCGTAGTTACAAGTAATTAGAGGAGTTAATCAATGTAATATTCCGTGTTTTCTAGGGTCAAAGCAAATAAACCCTCTGGCCTCTGCTAGTTAGCTGAGGAAGAGAAGTGCCCGTTTTGGTTCTTTTGTATATGTAATTAACTGTGCGGAATAGATCTCAGAAATAACGTGATGACATTTGTTACGATATATCTTGATATATCTTTCGTTGTCTAGAAAATGAAAGAATGTAAATCTGTTCTTAATTAGTATGTTGAAGCATGAGTTTAAACTTTTTTTTTTTTATCTTGAAAGTTTATGAAAATCTGATTGGAATTAAGGTGTACTCTAGAATTTTATTTTCTTCTATTTACTTATTTTCTTTTTTAAAAGCAAAATCAAGAGCTAAATTCATGCCCGAAAATATAAATAGTTTAGAAATAAAAAGTCCAAATTCCAGTTGCAATAAATTTAACCATAATATATATAAAAAATTAACCATGAAATTTTCTTTTCACCTACCAAAACTACATATATACTGCTATACTAGCGTAACGCAACTTCAACTTTAATTAGTTGGCATATATATAATAATCATATTAAATTGGATGCTGCAAATGAATAATTTGCTGCACTTTTTTAAGCTATACTGGCTAAGTGGATATGGTATAGAAGAATACGTTGCCAGTTTTAAATTTTGCCTTTGTGGGAAGGCATAGTCTAGAGTCTGCATATGCTATGCAATATTTGATAAATTTTAATTCAGTGATAATTAGAAAAAAAATGTCTACATTATTATTAGTTTTGGACAACTATATATTTAATTGAAAAATAATAAAGATCTACGTCAATTTCCTCGTACAATTATGCTAGATCCATTAATGTACTTTTTCACTTATGAATTGAGCAATGAAGAATTTTTTTTTATTATTTTAATTCCTAAAAGGTCAATTATATCTGGTTGAGTTGTTTAGAGATTTGCATTATAACACTTTAGTCCATCGTTATAACTTTTCTTTCAATTGAGTGAGGTGTTATAGCACTGAATATTTAGAAAACTTGACAATATGTAATTAATTTTTTGAGGACATGAGTAATATAATACCAAATTTTTAGAGGTTCAAATATATACAAATAATCACTTGACCCGTACGATATATCTGTGTTATTAAAAAAAAGTTTGTTGACCATTATTGAAAAGAAATAACAATTTAATTTAATTTATCTTATAGTAAATTAACTATAAAAATAAGTTAATAGTTAAATAATTAAATAATAAACAAAATATAAATATATAAGTATGTACCAAAAATGAGTCATTATATTCTATATTTTATTTTGAATATCATATCTATAAGGTCGAAAACTTTCGATAGATAACCTTTAACTAACAACAAAGAACCTATTTTATGAAAATTTTGCATATTATATGAAATTATTAAATAATAAAAGAAAATAAATGAGTAATTTTGCTATATCATCCGTCATTTAAGTCCTTTTATAGTAAATTAGAATATATTATTTATAAAAATATAAAACTATAAAAAATATATTCTACAATTAACAAAAAGTTATGAATAAATTTAATTTATGTTATTTTAATTACACATTCTTTCCTCTTACATCATTTTAGTAAATTAGAGTACCAATTTTAAAATATGCGTTATTAGTTTGAACACTGAATTTTGTCTGACATAAAACCAAAAATTTCTCAACCCATTTTATTTCACTTTTGGTCATTGTGTTGTTTCTTTGTTGTACAAAATAAAGCCCATTTCTTTTGCTTTTGTTTGTTATAAAATAATCTAAGCCCATTATTGTTACAAAGTAAAAGGGAGCCCATTTCATTTTAAAAATTAAAAGAGGGGGCTCTAAGCCCATTTGAAGAAAAAGGGCCCATTTTGTTTTTTTTGGATTGTAAATTTCCCAGCCCGTTTTCACTTTTGCTTTAGCTTTTGATTGTTTTTATGCACCGTTCACTTTTTGTCTTCTATGAAAAAAATGAATGATGAAAAATGAGGCACTGTGCTTGTCCTCTGAAAAAATGAAAAAAGACAAACGAGAGCTGCATCCACCGAATTGAGATCATGGAAAGTCAAATACAGCTGCACAAGTCATTGAAGAGACAAAGAGGAAGCATGCATGAGTGACAAAGCAATTAAGGAAAATCCCATGAAATAAGTAGAAATTTGGAAAGTAGCTAAATCAGATCACATACATTTCTGACCAAATCTGGCAAAATGATCAATCCCCAGCTGTATAAATGGGATCAACAATTTACACGCAGGAGGACTATTTTTCATTCTCCGAAAAATTTTGTCCTGAGACATTGAGAGTTAATAGTGGGAGCAACAGAGAGAGATCAAGGAGCCAATCTTGAAAGATATACAGAGAGATCAGGGCTAATTCCACAAGATACACAAACTAACCAGTGCTAAATCTAGGGAGCACAATTCAATTACAACAAAGAAAGAAGAGGAAGACAGAAGTAGTAACAGGGAGCAGGTATTTTCATTACATTAATATCCAAAAACAGTTAGCCAAACACGGCACCATAACACAACCATTACCATCACTACAATTCTAAGCCTTTACAACCACCATCATCATAAATTCAGGCCATCACCATTATCATAAACTGAGCTAAATACCCAATGATTTTAAACCAAATAAAAATAGAAACAGAAAAAAGAAGGGTAGCCACCGTTAACCTCCTCCGTCGGGAAACTGCTAAGTACCACCACCATCGTGGCGGTGCTGTTGCGCCGAGGAGGCAGCCTAAGCTTCCTGCTCCGCCGCGGATCTGCAGCGCCGTGCCGAACCAGATCGCGAGCACCGCCATGCCGGTCTTCTTCTCCACCGTGCGCGCTCCATCCGTGCAACCACCAGCCACGAAATCGCGACGCCGCCGCTATTGCCAGCAAGCAGCTTCAGCAGCGAGGCTCCCTCTCTGCGATCGCCGCTCCACTGCTTCAGATCCGTACCCCTGTACCCCATCGCATCGGTCCCTTCGTCAACCACCGCGGATCGCGCCTCTTCCGCTCTCTCGGCCTGCACCACCGCCGAGCTGTGAACACCGCCGCAGCCGGGCCCTTCGTGCCGCAGTTGCTTGACCGCCGCGGTGAGGCCGCCCATCGCCGCACACTGATCGGTCTTCCTTGCCCCCCTCGCGCAGCCTCCTCTTTCTCTTTCTCTCACTCTCTGTTTCTCTCTCCTTTGCTCTCTCTCTCTCTCTCTCTCTCTCTCTATGTGTTAGTAGCTTTTTGAAAGGGAAGAAGACAACATCATAATAAAACCAAATGCCCCTTCCAGTCACGGGATTTTTCCTTTTCACTTGCTGATTGCCTTTTTTTATTTTTTAAAGTTCTTTTTTGTTTGAATTCATTTTTTCTTTTGTGTTTTGCTTTGAGTAAAGAAAATGTCAAAAAAAAAATTTTTTTAATTTTATTTTAACGTAGCGGATCAATAGTTTTTTTTTTTTATGATAGAGTTAATTTAACCGTGATGATTTATTAATCCAATATCTTGCGAATATTTTAGCGAACTCTGATATTGAAACCACTTTTTTCAAAAATAAAATCAATCAATTCACAATTATATTTTACAAAACTACGTGAATTTCAGTTCCATCGGACAGATAGATAAGAGGTTACTTCTGAACCTTATCAAGTGAAATTAAATTTTTATAATTTTTACCTTAACTGGAAATAATTTTTCTAATGAATTTTTTTATACATATATGAGATAGTTTATTTAATTTTCATTTATTTTGGAAATTTTGGATGAAAATATTAATTTAACTTGTACGTTATTAACTTATTCTAGACATCTAGTTGTGAGAATTTGATGTTCCAATTTTTTAAGAAAAAAATATTTTCTCTTTCATATTTTATTTTCCTTACATAAAAAATATCAAAATAAAATTGTTTTACCTTATTTGTAAATATTTATAATTTATACGAGATTTTTATTTTCATTTGTTTAAATTAAATTTGTTACTTATTTGTCAAATATTTTATTTCGAATAAAGATGTTAGCTTAGCTTACCTTGTTAACTCAACATTTTGACAGGCGTGAGTTTTATGTTTCTAATGTTTTTTAAAATTTTCTTGTAAATAAAAATGGTAAAATAAACGTTTTGAAAGTTATTAATAATTTGCACAAATCAATAGGACCGTCTAAGTTAGATGTATTAAACTGGTGTAGGATTCAATCCTACCCTTCTTTATGCATAATCTATTCCAGAATCGAATATGGTTATAAAGACCTTTTCTTTAAAATAAAATGGGTTCCCATATTTTCCCAATTTAAAAAACTTGTTACTCCAATTTTCAATCAATAATTTTTCACTGTCCTTATCCTACTTGTGACATTATTACACCTCCTTTCCTTCGATGGTAGCAGCGGCCAAAAGATAGCCAATTTGGTTGGCAATTTGGGCTTGAAATAAAATATTACAACTATTTATTCTGATAGTCAAAATATCATATATTTGACCAAAAATAAAATATACCATAAGAGAACCAAACAAATTAATGCCAGATACCATTTTATTGGAAAATTATTTCCCAATATGCCATTTCAATGAACAAGATTGAAATCACAGACAATCTAATAGATATGTTAACGAAGTAAATTACAATTAGCAAGGTCAAGCATTGCTTGCAATTAATTGGTATTCTAATACTCCATATCCAAATCATTGACCCGTCGAGAGAAGGATTGAAGATGGCGTATGTGTAGTTCGTATCTTTTCTTTCTAGGCGTTGTGAATTCGGATGTCGTGGTACAGGCACGGAAAATGTCTTGTTTGTTTTTATATATTGTATTTGAAGTAATAATTTTTACATTCTGTCTCCTTTTTACACACTCTCCTCAACCTCATCCCCATCCCGGTTCCTCCCTCCACTGACTTGACTAGCCGTCCTCATTCTCCATCTTCCCCCACAGTAAATATACCCCACCCATGGAAAAAGACCCGGCAGCTCCTTCTCGTCGTCTTCATTCATATTGATGGTGACATAAATACTGATGATGATAGCGAGATAAACAAGTTGAGGGGAAGAAGACAATTACAATGACTTGAGTTGACTTCACTCCCAGTGTGTAAATTTCCATTTCGTGGAAGGGACACGGAAAATCTATAATCCATGGGTACGAATTCGATACCCATACCCATACCCGTACCAGGTGTAAATAAAGACATGGATATGAAAATTTTCTAAAGATTTAAGTATAGGAGAATATATTATATAAAAATATAAAATTATAATTAATAAAAATAAAATAAATAATTTTTTATAATGCTTAAATAAAAATATTTAAAATATATAAGATTTAAAAAGATAAAATAATAATTTTATTTATTTAATTATAAAATTTAATATTTTATAAATATTAATTTACATTTAAATAATATTTATTTATTATAATTATTAATTTAATAGATATTAAAGTACTCAACAAGTACTAATCCGGGGTAGCAATCATTTTGGAGTATTCATTGTTCGGAGCGGAAAATTCATCCCCCTTTCCATTCCCGTTTATAAATTCCTTGGTTTATTGCACATCCTAATAACACAGGGTAGGACTAGGCAAAAAAATGGACGGAGGAAGGTCACAACCAACAACCAACCAGAGAAATAAGAATTGGATGGAAGAGATGCGAGGTTCCCTTATGGTTGTAGCCACAGTTATTGCAACCCTGACTTTCCAAATTGCCATAAACCCACCAGGGGTGTTTGGCAATCAAACACAGATAGCCACGGCGGTTGTGCTCCAAATCATAATTGCACAGCTGGTACTTCTGTGCTAGCCTTCGGTGGTAGCAGGGACCAAAAGATAAGATATGAGTTGTTCATATTGTTTTGTACCATATCCTTCACAGCATCCCAAACCATAATCCTTTTTCTGATTACTGGATTTCCCTCCGTAACAGGTTCGTCATGTGGTTGTTCATAATATTTATGTGTATCTCAGTAATTTGCTTAGCAGGGGCCTATATATTTGCGATTTGGATGGTCACGAACCCACAGGGCGATGACATAACAATTTCTAAAGCCACCTTGTATTATGCACTATTTTGGGTGGGCTTGGTTGCTTTGCTGTGTCTGGACTCTTTTGTCGCCTTGTGGTTTGGCTAGTGAAGATGCTTTGCCGCCGAAGTATTAAGTACTGATCATGAAGCAGTTCCTTAGCTTCTGCATGTCAAGTCATTTACAGAACCTAGTAGCTAGTAGTGTGAGTAGACTTGATTGTGTGTCTTCCTAAAGCCTAAGTGAGTCAACTTAATGGTTGAAACTAGTAGTTATCCATAACTGTGCATCTAAGTGTAGTGTTCCTAGTTACGAGTAAGCAGAGGAGTTAATCAATGTAATATTCCGTGTTGTCTACGGTCAAAGCAAATAAACCCTCAGCTAGTTAGCTGATGAAGAGATGTGCCTGTTTTGGTTCTTTTGTATATGTAATTAACTGTGCGGAATAGATCTCAGAACTAACGTGACATTTGTTACGATATATCTTGATATATCTTTCGATTGTCTGGAAAATGAAAGAATGTATATCTGTTCTTAATTGGTATGTTGAAGCATGAGTTAAAAAAATTTTATCTTGAAAGTTTATCAAAATCTGATTGGAATTAAGGTGTACTCTAGAATTTTATTTTCTTCAATTTATTTATTTATTTTATTTTTTAAAAGCAACATCAAGAGTTAAATTCATGCCCGAAAATATAAATAGTTTAGAAATAAAAAAAAGTCCAAATTCTAGTTGCAATAAATTTAGCCATAATATATATAAAATATTGACCATGAAATTTTCTTTTCACCTAATAAAGTTCCAAAACTACATATATACTGCTATACTAGCTTAACCCAACTTCAACTTTAATTAGTTGGCATATATATAGTAATCATATTAAATTGGATGCTGCGAATGAATAATTTGTTGCACTTTTTTAAGTTGCTGGCTAAGTGGATGTGGTATAGAAGAATACGTTGTCAGTTTTAATTTTGCCTTTAATTGGTTGGAAGGCATAGTCTAGAGTCTGCATATGCTATGCAATATTTGATAAAATTTAATTAATTGATAATTAGGAAAAAATGTCTACGTTATTATTAGTTTTGGATAACTATTTAATTGAAAAATAATAAAGATCTACGTCAAATTCCTCATATGATTATGCTAGATCCATCAATGTACTTTTTCACTTATGAATTGAGCAATGAAGAATTTTTTTATTATTTTAATTCCTAAAAGGTCAATTATATATATATATATATATATATATATGTGTGTGTGTGTGTGTGTGTGTTTGAGTTGTTTAGAGATTTGCATTATAACACTTTAGTGTATTATTATAATTTTTTTTTTGCAATTGAATGAAGTGTTATAACACTAAATATTTGAAAAATTTGACGGTATATAATTAATCTTTTGAGGACTTGAGTAATATAATGCCAAATTTTTTAGAGGCTCAAATATATATAAATAATTGTTTGACCTGTATGATGTATGGCTGATATTGCAAAAGATTTTGTTGACCATTATTGAAATGAAATAACAATTTAATTTAATTTACCTTATAGTAAATTAAAAATATAAATTAACTTTAAAAATAAGTTAATAGTTAAATAATTAAATAATAAATAAAATATAAATAAGTATGTACCTAAGATGAGTCATTATATTTTATATTTTATTTTGAATATCATATCTATAAGGTTGAAAAATATTTGATGGATGACTTTTAACTAACAATAAAGAATCTTTTGTGAAAATTTTGCACATTATATGAAATTTTTAAATAATAAAAGAAAATAAGTGAGTAGTTTTACTATATCATCAACAATTTAAATCCTTTTATTGTAAATTAGAATATTTTATTTATAAAAGCATAAAACTATAAAAAAAAATTCTATAATTAATAAAAATTTATGAATAAATTTAATTTATGTTATTTCAATTACACCTTCTTTTCTCTTACATCCTTTTAGTAAATTAAAATAACAATTTTAAAATATGTGTTATTATTAGTTAAAAAATCCTGAATAATCTTAATTAATGCCATTTTAATTACACCTTCGATCCTTCCTTTTTATGTCATTTTAATAAATAGGAATATTTAATTTAACATATGAATTTATTTTCAAATAATTATATAGTTAAATGAATAAATAAAAAGAAATATAAATGAATAAGTTCTTTCTAGGATAATTAATCCAGTAATAGATTGAACACATGAAAAGGTAAACTTATTGCATCAACTCATTGATTCATATTTGAAGAGTAGTGAATAAAATTTATATATAGATTGAAAATAAAAAAGAAATATAATTCATCATCAATCGGATTATTTATTGAATTAATAAATAATTAGTATTATTATCATAGAAGGGTAAATTGTGGAATTGAAGTCCTTTTTGAAAAAAATTAATGTTGAAAAATCCAAGGTTTATATTGGATAGATAAATTGATACTTACTTATTATTAATTAATATTAATTAAAAAATAAAAATGGAAATATCAATAAGATATCATAATAACAATAATTATAAGCACATCGATTATAAACATCAATGTCATTTAACAAATTTTAAATATCATTTGGTTCATTTAGAAAAATGGAAACATTAACCTTGCAAAAACACTATAATTGTGAGTGACAATATCAAAATCTTTAAACTAAAACTATATTCATTTGGAGTAGATAGTATCCACTCTAAATTAAATCAATCTTCTCCTACTTAATTATTTTTACTTCATTATCTCTTTCAAATAGGATCATATATTTATTAGATGATTTTTTACACATAATCAATGTAACACCCAAATATTTAACCAAAAATGCCAAGGACGCATTTAAATTAACTATTAACGATTTCTCTTTTGCTTCAGTTCTTAACTTTAATAATTTGAAAATACTTGGTAAAAATACAGGTAATTTTTGTTTGAATTTAAAAATAATCCACATGAGTCGCGCATACTTAGTAAAACTCTTTACTTGCATCATATGAAAACAATCATCACACAAACATACACATAATCCAAATTGTAACATCATCATGAGCATAAACACATCATATATAATCGTTCACATCATATGCATCATAAAATAATAGTAGATAAGTAGCATGCCCACCAACAAAGATCAAGCTAAGTACAGTCATCCAAAATAAACAAGTGAACTAAAAACATAAATGATAGTCTAATATAACCCCTCCTGAGCTATGCCTACTAAAATGCACCTAATACGTGGATAACCCCATGGCATACTAACATATGGGGGTTATCCTATATACATAACTACACAAGTGCTCCAAAATTGATGCCTGCCTAAAAACGTCGCTTCTAGGAGGGATGAAGGTAACCAAGTATTAGCTCCAGACCCTTTAGAAAGTGCTATTGCAATATGTTTTAAATGATAATACAACCAATTAGAAAAATATTTTAAAGAATGACTAATGTCTACCTGAGTTTCTTAAAGTAGGAAACAAGTTCTATCGTTAGCATAATAAGACTCTTAAAGCGAAAATAATTTCACTTTACATGTGCAAACATGATTTATCTCATCTAAAGAGATGGAAACGAAATGAAAGTAAATATTATATTGTGAAATGAGCCTAAACATGCTTAACATTTTGAAGGAAACAATTGTATACAAAAAGCCAAGGCTCCGATCTCGTAAAGTAGCATTAGACTTCAGAAAGTTCGATTCAAGTGAATATTTCAATACATTTCTGAAACCAACATGTTCTACAACCTTCAATCATCATTATTGCAATCTTTTTATAATCAACAACCTTTGATTGAAGTCTGGAAGACCAAAGATAAATCAGGGAATTGATACCGCACTTCAGAAAGTTTACTTCACAGTGAAACGTGCACTTTACTATAAAAGAAAGGAAATTTGAAATTCAAATTTAAAGTCAAACCCAGTGCAGACTAGCGTGTCATCTTCTGCCAACTTGGTCAGTATCCCAGCTTCTAAAAGGAAGAGTTTAGAAACCTTGTTCAAAAAGCAAAAAGTAGTTTCTAAATGTGACCTTAGAAACCTCCATTTCATAATGGTTTTTGCAATAGCTTCTAAAAAGACAAGCTACTCCTCTATACTGCATTTCCAAGACACAAACAGATGATCAACACGTGTCATTTGGACAACTAATCAAGGGTGATGGTTATAAATAAAGACCATCTATAAATAAAGATGATGTGCTTTCAAAAGCAAAGATCTTGATGTTGCATAAGTGCTAAAATGTTGAGAAAATTTTTCCTCATCCTTTTGTAAAGTTCATTACATCTTGTAATCAGTTTCCTTGTTGTAAAAATCTTCTTTCTACATTCTTAGTAGATCATACATTCTTCCAAGGAAGAATCATCGAAAGTCATTTAAGTGTTTCCCAAGTTTGTTATTGTACATATTAAGGAAACTTAAGTGTAGGTTAGTTTGAGTGGCAAACCCAAACACAAACTTTATATCCTTAATCCAGGAGTGATCGATGTAAGTTAGCTTAGAGAGGCTAGTCAAAGACTACTTACAACACAACAGAAGAAGTGAACTACTGGTCATGGTTTAGCTTGGAGAAGCTTGTGAAAGACTACTTAGGTTTAGATTGAAGAGGCTTGTTAAAGACTACTTAGGTTGAAACAGCAAGTGTATTTACTAGTCATAGGTTCAGCTTGGAGAGGCTGATCAAAGACTACTTGGTTTGTGATGGTAGAAGTTGCTATTGGTCATATGTAAGAGATTGGGAATGCTATTATAAAGACTATCCTTTTTTTCTAGGTTGAGAAAGATTTTAGTGGAACTCAATGTTGTTAGAACTAGGTAGGTAGATTAGCCAAACCAGTATAAAAATATATGTATAGTATCTTAGTCTCCTTTATATTTATTGCTTATGTGCATATAAATGTATTACTCTGAACAACTACCTTTATCTTATTTACTGTAGTTCAGAAAGTAACTTTTTGAAGCAACTAACGTTGTTTCCGCTACACTTCAAGCTTTTAGCTTGATAGTATCTTGTTTAAGTTTTTCAGAAGGAAAAGAAAAAGCAAAGCACGATTCAACCCTCTTTCTTATTCTCTTTTCTACCTATAAGTGGTATCAAAGCTCAAGCCTCTAAGGGTTGAGATATCTAACGACTGTAGATGACAAAGATCATAAGGAGTTATAGCACAAAATTTCCATATAGCAGAATGACACTCCATCAACAGACACCATTCTTTGATAGTGAGGATTACACATACTAGAGATATCATATGGAGCCTTCATAAAATACAGGTCTTGACTTGTGGGAAATCATTTTGGATGGTAACTATGTTCCGATGGAAGTGGTTCCTAGAATTAAGGATGCACCTTCAACATCAAGAGAAGTCCCTAGGAGCAGTGGAGCAACACAAAGCCAGAGTTCAGTTGAATTCCAAAGCTAAATACCTGCTCACCTATGGGCTAAGTAAGGCTGAATATGATAAGATTATTGCTTGTGACACAATAAAAGATATATGGGACAGACTGCACATGCACGAAGGCATTGATCAAGTTAAAGAAACTAAGATCAGGATGCTGGTTCATCAATACGAAATGTTTAAAACAATAGACCAACAAACTATTGATGATATGACCACTAGGTTTATGAACATCGTAAACCAACTAAAGAGACTTGGCAAAAGATATTCTAACTTTGAAATGGTTAGAAAAATTTTGAGAAACCTCCTTGCTAAATGACGCTTAAGGTCACAGCCTTATAGAAGCTAAAGATCTTCAAACTCTTGGTCTAGACACACTCATTGTATCTTTTAAAACCTATAAGGTGGTGCTCTCTGAGATGTATGGTGAATCCATGAGAAAGAGCAAATCCATAGGTCGTCTCATCAGAAGCAAAATAAAAACAAGGTAATGAAAGTTATTGAAACTTCTAATGAAAAGAAAAATCTGATGATGAGACAGAAGAAATGATGGAGATGAGATCTCCATACTAGTGAGGAAGATGTCCAAAGCCTAGAGAGGTAGGACAAAGAGAAGAAAAGACATCAACCTCAAAAAGGACAGAAAGACAAAGTAAAGCTAGAAAACATTACTTGCTACAAATGTGAAGAGAATGGACATTTTAAACCTGAATGTCCTAAGTTCAAAGGTTCACAGAAGAAGTTCACCTCCAAAAAGAAAGGCTTGCTAGCTATCTAGCAACTCAGAAGAAGAGAAAGAAGGATCAGGAAGGCCAGGAAGAACTAGAAGACGTTGCCAACCTATGCTTCATGGCTGGTTATTCTTCAGAAGGTGAACATGAGATAAATAACTTTGACCTTGATCTTTCTTACAATGAATTATTAGCCTTATATGAAGAGTTGCTTGAAAATTCTCAAACTCTTTCTTCTCACTATCTCAACCTAAAGAAGAAAGAACAAAAGGTTATTTTAGAACTTGAAATAGCCAGGTTAGAAGTTGAGAACCTAAGGATTGAAAAGGAAGAATTAAGAGGAAAAAATAAAGTTTTAAATGCCAAATTCAATGCCTTAGAA
Source organism: Dalbergia oliveri (assembly GCA_030441495.1). Lineage (NCBI taxonomy): Eukaryota > Viridiplantae > Streptophyta > Magnoliopsida > Fabales > Fabaceae > Dalbergia > Dalbergia oliveri. Next base: position 15,137,587 of record JAMLFY010000016.1, read on the forward strand.
TATGAAGTCTTTGATAAAAATAAGAAAACTCAAAAAATTATTTCTAAGCTAGAGAGAACTTCAAAGCTTCTCAAATCTAACCTTGAAAAAATGGTAAATAGTTCAAGGAATCTTGAACTAATTCTTGGTGGTCAGAGGCCGTATTTTCAAAAGATCAAGTTGGGTTATGAAGAGGAAACGGATGAGAAAGTAAAGGCAACTCAGCCAAAGAAAGTGTAGAACAAAGTCTCTTGCACTTTCTGCCATAAGAAAGAACATCCACCTGACAAGTGCTTCATGAGGAGGAAGTCTGTCAAAAAGGTTGGGAAACCTCCCCCTCTAAAGACTAATCCAAAAGGACCCAAGAAGGTATGAGTACATAAATCTAAAATTATGTTTGTTGCAAGTGTGCCTGAGAATGCACGTTGAGCCTGACAACAAGTGATACATGGGCAGTGGTTATTCCAAACACATTTCTGGATCTAAAAGATGGTGTGGACACTTGAGGCCCAAGAATTCTGGATCAGGAAAATTTATTGATGGAGGTAAGGCCAAGGTCACAGGCATAGAACATGTTGGTAAAACGATTTCCACCAAATATTTGATGTGTTGTTTGTTGATGGTCTGGCTCACAATCTGCTAAGTATCAACTAGTTCTATGACCAAGGCTTTAATATTTTATTTAATGATCATGCATGCAAGGTAGTAATCCCATTTTGAGACAAGTCATCTTATTTGGTAAGAGGCATGATAACACTTATGTGTTACTCTTAGATGACCTACAAGATCAAGATGTAAAATGTCTCACATCCTTCATAGATGACAAGTGATTGTGGCATAAGAAACTTGGGCATGCTCACATAAAGTTTATTTCTAAGCTTTATCAAAAAGTGCTCATTAAAGGCCTGCCAAAAATCATATTTAACAAGGATTCAACTTGTAATTTTTATAAAAAGGCAAGCAAACTAAAGCTTCTTTCCATAACAAAAATATGGTTTCAACCACTAAGCCACTTTAGCTTGTACACATGGATCCTTTCAAACTAACCAAGACTGCCAAGCCTCTTCCTAAAGAGATACTAATTGTCATAGTGGATGATTACTCAAGATTCACATTGGTTATCTTTCTAGTTTATAAGGATGAGGTGCTCGAAAGATTCAAAGTTTTTGCAAAATGTGTTTGTATTGAAAAAGATTCTCAAATCACCTCTATTAGATTTGATCATAAGGAGAATTTGAAAATCATATTTTTGAAGAGTTTGTGAAAAATATGGCATCCTTCATGAGTTTTCTGCACCTAGAACTCCTAATAAAATGGGGTTGCTGAAAGGAAAAAGAAGCATGCAGGAGATGGCTAAGACAATGCTTTTAGAAAGCGGTTTATCAAAAGGTTTTTGGTCAAAGGCTATAAACACGTCTTGATACATCCAAAAGAGAATATTTCTAAGGCGAATCCTCAAGAAGACTCCCTATGAGCTATGGAAGGGTAGAAAACCCAATATATCATACTTTCACATCTTTGGCTTATTATGTTTTATTCTTAACACCAAGGACAAACTTGCAAAGTTTGATCCTAAGTCTGATGATGGCATTTTCTTAGGTTACTCTTCAATCTCTAAAGCTTACAGGGTTTATAACAAAAGAATACTATGCATTGATGAGACCATCTACATCAAATTCAAGGAGATTAAGAAGGACTTTATTGATGATCTTGAAGACCTAAGTGAGAATCTTGAAAAACTAAATCTCAAGGATTCTTCAGAAAGCTAGCAGATGAAAATCAAACCTTCAGAAAGTAAGCTCCAGAACATGGATACTTCATAAAGCTTGCTAGGACTTCGAAGTATTCAGAAAGTGATCATTTTAAGCAAGAAGAAAAGCATTCTGAAGATGAAAGAGAAATTGAAGATCTTCAAGGCCATAGAAACTACAAGGGATTTTTTTATTTAAAGCCAATTTCTCAAAACAAAGTTCTTGGAGACATTTTCAAGGATATGAGAATCAGATCATCCCTTAGAAATCAGTCAAATTGTGCTTTCATCTCTATCATCGAACTTGAATGTATTGAAGAAGTTTTGAGTGATCAAAGTTGGGTGGATGCTATGCAAGAAGAACTTGACCAGTTCAAGAAAAACAAAGTATGGATACTCATTGAAAGACCCAAAGGGAAAACCATCATCGGAACAAAATGGATGTTTAGAAACAAGCTTGATAAAGTTGGCAAAGACATCTGGAACAAAGCAAGATTGGTTGCACAAGGTTATCATCAACAAGAGGGAATTGATTATGATGAAACCTTTGCACCAGGAGCTAGGCTTGGAAGCCATAAGAATGCTACTTGCTTTTGCTACCTTCAAGGGATTCACTCTTTACCAGATGGATGTCAAGTCTGCTTCTTAAATGGATTCTTCGCTGAGGAAGTTTATGTGCAGCCTCCTAGTTTTGAGAGTGAAAACCTTCCCAACCATGTCTTCAAGTTGACAAAGGCACTGTATGGTCTAAATAAGCTTCTCAAGCATAGCGTGAAAGACTAAGTACCTTCTTGTCTGAAGAATGGGTTCAAGAGAGGTAATGTAGATACTACTCTTTTTACTTTTGAGCAAAATAATCACTTTCTGATAGTCCAAATATATGTTAATGACATCATATTTTGTGCCTCTGATCATTCTCTCTATGAAAAATTTTCAAAATTAATGCAAAGTGAATTTGAGATGAGCATGATGGGTAAACTCAAGTTTTTCCTCTTTAAATATAACAAAAAGAAGGAACCTTGATCCATCAAGAAAAATATACAAAAGAGCTTTTGAAAAAAGTTTAATATGGATCAGCCCAAACCTATGAGTACCCCCATGCATCCTTCTCAAATCATTGATACTTATGAGAAAAGAGAAAAAGTATTAGAAGGCCATTAGAAGGAATGATTGGTTCACTTCTATATATTACAGCAAGTATACCAGACATTCAATAAGGTGTGGGGATTTATGCTAGATTTCAATCTAACCCAAAGCAATTACACTTAAATGCTATCAAAAGAATCTTTAGATATTTATCCGGACTACTAATCTTGGCTTATGGTACGAGAAAGGTAAATCTTGTAAGATTATAGGTTACTGCGATGCTGACATTGTTAGAGACAGAGAGAGGAAAAGCACAAGGAAATGTTGTTGTTTCTTTGGAAAGAGCTTCATTACTTGGTCAAGAAGGAGAGCACGATTGCACTCTTACGGCTGAAGCTGAATATATAGCGTTGCAATTGCTGCACCTAGATGCTATGGATAAGGAACTAGTTGAAAGATTATCAAACCTGAGGTATTCCAAAATCCCTATCTTCTGATAATACTAGTGTTATTAATCTTGCTAAGAATCCTATCCAGGACTCTAGATCCAAGCATATCAATGGAAAACATAATTTCATTCGGATCATGTTCAAGAAAGGAGATGTTGAGTTAATGTTTGTGAAAGCTGAAGAGCAAGTGTTAGATATATTCACAAACCATTAGCGAAATATTGTTTATATGTTTTGAAAAAGCTTTTGAACTTCAAAGTTTTTAAATCTGGATAAGCATTCTTGCACAAACATCTCTGGGTATCTCCTTCATTGCTCTAAACTGAAGCCCAAATGAAGACATCAGTTGCAAGACCAGAGAATCAGATTGAAGGTTAGAAAGTCTATTTGCAAGCTCATAAAAAAGAGCAGATGATTAGAAACGGGGTATATATGGTCTCACGGGTTTAGAACTGAAGATAAGTTAATCGAAAGCTATGTTACTCTGATGGGTCAGAAAAGTGGATGTGGAAGCTTAGAAAATAAACTATTCAGAAATTGATGTCAAGCATCATAAACCACTCTTTCTAAAAAGAATGAAAAGTAGGATAATTCCCACTTTTTTGAGTTTCTCTCTTCCATGTCATTTTACCTTCAATCATTCACATCCCATCGCTTAAATAACTCCCCATTCTTTACACGTCATACCTTTGCCTTCATCTTTAACTTCATACAACCGAGACCTCAACCGTTTCATTTTCTCTCACAAACCCTCCTTTCATATACCTTCTCTCTAACCATACCCCGTTTCACTCTAACCCTTTCAAACTTGAACTTTTCTTTTCGATTCAAACCTTACACATTCAACCCTCAATGGCAAAAGGAAAACACTTCTCATGTATAATGAACTCATGATCAGGCTATACGCGAGAACTTTTCTCAACAACCAATAACTCCTAGGAAAAAGTTGAAATGGGAACTGATGACTTAGGTACTCACCCTGTTGGAAGTTATCTCCTTCGAGGGTGAGAAGGGTTTCTCAATCTCACCAATAGGGTCTTCACTAGAATAGTCATTACCTTCTATTGCCAATTGGTGCAGGTGTGTTAGCCTATGCTAACTCTTACATTAGAGGCACTAGCATGGAGCTAAGCACATCTAACCTCTCCAACATCATCCATGCTCCTAACAAAGGCCTCAGGATGCTCGTTAAAGGGAACTGGTTCACGACTTTTAAGTCTCGCAGATGAAGTCTCCAAATGTCGCATGGACTCCCTTAGATATCACTTTGGTGAAATAACAACTCAATACTGAGCACTAGGGCACGACAAGTCTTTACTCTTATTCAGTTCACTCTCCTCCCAAGGTTGGAAGCACCCACTTGTTGGCATGGACTGCATGTTACTATTTTGTCTCTTGGCAAAGTGGATGGTAAATTTGCACAGACTTATATTTGATTACATACTGAGTGCCATTTCTCCAAAAAGAGAAACTTCTGCGTTCCTATGGGATCTATGAACCAATGTCTTTGAGCACTTGTGCTACCTACTAGCAAACGAGTAGTACGAGTACATAGAAGGAACTATATACTCTTTCAACTCCTTCAGGACCTAAGGAAACCTATTGGTGCTACCACAACAGGTGTCAAGAGACAAAGCTAGAGGATATAGATGCAACACTTAAAAAGGATGCTGAGGATAATGTGGAAAGAGGCACAAAAAGAAGAGTAATTCTCTTAGACAGAAGGTTTGAGGACACTAAAAGACCTCAAATAATTATAAGGTAGGTGAACACCCACTCAATCATCCATGTCCTAGAATTAGGAAGAATCAAGCTTAGAATCTTTAGATTCTAATGAATCCTTAAACATGATGACACAAGTGTAGTTCCTAAGACTGACTTAACTCTCTGGAGAATGATTGCCATCTCCTATTGTAGAACCCTTCATTCCAGCTTCTACCTGCCTTGAACCAACTCCTACTCAGGGTGATGATCCTTTATCCAGCCAACCTCGACCGGAGCACATCCAAACTACACTAAAGTTCAATTATTGTTGTGAGAGCAATGTCGTATTCACAACTAGCTAAACCAGATGGAACCTCAATCACAAAGACATGAGGCTTTGTTGTTAGAGATCCTTCAAGAGGTCAAGGCGCCATGGCTAATGATGGTGTTCCTGGTTTCCAGCACCTCATTTTTGTTAATCTCAAAAGGGGAGAAAAGAATAGAAGAAATAAAAGAAAATCTAGTGCTGAGAAATTCAGGGGAGCATACTAAGGAGGAGCTACTCAGATATTTTTTTTGCATCTACATTTTTTTGAACATTTAGTTTTTATTAATACATCGTTTTAGCCTTGATTAATGTTTTTTTTACTCTATACACTTGTTTCTTTTAAATATCTCTAATACATCTGCTTACAACTCCATAGATATATTTCTTATCTTTGTTCTAATATGTTTTCTATATGGCTCACATATATTCTATTCGCATATATATATATATATATATATATATATATATATATATATATATATATATATATATATATATATATATATATCCTTGTGCGTAATTATATGTAAGCCATGTCACATGTTTTTTTTAAAAGCTTTGTTTTACAAAAATACATATCTGGTACACAATATGTGAAGTATTCTATTTCTTTTCACAAGCTCGAAAATAATGCTCTAATACATTTAGGATTAGTCCCGTTGAGCTTTAGAAACCTCTTGTCACATATGTTGATAATATTGAAATAAGGTTTATATGAGTTTTAGAACTTCATCTACGTGCAAAGCTTGTATGTTTTCATACAAACGCTTGGACAAAATGTGCTGAATAAGAAATCTAATCAAGAGCAAACATCACAAGTATTACTTGTTTTTATTCAAGCTCGTGTATTTTTAGAAAGATCTTTATGACTCAAAATCAAGCGTTTCTTTCAGAAAAGCTTAAATGATCATATTTTTTAGTATTGCTCATACCTCTCTGAAAGATCTCTAAGTTTCTTAGAAACCTTATGAACAATCAAAACAGCTTCTGATTTAAGTCACTCAAGGCCATGAAAAGTTTCTTTTTATCTATATCATCTCTTAAGAAAAAAACTCTCTCAAAATTATTTCATGTGATGATTTGAAACAATATTGATTATCACGCTATATATCTTGTTATATTTCTTTCAATATCTCTTCAAAAGATTTTCTTCTAATTGGTTTGTCATCATAAAAAATGGGGCGATTGTTAGTTCCAGATCCCTTCAGAAAGTACTATTGCAATATGTTTTGTATAATAACACAACCAATTCAAAGAAAATATTTTTAAGAATGACTAATGTCAACCTTGAGTTTCTTGAAGTAGCAAACAAGTTCTATCATTAGCATAATAAAGCTCTTAAAGCCAAAATAATTTCACGCAACATGTGCAAACATAATTTATCTCATCTAAAGATATGGAAACTAAACAAAAGTGAATATTATATCATGAAATGAGCATAAACACACTGGACGTTTGAAGGAAGCTATCATGTATAAGAAGCAAAGGCTCGAATCTTTAGAAAGCAACAGGAGGCTTCAAAAAGTTCGATTCAAGTGAAGATTTCAATCCATCTCTAAAGCCAACATGTTCTACAACAATCAATCATCATGATTGTAATCTTTTTATCATTAACAAGATCTGATTGAAGTCTAGAAGGCTAAAGATAAATCAAGGAACTATACCACATTTAGAAAGTTCACTTCACAGTGAAACGTGCACTTTACTAGAAAATGAAGGAAATTTGAATTCAAATTTAAAGTCAAACCTAGCTAGAGCTGGCATGTCATCTCTTCTACCAACTTGGTTAACTACCCCAGCTTCTAGAAGGAAGAGTTTAGAAATCTCGTTCAGAAAGTAAAAAGTAATTTCTAAAGTCTAGCTCAGAAACCTCCATTTCATAATGGTCCTATAGCTTCTAACAAAAGACGAGCTACTCCCATACTGCATTTCCAAGACACAAACAAATTATTAACACATGTCACTTGGACAACTAATTAAGGACAACGATTATAAATGAAGACCATCTATAAATAGAGATGCTATGCTTTCAAAAGCAAAGATCTTAACATTACATAAGTGCTAAAAATCTAGAAAATTTCTCCTCATCTTCTTATAAAGTTCATTACATCTTATAATCAATTTCCTATGTTCTTAGTAGATCATACATTCTTCCAAGGAAGAATCATAGAAAGAAGTCATTCAAGTGTTTCCCAGGTCTGTTATTGTACATCTTAAGGAAACTTGAGTGTAGGTTAGTTTGAGTGACAAATCCAAACACAAACCTTTGTATCCTCGATCTAGTAGTGATCAGTGTGAGTTAGCTTTGAAAGGCTAGTCAAAGACTACTTGCAATGTGACAGGACAAACTAACTACTGGTCATGGTTTAGCTTGGAGAGGTTGGTAAAAGACTACTCAAGTTTAGCTTGTAGAGGCTAGTTAAAGACTACTCAGGTTACAGCAGAGTGTACTTGCTTGTCAATGTTCAACTGGAGAGGCTGGTCAAATACTACTTGGTTTGTGAGGAGAGGTTGTGACTGGTCATAGGTAAGAGCTTCAGAGGGCTACTATAAAGACTATCCTTTTTTTTTCCTGTTTAGAAAGGTTTTAATAGAACTCAACTATTGTTGAGAACTAGATGTAGGTAGGTTAGTCAAACTAGTATAAAAATATATGTGCAGTATCTTTTCCCTTTAACTCCTTTATATTTATCACTTCTGTGCATATCAAATTGTATTACTGAACAACAACATTTTACGCGCTTTATCTTATTTGTTGTGGTTTAGAAAGTAACTTTCTAAAGCAACTAACATTATTTTTGCTTGCACTTCAAGCTTTTAGCTTGATAGTATCTTGTTTAAGTTTTTCAGAAGTAAATAAGTAAAGAAAAAGCGAAGCACGATTCAACTCCCCTTCTCGTGCGTTTTCTACCTACACCAAGGACAAGAGCAAGATTAGTAGGTGTGGTGAGATAATCAGTTGGAAGAATATAAGCACCTCTATGTGGACGTGTAGTTCACCTCTGCATATACTTAGCTGCCTTTAATGGCTACGACTTGGCCTCACTATCGCTACTACATCCCATCTCCATAGGGTCAATAGGCGTAAAACCTTGAATGAGTGTGGGATAAAGACTCTTTTAAGAGATCAACCAGAGGAGAAGGGCAAGGTGGCAAGCAAGGCATGTAAACAGGCATCTCTCATGAGAGATGCAGGAGAACGAATAAGAGGGAAGTCCTCCATGTGGGGCGCATATGCTCAAAAGCAAAGTAGTCATCAAGGGTGTAGCCAACGAAAACCAAAAACTAGTCATAACGTGCGAAAAGGGCGATCGAGGAACACGAAGAGTCTGACCTCACAATGATTGACAAAGTTATTTAACCATTGCCCTGATCATAATAGTTTCCACAAAGATGCGTCAATGTATAGGACAAAAGTCACCATTAGCCTCTGAAGATGAGATGGTAAAGAAAAGAGATAATAGAAACTTATACAAAAATCCCACTAGGGCATTCGCCTCCTAACATATGTCATCATCAACATCCAGGAATCGGGTTTCATTATAAAAAAGGTGGATATAATCAAAGTTCATTCATTAAGTTTCAAAAACCATTAGTTGAGGTTTGTGTCTTTTGGCATGAATCTTGATGCCATAAATGCATCATACTATATCATTAATTAAATATTTAAATATTTGTACTATCATTCAAATTTAAATATTAAACATAATAATTTATCTATTTTGAAGATCAAACCCTTTTTCTTAATTTTTTAAATCTTTTATCTATTATCTATCTATATCTATAATACTAATATTCCAAACTCCTATGAAAAAAGTTTTCAAGTGTAACAACAAGAATGATTTAGAGCCCATACTTTTAAGTTAAATCATTAATTATTTTTAAAGAAATGAAAATGCAATTATTATATATTATTAGAATATCATTAACAATCATCAGTATTTAATAGCAAGATTGAACTATAAAAATTAAATATATTCAAAACTTATCGACAATTAATTACATTTATAATACTAATAATCAACACTCCTTTGGGATCTCCAAGTGTCACTTCTAAGTAATTTAGAGCCCATAATTTTCATAACTTTAGTAATTAATATTTTTTAAAAAATCATAATTATAATTATTATATATCATTAGTTTACTATCGTTAATTTATATAATTTTAATATTCATAAAAATCATTTTTAATATTTGAACAATTTATGCTGAAAGCTATATAACGAAAAATGTTGTACATTATTTTGATAACCTTATATATTAGAGTTATTTAAAATAATTAGTGATCAATAAAATAATTAAATAATCAAAATTAATTTTATTATATAGTTTATTTTTTAAAATATAAGTGTTTGAAGAAAAGTTGAAATCAATAAGTTATGTTGCTTACTTATATATTCCTAATTATCAATTAATTAATTAATATATAATATTGATTAATTACTATATAATATTTGTACTTGTTGATAAAATGATAACACACACACACACACACACACACACACATATATATATATGCACATGGTAATGATAACTTATCAATAATATTGATTTATTCTTGATTTACTAAAATCAAGAAAATAAGTCAATAAATAAATAAATTAATGCCATGTCTTTTTTTATATATAATATTGATTGATATGAGATGTAATGATTTTATACACTATTTTTTTCATTTTATACGTTATTTCAATATTCGTATATAATAGATTTCATGATTCGGTATATAATAGATTTTATACGTTATTCAAGATTCAGATATATAATAAATATGATCCATTATGTTTAAATCAATATATTTATTGATTTATAATATTTGTTATAAATTATAAATTCAGTCTTGATATATTAAAATGAAGTAAATGACTCATTATATAAGAGTATTCACTATTGTAATACCCAGGATATACACGTGTCAATAGAAAGTTTCAGTCTTGGTCCTTGAGACCCACCATTGGTTCTAATTTTCATGAAGTTCTGATTACACTTCTTAAATTATATGTTAGAGTTATATTATTGAATTAAAAGTTAAATAATTCCAAGAAAAATAAGCTAAAAAATGATTTTTAATGATTTTTATAAACCTTTAAACGTTTTGTTTTTTTCCCTACAAGTTTAGAAAATCTTAAAGATTTTTGTATTTGAACTAAAATCTAAAATTTAGACTTTGATTGGTTCAGATTTTGATTTTTGTGATTTTTTTTTTTTATTTTTTGGTGTTGCAAAAAGAATAGAAAAACAACAAACAAGAAAAAGACAACAACGCACTACACCCAAAGGTAGTAGGTGCCCATGAAATCACTAGCAAGAAGCCGCTACAAACCAAGTGGCGGATCCTCCAAAATCAAGATACTTTGACCATCAGCCGCACCCATCTTCGCAAGGAAATCCACGCAACTATTACCCTCCTGCAAAACGTGGCTAATGGAAGTCTTCCAAGCATGAGTCAGAAGGTCCTTAATAGCCGTAATCTTGGCGTGATGAAGGTGGAAAGTAGAAACAGCCCCAGCCAAAGTGACCAAGCGGATAGCTTCAAGGGAGTCACTCTCGCAAATCACACGATGGAAACCCGATTCCACAAAACTAATACCAAAGTGAATAGCTTCCAGTTCAGCCTCCAAATTACTACCAATACCCATACCACCAACAAAACCAGCCAACGACCACCATCATCCCGCAGGACACCACCAAAACCAACAACCCCAGGATTCCCCAGCGAGCTCCCATCAACATTGAGCTTGACAAAACCTTCACACGGCCAACACTATTGCACCTACCGAGCAATGCGAGGAAGGGGAGGGGTACTATCCACCCGAAGAGCATGCAAATCAATAGCAATGGAATGGAGTATGTGAGCAATACTCCACTCCTCATCATTAAAACCCGATAATTGCGACTACGCCAGATCCACAAAAGAACACAGCATAATTTTGCAACGTTAGGCAAGTCTCGGAAATTGCCAAGCCAGGTACGATGATCAGCAGAAGAGAAAAGGAAGCTGGCGTGGAGAAGTAGTCCCAAATGATCTTTGCAAATGAACAGTCACGAAGACAATGCGGGATAGTTTCCTCATGGTGATTGCAACAGGGACACCTAGGGGACGGGGCCACATGCCACTGATGACGGACAACATTTACGAGGAGGGAGTTATGCAAGGCCAACCAAAACAAGAACTGACACTTTGCCATTGTACCAGGCGCCAAATCCACCTCCAAGGAGGGAGAGGCGTTCGACTATGGGGAGGGTAATCACACAGTAACAGCCACCAATACGCTGATTTAAGAATACACACCCTCAGTAGAGCCTGATCAAACCATACAGTCCACCGAGGATGGATGAAGAAAGAGTGGCACTGAGAAACGTATTCCAAACATCATCCGGGAGAGGAGTAAACAGCCAGTTCAGTAGCCACCCATCCATAAACCAAACATCATTAACATTAAGCACCGTGTCCGAGATATAGACATAAGGAACCCTCTCATAGAGCTCACCTAGCAGGTGCCAATCATCATACTAAAAGAATAACTCACCTTTCCCCACTTTAAGGGAAAACCCTCCGAGAGCTCCTTGGCAGCCTTAAGAGATAGATTGCCAAATGAAAGAACAACCTCCACGCATGGCCATAGGGAGGGAAGCACTTGGCAGCTTATAGATATCCTTAAGGAGCCGAGGCCGAATCTTATTATCAGCATGAAAGAGATCCCACACCAGCCTACCAAGCATGGCAACATTGACCAAATGAGCCCTTCGAATGGCTAAAGCCCTATAAACCATAGGTTGGGTTATCGAGTCCCTACCCACCAAATTCAAGCCCCTCTGATCACCATCTCTACCCCAGACGAAGTTACTAATCAGCTTATCAATAGTGTCACACACACTACGAGGAATCCATGAAGTAGTTCAGGATGGAATTAAGAACTGCCTTGGCTAATGTAACACAACCCGCTTTATTCAATGTCTTGGCCTTCCAAGCTGAGAGTTTAGATCGAATCTTGTCCATGATAAAGAAAAGTCAGCCGAGTTAACCTTGCCATTTCTTAAGTTAAAACCTAGGTACTTGCCCAAGCAACCCATTACTAGAATACACGAGATATGACAAACGCTGATGCTTATTCCGCGGGACAGCCTTAGTGGTCATCGCCTTACATTTCGCCACGTTAGGGTGAAGGCTAGAAGCATCAGTGAAACTATTCAAAACCTGCATAATGACCCTCATATTCTTAAAAGTAGCACGGCCAAAAAGCAGGACATCATCTGCGAAGAAAAGGTGAGAGATGGCCAACCCCTTCTGGAAGAATAGGCTTCCGAAGACCTTCCTCCACCTTATCCATAATCATATGAGACAACTTCTCCATGCATAAGACAAAAAGATAGGGGGCCAAAGGGTCCCTTGACGGAGGTCCCTATTTGGGTGAAAACTGTCAAGCCGAGAACCAGTCTACAGCAAAGACAAAGAAGAAGAAGAGATACAAAACATGATAAGTCTAACCAAAACATGCGAAAATCCAAACTCACAAGGGTTTTTTCCAAGAAAAACCAGTCAACACTATCATATGCCTTATGGATATCAATCTTTAGGGCCAGACACCTTTTGATGCCTTCGACTTCCGCATATGATGAAAAATTTCAAGGGCAATAACAACTTGTCAGTAGAGCCTCTCCCCATGATAAAAGCACTTTAGAAAGGCCCCACAATACCCAAGGGAATAGGACAAAATCTGTTGACTAGAACCTTAGAGATAATCTTGTAACACACGTTGCACAAACTAATGGGGCAAAACTAAGCAAAACGAGTAGGATTATCTTCCTTGGGGATGAGAATGATAAGGGTCTCAAGCAAACGAGGGTCAATGGACCCAATTAGGAAAGTATCACGAACCAGGGCCCAAAACTCATCACCTAACACGTGCCAATATTTTTTAAAAAAGAAAGGTTGAAAACCATCAGGGCCCGAAGCCTTGAAAGCTTTCATGAATCTAAGCTTCCCAAGCCTCTGATTTAGAAACAGGTTGAGTAAGAGAGAAACAACCCTCCTGCAACATATAGGCACAGTGATTCGTAAGAGGATAGGGCCTAACAACATGGTCAAATATAAACAGCCCCTTAAAATTTCTAGGCCTCCAGCCTCAGCACATCGCTATCAGTATACCAAACATCACCGTCAATAAAAATCCCCTCAACCCTATTACGTTTACGCCGGATGACAGTTTGGACATAGAAAAAAGAAGTATTTCTATCTCCCAATTTGACCCACTTCTACCTAGATTTTTTATACCATAACATTTCCTCCTGATGGAGAGCCTGGCTGTATTCTATCTGTAATCTCCTCTCCAATCGCTTCAGATTATCAGCATTGTAAGATTCCATCTGATGCTACACTTCAGCAATACAAGCAGCAAATCGGTGTTTGCACTGAAAAATATTGCCAAAAATCATCTTATTAAAGGACAAAGATTTCTGTTGAACATGCTTCAGTTTCTCAGCCGTTATAACCCCTTTACCCCATGCATCATGCACTACTGTAGAATAAGCCAGATGATAGGACCAGGCTACCTCAAAACAAAAAGGCTTCCCCTTCAAATGTCAATGAAGGTCATCCAAACGAATTAAAATGGGATGGTGGTCAGAATAAAAACGGGATAAGGCGCTCTACCATAGCTTCAAGAAAAAACCCTCCACTCAATATTAGAAACAGCTCTATCCAACCTTTTAGCCACTTGGCCAAGCCCTCGGGCAGTATGTTGCCAAGTGAAGAGACCCCCCACCATACCCAGGTCAGTGAGGTGACAGGCATTTAAAAAATCATGAAAAGACTGGCACTTATTCATACGAAAGACACCCCCTTTGACCTCATGACTATAAAGAACTTCATTGAAATGGCCTGCCAAAAGCCACAGACCAGAAATCCTAGTGTTCAAGGCACATAGATGTTCCCATAACTCATCTCTTAAGTTTGGGGTAGGAGTAGCATAAACCGCTAAGCAAGTCCAAATATTGCCACTATGCTCCACAGCAAAAGTTATGGTCTGTACATAGAATCTATAACCCCACATTTGATGTTCATATCATTAGACTGAACGCAGATGCCTCCAGAATGACCCCTGGCTTCCTCAACGCCAAGTGAAAAAAACCCTAAGTTAGTACAAAACTGACAAACATGCTCGAATTGGATATACATCTTCATAAGCAAAACCAGGGATGGGCGAAACTCACAGATATACTCACGCACTTGGCGCTTACCCGCGCGCTCCCCTCATACTCATAAGAAAATTTGGCTTATTCCACACCATAATGTTAAAATTTGGCTTATTCATAAGAAAACCAAAACAAGAGAGGGGACGCTGAAAAGGAGGGCTACGTTTCCACCACAACAGCAGTCGACGTACCCTCAGCCAAACTTCCTTCCATGTACGTTTGAAAACCTGTATGGCATTCTCCAGTGGGATGGCATCCTGGGTCACTAGCCACACCAGACTTGGGCTCATATACGGGGTAGGGGAGACGTTAGGCGATGACGGTTTACTCTCTACCCTAACCCGTTTTCTTCCTCCCTTGGATCCTTGACCAATTCTCTTCCTATCTTAGGCCGAAATCGTACGCTATCCGGCAGAAAAAACCATAGATGGCATCAACTTGGACGTCTTAAGGTTATTGTTGTTCTCAAACAGGATCCTTTGTGGGAGTCACGTTCCCCCCTTAACTGATTTCTTTTTATGGGCCCTCTTACCTCGCTTCTAGACCACCTTCCAGCCCTCCGTATCCATATCCAGCCGTCCATAATGATACGCATTTAAGGTGTCTTTACACATCGTATCAGGTGGGATATTCGTAGTCAACGGCTTATCTCCTCCGGGATTTGCTCCTGAATCCGTTACATTCAAATTCAAATTACAATCCGCGTTGGTGACAGTTGCATCCACCCGTTGCACTTGCTGCGACGAAGCTCCCACCGTTGTGAACATGCAGTGACGGGAATAGTGGCCAAAGAGTTGGTGGTGCGCACATACCAGATGAAGACTCTCATAAATCGTGTCCTGCCAGCGACCTTGCACCCACACCCTTCTCAACTGGCTTGGATAGGTCAACCTCAATACACGCACGTGCAAAGCGACCTCTTCACTGACGTTATTGTGACATCGGCTCGAATGGGCCTCCCTAGGGTCTAGACAATGGACATAATAGCACTACTCAAAATAGCAAAGGTTAAGCCCTTCCAAGCGTACCCAAACCATGGTAGAACCGAAGCAAGGGTCACTCGGGTTAAAAGCGGTCGACCATTGTTTCACGGCAGATAACAATCCATAAGCATCCAAGGTCCCCTGCAGATCACCTTTTCCCTATCTTTAGGCAAATTGAATTTGACTATGAAATAACCATTACTGACATTCATCAAGTCATAGCCTCCCCGAAGACGCCAGATGCCCCATAACTTTTCCTTCATAGCAGTGTAACTTAGATTTTTGCCTAACAGTTTGATCACTAGCACCTCACTCTAAGGGGCCGAAAAAGCTTGCAAAGCACCCTCTTGAAAGACGCAGTGAGGCTTCCTACCTAGACCATCAGCACATTCTAAAAACCAGGCCCCTCTGCACTAAAACCTCATGAGGGGATCGTGGTGGAGGAGCCCCTCCCAAGAACTTATCCCTAAAAGATGGCTTCTGCCCGTAGACGACTTCGTCAGCTGATCCCCATTCCCATCCTCCTTAATGCCTGATGCGCCCACCCAGTACTCTCCCCTTGTCGCTCCCATCTTCAATGGATTCCTTGTGTAACACCCTCGCACTTCCCCTCTCCTACCTTCGCACTCATTTTTTTAATCAGTTTCCTTATTTACATTTATGTTTTAAAGTTAATGGAGAGTAAAATAAATAAGAATGTAAATAAGTGAGGATTGAGGGAGCCTAGATGCCAGGATGAGAGAAGGATGCAGTTGGGTGTTGCGCTGCAAAATTTTATAGAACAACCTAGTGAGCAGGAGTTATAGGCTTGCTATAGCAAGAATGTTTGTTAGCAGTTGTTGTTACTCCAGGTTCTCGCTTCAATAAACGTTACTCACTGTAGAAACGTGTCTGACGTCAGCATAGTGCAAAATGACGTAGTTTTGATAAATCAGCCCTTAACCCCTTATAAAACACCTCATACTTGGGTTTCAGCCCCAAAACCAAAAACCTTTATCTCCCAATATCTCTTCTCCCTTCCACTCAATCCAACATCAAATCCTCTTCCTTCAAGATCCAAGGTAAGTGATTGTTGTTGGTTTATGTTAGTTTCTTCCATGATCTTCCTTCCTCATGTTATTGGTTGTTGTTATTTTCCATTGTTGTCAAGTGGAGGTGCTCCCCCAATATGTTAGAGTTATATTAGAGCTCTCTAGAGGTTCTTAGAGTTTAATATAGAGTTTATGGTTGCTCTATGGTAGTTGTTGGTGCTATCCCCACTCCATGAACTCCATTGGTATGGACGCCATACCTCCCTCCTCTCCAGGGTGAGTGGTTTAAACTTATGGCCTTAGTTTTATCATTATGATTATGATTGTAACATTATGATTGTAAAATATGATCTTAGAAGTAAAAATATATTATGTACATAATTTTCCAAGTTATGCCAAACCTAGCAAAAGTATGATTTTGAGTTAGCATGAAAAATATATTTTAAGAAAACCATGGGACCATGAATTGGACTAATGCATGTTATTAAAATGTTTTATATGCTCATGAAAGCATCAAATATGTCTTATGGATTATGATATTGTCATGCTTTAAGACTTGAAACTTCAATAAAATCGTTTTATTGAAATGTTGAGCTATGTTGAATAAAGTATGATTTAGATTTATGAATAAATATGTTATATGATTTCCAAGTTTTATGATTATGAACCCAGGTTTTGAACTTAATGTTAGAGATTTCAAGTATATAGAAAGATATGTTAGTTTAAGTTTTGAATTTAGAACTTCAGTTTTATGGTACCAAGAGGTACGAAATTCAGGATGATTGGAGCAATTGCCAGATACATATTCTATAGGCTTAAATTGGAATGCCTACAAGCGGTGATCCCTTAGGCATAATTTCCACAGCGACAATTATGCTGAAGTCAGATTGTTATAGTTATATGAATTCAGAACTTTAGTGTACTAAGAATTTAGGGTTTTGCTTTGCCAGGGATAGAGTGCACACCTTTTGTAACGCCCTATGGGTATCGAGTGATCACCAGGTAAGAAGGGATTGTAGAGTTGGCTCCTAGCAAGGCCTCAAGCGAGAAAGATACATGATGAATCGAATTACACACCAGAATTTAAAGTATCCTGAGACGTGTAAGTATAGGGCTATACACTTAAGGTATGGCTTATATGAATTATTTTGTACTACCTATACCAACAAAGATTGGATCTTTCTTTTGGGCTTGCATCCTAAAGAACTCCACGAGTTATGTTTGGCTTGAGGATGGGTGACCTTTTGGAAGTTAGGGAATGTTACACCTTTTAGCTATGGTTTTTGGCAAATTTTTAGCCTAGAGATAAGAAAATAGCATTTAGTTAATAGCTATGAAGAGATTGTTAACCTTGGTACCAAGTTGTCTATTAGAGGACAATTTCATGCTTGCTTTCAGAAATTAGGCCTATAGGTGCATAAAGCTATCCAGAATGGGACTGTTATGTTTCAGTGTACTCTTGTCCAACAATATGACCACCATTTACAATTTATGATTTTACAGTTTTATCATTATTATTGGATTTATTATGTTCAACATACTATTTCCCGATGTTTGCCGCATCAAGTTAAAAATGATTTCATGTTTGATTATGAGTTTAGACATGCTTGTTGATAAATCTACGGATGAAAAACTTTTTCTTAGCTAGTTATATAAGTAAATATCAAATAATTTATGGCTGCATGCATATTGTATTATATATATATGTTCCTTGGTTGTCCCATGTGGGTGATGGGTGAGAGCTCATCCACTAAGTTCGTCTTGATTCACCCCTCTCCCTTCCTTTCATAGTTGCAGGTACATAAGTCGTTTGGTCATCAGTCCAGTAGTTGCAGTTATCCTTTGTGAGCTTTGCATTGATGTAAAGTCAGTTAGGTTTATGTCAGTTTTAAAGAGCTCCAGGAGTTTTGGAGGAGGATTCGAGCCATGGATATATTTTGAGATACTATAGTTATTTTCAAAGTTTATGTAATTCCCTAATTGTGTTTCAAGATTTAAGTTCTGGATTTCAAATTTTTGTTTTTGATTAGATTATGTATTTTATCAATTAAGTAGTATAAATCAGTTTGCATGTTAAATAGGTTTTCAGAATTAAGATTAATATCATATGGTAAACCAGATTATGATTTCAAGATTAGCAGTATAGTTAAAAAGGATTTTCAATTTGAATATTAGATACTTCATTTTTCATGATTTGAATATTATGTTTTGAATAGTGAAATGGATATTGATTTTAGAATAAAATCATGTTTTAAGTATTATATTATGATAAGTTATGCATTTAGAGACATCACCTAAGGCTATGCTAGGATGGGATTCTCATTGCTGTCCTCATGTTCCCAAGTTGGGTCATGACAACTATAATTGTTTATCAATTTTATCTTATAACTCTTTTACTATCTTTATTGGTTATTTTTGTTTTAGTTTTTTTTAGTATTTTTTTAGTATTATATTTATGGTCTCATAGTTAGTTATCACTTTTACATAATGGCATTTATAAAAATCAAAAGAGAATTTTAAAAATATTTATAAAGATAAAAACTAAATTTTAATATTCATAAAAGTCAAATACATATTTTAATATAGTTATATAGGGCTTAAATTCAAAATAATAGTGACCAAGTGATTTTTGAAATTATAATTTCCTTATTTAACATAAAATTGAGCCTTAGGTATCAGGTTAATGTGATTTTAAGTTTTTTTAAATTATCCTTAAAAAATGATAAATTCATGTGCTAAGGTTATTAATTTTTTTTTCATTTTGGAAGCTTAATATATGAGATAGTTATCAAAATTTTTCTCATACATTTCCTAAACAATGAATTTATTGAAGATATACATAAAATTATTGAGTTAGCATCTGGAAATCAATCAAAGAAACTCTTTGCTATATTATTAGTGATAAATACAATGAACATGTCGCAATTTGTATAGAGGGCATATTTGAAAACTTTTAAAAGATGAAATATTATATGACCGAAGAAGTGTATTACGGAATTAAGGTAGGCTTTAAATTGTAATTTAAATTTTTTATCAATGATTTTAATATTTTATTTCTAAAATTTAAAGACGAGTATTGCATTTTTTAGAATGAGTTGAGAGTTTATATTGTCATAAAAAAAAACTTTTATTTTTTGTATATCTTTCTATCCCAAGTTCATAGCTAAAAAATTTATCTTTCATTGGAATTGAAAAGTTATTTAATTCAAATGGAAGGTACTTTAAAAGAGTTTATGTCCATATCATACCCAAATAATTCTTCACTCAATTAATTTCAAAGTCACCTCTTAGCCGAAGAGTTAGAATATGATAGAGAGCAATTGTATAATGATCTTAAAGCATGCTTATCTTTAATAAATGAAGTTCAGATGATAATTTATGACAATATAATTGACTCAATAACCATTGAGAAATGAAGCTTTTATTTTGTATACGATTATGGATAAACCTGAAATATTTATTTGAAGAATATTTACTAAAATGATGTAGAAAGAAATGAGGTGTAATTGAAATTATGTAAATTAAATTTATTCATTATTTGTTATTAAGTAGAAAGTATATTTTTATGTTTATATAAATTAAATATTTTAATTTACTAAAAATATGTAAATGTCTAGGAATGTTAGAAAAAATTGTCAAAGTAGTACCTGGGGAGATTACCTAAAAAAGGACAAAAATTGTAACACATTTAGTCTTCACGTTAAGGTGTAGAGTCATTGTTTATTATATATGATAGGGACAATTATGAGATCCTTGCCCCATGTAGACTTGCCAATTCCCCAATATATATATATATATATAAGAAAATCTTAGCACATATTCGCTTTTTCAATTATTTTTATTGAATTTGCATTATGTATGTATTTTCATTTTTAATTTGGATTGTATTGTATCAGTAGTATTTGTTACTCACTTCCTTTCAAAATATCTGTTAATATTATACAAACATAAATATTAAGAAAGAAAATAAATAACATTGGTACGTAATGAGTAAAATATAGTAAATTTACTAATGTATTCCTACATATTAATTAATATAGCATAGTAATATTAAATGAATGCTTTGAAAATGTGAAATTAATTAGGGATATAATTTTAGAAAAAAATTAATGCTTTATTGAAATGTGAAATTGATAAATATTTTAAAATATGAACTTGCTGAAAGTAAAAGAGATTCTGAAAGTAAGGATATGCATATTTATGTTTCAAATATCAAAATATTTTTCAAATTTTTCTCTTTTGAAATTATTTTAATAAACCCAAACAATACCCTGAAGGAATTCAAATCCTCATAAGTAAGTCTAAGGCTTAGGGTGATCTGGATGAGGATGGCAATATGGACAAAATTCTACATGAAACAGGGTATACCCTATATCCTCTCAAGGATACATCTATCATATCATATTAATGGTATATGATATTATAAATATATGTCCACTTATTTTATTTAACTATTTATCAATTTCAACTATTGAAATGTGTAAAATTTTCATAAAATAGACTTTTTATTATTTGTTAAAGGTTATTTATTGAGATTTTCTCAATTTTATAAACATTATTTAAAACAAAGATATAAAATAGAAATGATTTATTTAAATCTATACTCATTTATATTTTATTCATTTATTTAATTATTTAACTTTTAACTTATTTTTAGAATAAGTTATATACTCAATTTTCTATATAATGTATTTAAATGAACTATTATTTATTTTCAATAATAATTAATAAAATATTTTTCATTATCATTCGTCTCCATTGCACGGTCCAAACGATTAACGCGCGCACACGCGCACGCGCACATATATATATATATATATATATATAAACAACCATGGCCAATGGTCGGTAGAGTGGTCTAATGCTTTCAGCCAATCATGTATTCGAATCAAAGGGTGGGCTCCTGATGATTGAGATAGTCAACTTGACGACAGGGAAAGAGGACAAATTACAATGACTTGACTTGTCTTCTCCGAAGAAACAGTGAACTTCATAGACTTAACCAACAACGAGTAAAATTTATTAGTCAACGACGACCCAATGCTTAGTTGTACTAAAATCAACTTTCGCTGTTTAAATTTCCATTTCGTGGAAGGGTGTCACGGAAAATTCATTCCCTTTTCGGTTTCGGTTTATAAATTCCTTTGCCACGGAACGCACCCTAACACAGCGTAGAACAATAGGCAAAAAACAAATGTCACTGTCAAGAACAGCTATGACGAATGGGTATGAAGCACATGATGAAATCGTATCAACTCATCGCCAATTCACAAGGAACCAGAACAATCGAGAGAATTGGATGGAAGAGATGCGTGGTTCCCTAATGATTGTAGCCACAGTTATTGCAACCCTGACTTTCCAAATTGCCATAAACCCACCAGGGGGTGTTTGGCAATCAGACACAGATAGCCGGCAGGGTTGTGCTGCAAACACAACGTGCAAAGCTGGTACCTCTGTGCTAGCATTTGGTAACAGCGACCAAAAGATAAAATATGAGGTGTTCATACTGTTATGCACCATATCTTTCTCAGCATCCCAGACCATAATCCTTTTCTGATTACTGGATTTCCCCTCCGTAACTGGTTCGTCATGTGGTTTTTCATAATAACTATGTGCGTCTCTGCAATTTGCTTAGCAGGGGCCTATATAATTGCGATTTGGATGGTCATGAGCCCACTTGACAAAATACTTTCTCGCATTACCCTGTATTATGCACTATTTTGGGGGGCATGGTTGCTTTGCTATGTCTGGGACTCTTGTTCCGCTCTGTGTTTTGGCTAGTGAAGAAGCTTCCGCTCTTTTGTTGTCGCTGCTGAAGTACTGATCGTGAAGCAGTTCCTTAGGTTCGATCTGCATGTCAAGTCATTTGCAGAATCTGGCAGCGTTGTGAGTTGATGCATGTGATCTTATTGTTGTGCGTGTCTTCCTGAAGCCGAAAGTTTAGGTTAGTCAACTTGCTAGCAGTTAACAACAATTGTGAATCTTAAGTGTTGATAGTTACAAGTTAGAGGATCTAGTCGATTCAGTAATCCCTAGGTGAAGAGATGTGCTCATTTTGGTTCCTTTATCTCTGTAGCTGAATTGAATTGGGCCTGCGCTGAATGTGGTAGCTCAGGAATAACGAGGCATTTATTACGAGACATCTTTGGTTAGTAAGAAAATGAAAGAATGTATCTCTATTCATAATTACTTCTTTTAATTCACAATAACCGTGAAAAATCGAACATTATATGTATTAAGAAAAATAAAAGAAAAATCGATAAATATAAAAAATTATATAAGTTGATAAAATTATATTTTTAAATTTATTTTTATTTATCTTATAAATGTATTGATTATTTAACCAATACATTTATATTAGGGGTATAAAGAAAAAAAATTAAGACTATCTAGATATTATAATTGTATAATTTCTAAAACATAAAATAAAAAATCAATAATTATTTTGAAATGGATGGAATAATATATTGAAGCATGAGTTAACTTTTTTTTAATCATGATCAAAGTCCCATCAAAATCTCATTAGAATTAAGTTATCCTCTCTTCTATTTACTTTTTTCTTTTTTTAAAATTTAAATCAAGTGCTAAATTCGTGTCCAAATCTATAATAGGTTAGAAATAAGGGACTGGCTATTGTCATTCTCTATAGCCACCCTCTTTCATTTATTGTCACTCCACTTTAATTTTAATGCTTTTTATTGAAAATTCTTAAAATAGCATTAATGAAATGTTTTGTTAAATTCTTTTTAACTACTTTCATATTTTTAAATTATATTTGGTAACTACACTAAATAATATTAAATGTATGATATGGCTAATTTTAATGTTCAATTTTTAAATAAGATCAATATATCATTCTTTAAGTGTTTTAACATTTTGGTAAAACAAATAAAAATTAATGTTCCTTTTATCCTTTAACACACACGAGATAAGAATTAACTTTGCGGTTTTTTAAGTTTAAAAATGAACAATTAGATGAAAAAAATAATAGTAAAATAAGCTTCAATTAAAAGGAAAATATTTAAATTTAATAATTATGAAATAAATAAATTGATCATATTTATATTTGAAATAATAAAAAGATAAAAGAAATTAGAGAAATTAATGCATAAAAGTGTATATATATATAGCATCGTAAAAGCGTAGTTTAGCATAATACGCTAAATTCATAATACAGTAAACAAATTTTTATCAAAACTTGGTTAACAAAATGTAAATAATTATGTACAAAATAACGGTAAATTGAGCGTATTTATTTGTAAAATATATAAATTTATTATACTTTGCTCTTTTGCTTGTTTAAAAAAAGGTAATTTAGTTGTAAATTGAAATTGAATTTTTAATCTATCCCAAAAAGAATTTTAAAAGTGTCTAAAATATTACAAAATATATGGAGTAAAATGCACTAATCCCCTTGAGGTATCAAGAAATGATACTATACCTATTTGTTTGAAAAACTTACAATCCACCCCATTTCAATAAGAGTATGTGTGGTGTATTATTTTTATTATTTAATTTCTATAAATTATATATTAAATAATAAAAGTAATTATAAATATAATGAGTTTAATTTTTTGCATTTATTTCTTTTTTTTTTTAATACTTGCAACATATGAAATAAACTTATCTATCATAATCACTTTTATACATCAAATAATAGATAATTTACAATTTAGAATTAAATAATTATTTTAATTAAAAATTTAATAATAAGTATTTTATATAAATAATAAATGACAACTAAATAAATATTTAAAATAATATTAAAAGACATAAATTAATAAAAACAATAAATAAATTTATAATACATGATAAATAATAGAGTATTTAATATAAAATATAATTATATATATTAAGAACTAAAACATTAAAATAATAATTATAAATTTATGTTTACTTATCATTTTATAAAAAATTATCAAGTAAATGATTCATAAATATTATTACTTGGTATGTTTTCTATGTTCATTACATGCATCATGACAAAAATTATTGAAAATAATTTATTTATAAATTAATAATAAAAACTATTTATTATGATAATTAAATGATTAATTTATTGAGATTATTTTTAATATTTTTACTCTCACTCATATAATTATATTTCATATTAATATTATTTATTATGTATTATTTATTTTTTAAAATAGTCAAAATTTATTTATATATTTTAATATTATTCTAAATATTTGTTTAATTTT